>OY783203.1:42275174-42853043 GCA_963678705.1 Panorpa germanica
AGAAGGAATGGCAGAGTATAAACAAGAGGGACAGTAGCAGGAGGAGCGAAGCAGTAGTAGTTTTGTTTTTATTTTTATAAGGATTTTTAGATATATATTTTTTTTTTCGTTTGAAAAAAATGAGAATGTTTAGATTTAATAAGGATCAAAATTGAATTAAGCACAATGACATGTATATAAATGAGTTAAGGCACAAGAATATAGTGCCAAATGGCAAAAACATTAAAAAATAAAATTATGAATAATATTACAACCGGCAATAATATTACAAATGGCAAAATGCAGTAAGATATATTTTTGGAAGAAGTTCTTTTAAGTCCACTTTCTTAAAAATAGAAAAGTAAAAACAATTTCTATTACTAAATGTTATTACAAACAGCTATTCTAATTATTCCACTTTCAATTTTGTCCAATGTAGAACTGTCAAAATTTATATTACTAACCATGCAACCACACCAACTAAATTAACCAAAATTAACTAAACTTAAATTAAAATACGAATATGACACGGACGGCTTACTCAGAAAACCTGAAATCCAGATTAAAATAAGAACGTAAATTAAATATCAAAACAGTCAGTGGGAATGAGGCTTTAGTTTTCTTAGAATCATGTTTTATAGACTTAATCATAACGGATTTTGAAAGGCTCCTTTTTTGTCAGAGTTTTCGTAGCGATCCCCGAGATATTTAAGTGATTATATTTTAGCTAAACAGATCAACTTGAACGTAAAGCAGTTCATACTCGTACACTTGTAATCCGCGCCGAGGGCGACACTCCTTAAAGCTTTTATTTTAAAACTCATAAAACTGAAGTCCCCTTTCACCTTTTCTCCCTTCTTTAATAAGCATAAAATACGGCATTAAATTTGAAACCTGTAAAATACACGAAAACCATTTAAGAATGAAATAACTTTAGTGTCAAATTCAGTTACATGATCTAGCACGGACACGGACACGGATACAGACCGAACTGAAGTTACACGAATATTTAAATTACAAAATGACGTCGTTAGAAATTACATTATTTTTCTTGTATTGATTTTTTTTAAGTTTTAACTTCTTGGTTTAGTGTGAATATTTTTAATTTGTTTTTTATTAATGCAATATGGATCCAGTCCCGCATCAGCGGCGTAGCTGGTACCTGCTCCAGGTATACCACAGAAAAATGCATTGAAGTCACTTGAACAGAATTGTGACTGGAAGTAATTTTAAAAAATCGCAAGAGAGTTTTTCTTAGTCTTAAGATATCATTGCTTTAGAATTTAAACATTGGCAGACTTACAAAAAGATAAATGCAGCACTGTATGGACCTTATGCTTTACCTACGAATAACGTTATCATCTTTTTGTTAACTTTATCGGAACAACTTTTACACACATCGTAGAACAGGAAACAAGTCAACTGTTGTGCATTGTTTCTTTTTAAGTAAATTTCACTAAGTTTATTAATTTTAGGTATTAGTACCCACTGAGCAGAAGGGTACAGGGTGGGTGAAAGAACACCATCCGGCACAACACAGGCCCCAAAAAACTCGGTTCTATTAAGACTAAATACAATTGATTTCCCGTATTTATAAAAAATTTAAAGTAATAGAAAAAAAAATTTCAATATAATTTTGATGATAAATTTAATATATATGAAGCAGGGAGCATTTATATATGCGTAGTATGAAAGAAACGAGAGGTTTTACTAATTTCCAGATTAGAGCGTCAATTTTTGGTTTATAAAGAAAGATTTTAATATTTTAAATAATCAACGGTTAAAAACAATCATCGAAATCGTATTAGGATTGACCGGTTCCTTAATAAGAGTAATTGACATATTTTTCTTTCATGGAGGTTCACAATCGGAGAAAAAATATAGTCCGACAGTTAATACGAAAACATTAAAATACTTAATAGCAGACTAATTTATTTATTTATTAAAAACTTTCATATGCAGATACACACTTACAATCACACTTTTAACGAAAATGAATGTGACAAGACAAGATCAAGATCTCCTACTATATCTATTATTTACAAGTAGTTCATATCAGTAGCACATTGCATAGTGACATATCATTGACTTCTTCTTTTCACCTTTTTCACCTCTACGTCTTTCTCCTTTCCCCCCTTTTGGGATCATAAATTACATCACACAAACGCACATTGCTCATCGGCTTGTCGCAAATATCAAGACACCATAAATACTGTCAACATAGTATGAGGTTGTCGGTGATAGCACTTAGCATCAGAAATAGGTCGACGTTAAACAAATTAAATTTAAAAAAAGATCAGCATTAATTCCATTTACTGTAATATAAAATTTAACAACAATTTCAGATATTATTTACTAATTTAACAATGTTATATTCCTCACTTTACAAAAATATTTTATATTTAAACGCACTTATTTTAAAAAGTATATCTACTTGAGTGATAATACCCTCTGTATTTCTCTGTAGTACTAAGAACGCCAATGATAAGCTCTTCACAGTTAAAGCTCTTGACTTTATCCGTGCTTTTCTCTTTGCAGTTATATCTACATAAATATGAATAAAACAATTCGATTGGAATAATTCTGGATGTATTTTATAGGTGTCACTACTGCGTATAGATGACACATGGGAAATCAGAACGTGTTTTTTTGTAAAGCAGATAAAACATTTTATGTTTATGTGTTCTGTGGATAAAATGCACTCTAATTTGCAAATTATTTGTGTGGATACGTTAAATATCTGCACAAAGTATTATATACAAACAAACCAACAGCCAAAAGCGGTCGCCGTGGCTAGTAGTGGATTAAAAGCTATTATGTAACTTTAACAAAAAACCATTATAAAATAAATGTAACATCAATATATGTAATTTTTAAATTTACTACTATTAAAACAGATTACTCTAAATATGGGTGTCCGCAGAAAAATAAACTATGGCCGGGAAAGATAATTTCATTTTATAATTTTTTTTTTTTAATTTAATTTATTTAGCGTCAGTCTATTTCCAATGCTAAGTTCTATCACCGACAGTTGGTAGTATTTATGGTGCCATGGCCTCCTAAATGTTAACTACACCGCTGCCTAACAAGTTAACGATTATGTAAGAACATAATCAATATTTCCTTTTCTTCACTTCACTTTCCGCTTCTAGTATGTCATGTGTTCCTCCTTTTACGTATTCTGGTAACTCTCTCTCTCTCTCTCTCTTCCATCCAACTACAATCACTCCCAATTACAGGCTAATTTCCTCTCTTTTCTACTCCTTCTCCCTTCGCTTCCTCTTTACTTTCTCCATCCATACTCTTTCCTTGTATTATATCTTCTAGGCATAATACACTTTTCACTTCCTCCCCCAGCTCTTTTTTCTTTCGACAGCAGCTCTTAATGTTCTCCTTTTCTCCTCTTCGTTCCCACACACCCTGCATGTCTTATCTTCCTCTTTTCCCCAATACCTGCTTCCTCTTTCTTTGTTCCCTTGTCTAAACTTTCCAATCACTCTCATTTGTTTATTTCTCTATTTTTTCACATACTCCATCATCCTCCTCGTCCACAACTGTCAGTATCTCGTACAGTACCTTTCTTCATCTATCCTCTTTATCCTTTCTTATATCTCATATTTATATTTTCACTTTTTGTTCAATTATAATATTCACACAATTAATACTCGCAGAAAAATTCGTCTATTTAATAATGTTAGATCTATTTGTATTCTATTTTTACATGGTGCCATTTTCTCTACCAGAGCGAATGTGATCTTATAATGATTTTCTTCTTTAGATGTGATAGACACTTCTCAAAAGAAATTTTATACGCATTCCTTTATACAATTATTTTGAGTAAAGAGTAGATCATTTTCAGTAAAAATTTCTGCTCAAAATAATTATGTATCAAGGTATGATAAAATATAATACATACCTGTGAGAATATTAATATACGAGTAGGCACACACAGTTTATACCTGTGCACACATTTTAATTATGATAATACTCATAACGATGCAGATTAATTCCCCTAAGGTTACTTTGGTTTCATTATAATAACAATCTATTCATAATATCACGTCCTTATGTTTATAAAGTGTGATATTACAGAAATTGAGAGCAAATAAAAGTGTTGTAATAAATTAATTGTAAACGCTGGCAACACTGTCACTTGAAAAGTTTTTTTAATTTTTTTAAGTAATAAGTAATGCAGGAGAAATTGGTTTTTACAAAAGCGATATAACTTTTACAATCTTTTACATTCGATCAGTTAGTCTTCACTAACCTTCATTCTATTTTTCACATTAATATTGTGTCGTGTCACACATGCGTGTACGATTATTTCTGTCGTTTGCCAATTGTTCCTGGTCAAACTAAGGCTAAGCAAATATTTATTATGGAAACTTTAGTGTTCGTAAAAACACGAATATTCGCGCATGTGAGGACACAGGGTTTGATGTGGATTTTATTATATATATATAAAACAAATTTTGGTAGCGCAGTTAGCCATTGCGTTTTTTTTTTATAGGTATCCGGTAATATTTGTTGTTCAACTTTCTATAAAACTAATATATTTTTATTTCTTTACAGCCGAGAGAAAGACTTCCCTTGGTAAAGACTGGCATGGCGCTTGTCTTCGTTGTGAAAAATGCAACAAAACTTTGACTCCAGGCTCACACGCTGAGCACGAGGGCAAACCATATTGCAACAACCCTTGCTACTCTGCTCTCTTTGGCCCTGGTGGTAAGTAGTTCGTTCAATTGAATACATAACATGTAACATTTATACATATATATAATAAAAAAATGCTTCTACGATGTTGGTTGTTTTTGTGGGTAGTCATATTATATATGTGAACTACATCGTTGCTAATATGTAAGCACATAATTAACTAAACTACGTGACAACTAAAGACAGAAAATATGCTGGTCAACCAACTATAATTGTTTTCGCCGACTTTGCCATCTACTTATTATTAAACAATGTGAATTTATTAGGAAAATATTTTATATAATGAATTATGTAAACATCAACGCATGTAAAATAACCAAATTGAAAATACACCGACGTTATATGTATAAATTCAATTAGAAAAAATACGTTATTACAATTTCTTTTTTCATTTATTGAATAAAAACAAAATGCTTATGCGTGAATTTGTATAAATTCCACTAATAATTGGGACTCTCTGTCGATGTGCCATAATTGAAACTTGTATTTGCCGCCCATTGAAGGTGCGCCCGAGATAACAACCGCAGACGACACAGTGTTCTATATTTTCAGGGTTTGGTTGTTATTAAGTTAAATTGATTACGTACATACGTAATCATAAACTTATTAAGTAGTGAGGTAGATCACATACGAGTATATGAAACCACAAAAACTTCCAACATAGTAGGAGGTCGTCAACATAGGAAACAGGCAGACATTAAATAAATAAAGTATTTCCATTGGACCATTACTATAGTGAACGTATATTGCCTTACATCTAATGTTTGATGCACAAATTTACAAAACAATCTAATAAGTCTTGCAAATGGAATTTATTGTATTACTTCATCAATAAAATGTCTAATTACTAGTAGCTTAAACAACAATTCTAATGTACAGTCGTATATTCAGTTCTACATAGAGAGTGGCGTTCTATTTGTAGGTACTAATAAATTAACAGGTATTAATGAGCGTCCTTTGATGTTTTGGTGACATGAGTTTTTATATTTTCGTTTGATCTCATTTTCTAAGTATATATCATAAGATATTTTCTTTAGCTTTATAATTAAATCCTATTTAATATATTTAAATAACTATATATTTTTTTCAGGTTTTGGACGTGGAGGTGCTGAAAGCTATGTCTACAAGAAGTAAACCTCAACATCTTCAATACTACCTCTTTTATTTTTTTCTGGTTCTAAATAAGAAGAATTCAAATGAAATGCATTCCAGCATACTAATTAGTATTTAAAAAATACATTTATTAATATAACTAATTAGTTTTTATTTTTAAATACAGAGTTTATAAGAATTCTATTTCATGTATTTTGTTTTATATTTGGTATTTGGTTTAAGGGGAAAGAAATAATTTGTTTTGATTTTTAAAAATAAAAATGTATTTTGTTATGTTGCTCTAATTTGTTGTATTAACAATTGTAATAATTATTACAGTTTTCATAGTTTATATGCTAGAGAACATTCCTTTATTTTGTAAAATTATATTTCTATAAATATGAATATTAATAAATCTGTACTAAAAATTTATTTATACTTTGTATTTACATATACAATTTTAGTATACTATATTCTCGCTAAAAACATATTATACATAAACAGTTCATATTATAGTTAAGTAATAAAAGGAATAAATAGTTAATATTTAATAAATCTAATATCAGATATGTAAAATATATTAATTTTCAATATTTTGTACTCATTTTTTTCTAATTTATAAGAAAGTCAAATGTTTTTTCAATAACTGAACTGTACAGTTATGTACGATTAGTTTAGCTTTGCGGAATATAATGCTAATGTATAATGCTACGGAATGTTTTATAACACGTTATTTACTACCATTGTATGAAACGTTATATAATGCATTTCATATAACGACAGTATATAACGTGTTTCTAAAGAAATCCTAAATAATCATAAAATAACGATAACGAAATTAAATTTTCACAAATAATAACGGGGTTCCGCTTCCATTACATAACTAAAAAAAATCGTCATTTTAGCATTATAAAACAATTGCAGGTCCCCAAAAACTCATTTCAATTATGACTAGACACAATTGATCCGTACGAGTTAGATAAGCAGGAAAGCAATTGTAACTAAACTTTCTTATGGGAGCTACAAAAAAAATTAATTTCAAATAGGGTGGAAATCAATTGTAACTATTACTAAAACAAAAACATATTGGTTGGTACTGAATATGGGGGATATGGAGTACCAAACCAGGCCCTCATTCGGTTTGCCACTGTCATTAGATTATTGATAATATATAATTTAAATCGTTTTTGTAAGTTATCACATTTTTACGTTATTTTTCCAGTCTCTCAGGAATATGTATATATTTAATACAATTTCAAACCCAAATGGGGATAATAGCTTCTACCCTCTATGCGTCGTAGTTTCATAATCACAATGTCTATACTAATCATGAATTAATGCAAAATAGATACACATTTATCTATAATTACTATTTCTTTTACTTTCCTAGGTGTGTACTTTTAATATCAGATACGGTAACAATTCATTAATAACAATAGTAATCAATTATTACATGTCACCTGTCATAACAGATAATTAATAATTTGTTTCACTAATAAAACTTAAGGCACGATGCAAAACTCTTGTTGCGAATTAATTTATTCCTATTTTAGTTTTTCTACTTTTTATTGCTAGTATACTTGATACTCTATTGCAACGTATGGAACATTATGCCCCCCTGCACTTTATCGTATACACATATATTGTAGCCTTGTGAAACTTTACCATAGTATAGTTCGTTACAGGTTCTGGAAGCATATCACAGATTACGTAAGGGGTTTGTGAACAATGACTTAATTTTTCTATAAAACGAAACCATACATTAATAAAAGTGGATATCAGATTTAATAGAACAGAGACGCATACGAGTGTGTGTATGTAGTATATTAATAAATTAATAAATTCAAATTTGATATAGCTATAACTTCGTCCACTTTCGAATTTGAATATTTAAAATAATAAAAATGCCAATATACATATATTAAAACATATTTCAGTCAAAAATTAAAAAGCGATCCTAAAGCGAAAAAATTTATACTATATTATATAGTATAACTAATATAACATTTACGGCATACTATAAAAATTAGTTTAGTACTGTACAATTACATTTTTACTATTCCCTCAATACTCTATCACAATTATTACTGAAGCGAAATAGCATTTCAAAATTTAAAAAAATATAATTTGAACAAATGCTTGCGTTAAATATACCCTCGTAAGAGAACTTGAATATCATAATTAATTATAAAATTCAACAGTTGCAGGTTTCTTTTAGTTATATATATGCTAACTAATTGTTTACAAAAAGCAGGTGTATTATAATATTTTTTTATTATTTATCCTAGTTACAGAAGTATAAATGTAGAAAATATTAATTTCTATCCCTGTTTTATTTAAAATGAACAATGTATTATTTATTATTATTATAGCGGTAAGTATATTCATTTTAATATAAATCTACGCAACACATTTTACGAGATCAACATTCAGTTTTCTAAAAGTGTTTGGAAATTGCTGTAAATAATATTACTACAAAAATTGCGAAAATAGAATGTGAAATTATATTACACAAAAAAAATTAAAAAAAAAACATAAACAACTGATAAAGGATCAGGTAAGAACGAATGTAGAATTTATGTAGTAGATACGTTTACGTTTACAGATTTTAAAATTTTCTTCTGTACATTTATACCGATATAACATTGTTATGCATGTTTTTGTCGGGTATGTGTTATAGGACTTTTTTCTAAACTATTTTTTTTAATATTGAAAATTATGGTTTGTGATTCACCTATTTTACAATAGTTACATATTGACATGTACATACACAACAATTGTCAACTTTCGTTATTAAAACATTATGAACTTTAAGTAAATAATAACATAAATTTCTTGAGCCTACAAAACTTTTTTGAAATATACAAATACATACTTTAAAAAGATGACTCTTTAAAAAAATATTTGTCAACTAACTAAAATAATTTTTTTTAATTACTGAATGAAATAGATGTTAATAAATGTATATTATATTACGTTTATTATAGATTTTTTATTTTATTAAATATCTAAATATTGAAGAAATTTTCTAAAGAAGAAATATCAGAAATATCTAAGAAAAAAAAGTAGAAATATCTAAAAATTTGAATTCTAGGATTTGCGCTATAGATGTCGGTCATAATTATGACGTAACATGTCGCGCTATTAAGGAATATGTCAGTTATTTGTTATTATATAAATCTAATCTGTTCGATTACAACCACTCACAAAACTCAGGATTACGGGCCCAGGTAACTGAAGTCACGAATAACTACTAGTTAACAATGTTTACATTAAACAAAGACAGAAAAAGGTACAATGTCACCAATTACTTTTCCATATATAAATGAAAGTTGTATCCAGTTTATTGTTTATAGTTGGCTTCACTCATATAAATCACACAGTAAAAATATGTATGTACTATAATATAAGTTACGCGAGCATGGGACGAACTATTCACGAGATCAGGATAGTAAGGTGACTCCCACCCACCTTCAACCATCATGCAGACCACGTAGAGTTTAAAATGTCACGTGTCGCATCGTACAAAGGACACATTGCCGACAAAGCCTTGATACCAACTGGCAAGCAAAAAAATCACATTCTGTCATTCCATTGATCTTATAATATATCTGCTATAAGTCAGAATTCACTGGTACAACAAGTCTGCTGATCAGGTGTATCATGTACCATCATGTTACATGTACAATAAACCGTGTTCTAATAATGAGAACACAAAAAATTGAATCAGACTCTCGTATTATTTAATTATTTTGTATTCTGTTACATACCTTTTAGATAGGATGTTCCAATTAAGGACTAAGGACGAATGCATAACGGTAACCAAAGAACGTTATTAATAAAATTTTGACATCAACATAAATGCAAATAGGAACGAAATTTTGTTTATTGGGTTATTTCAGGGTTTAATCAAAAACAAAAAATGATGATAATTGATGCTGTATAAAACTTCCAATATAAAATTTTATTTCTCGTCAATTGTAGAATATACCCTCTATATAATTCAATGATTACTTTTTGTTCAAGGGTCATTAAGCGCAAAAAATATATTTTTGTCGCTCGAAAAAAGTATGTGTATGTAGATTTTCCCGCAGATTCCATATCTTTTGAAATCGGTTCATAATTTGACCTATAAAATGCCGATAACTCAAAAACCGGTAGTCCAAAGAAAATATAAATTGCAGATTTGGAATATTGGTTAAATTTTACTATAGGATCTGTTTGAATTTTTTAAAGCTTGGTAACTTTTATAAAACTTCCAATATAAAATATTATTTCTCGTTAATTATCATGAAAAATACCTTCTTACAATTTAATTATAAAATTACATGAAGAGAAATCAAGTTGTGGTCTCAGAATATAGAATAACTATTTAGCAGATTAATTATAAAAATTCTCACCAGTTTGTCCCACATAAAAGTAGTAAAGCATTGATAAATAGTAGTATTTATACTTACCGGACTTTTCATTCATAAGAGGATAATTCTTATTTGCATATAGGACAAAGGGGTGTAAGTGCACTAATTCCCTTTTGCCAGCAAACATATTGGCGTGTTCGTTCAGTACGTTTTATAATTGACGTCATATAGCAAAATCTGACCAAGTTTTCCCTATTATCTCTGTGCTAAATAGTTTAGTACATCTTTTATCGTTTGCGCTGTTATTTCAAATTTTCAAAATTCGCCACTTACTTACTTTGCTTCTAAGTGTCTCAGATGTCGTAGGTCTGTATCAGTGTTTCAGTAACAACCACATTAAAAATCAAATCTTGAATGAAAAAATAATTATTTATACATGAAAAATGAAACAAAAATCTCTTTGTATTTTGTGAAATTCGTTATCGAATGATTTTAATTCATTATTTCAAATACAGAAAAATCATTATTTTAGCAATGTTAATCTTGCTCAAATATATTTCGCGCTATACGAGTACCATATAACACACACGATTATATCTACATGGGTTCGTACATGTGTGCGAAGAATTGTGTTGTTAATGTTACAAAATAAACACAAACTGAAAAAATATTTCATAATTCTTTTAGAGGAGCCAGAGCTTTATAGCCAGTGGCGTAAGTAAATTCCCCCGAAATACGGTGTCATTTGTGGGAGGAGCAGGGTTAAATATAGGGGCAGATCAAAGATAAAACTGATTTTATTAAGGGTGTATTTAACATTATTACCGCTAAATTATTATTACAAACATAACATATGGTCAATTCCACGTCAAACCTGAATAAAATTTACACTGTATTTTTTAAAATCTCTTTTTACATTTATTTTATGTAATGTTAATTTTTAAGTCCATCCGATGCAAATCCAGAACAGCTTTTAATCACAGACAACATTTTTTCTTGAATAGGAAGAATTTTAAAATTTTTGGAAGAAATTACCTTTTTTTACATCTCACGGATTTTTCGGAACATGGATGAAAAGCAATAAGAAAAAAAACTACTTTATTTTTCCTTTTAGCTTTCACTTATTTTTGGAAACAAGTAACCTTCGTGTTGATAAAAAAAAAATTACGACAATTTCGCAAAGTATATAGGGGGTGAGGGGAGGGGTGTGCTAAGCGCAAATCCTAACAGCGGCTCTGTACAAGTTCTATGATGATGATCTCTTACAAGGTTTATAGTGCTAAAACTGTATCTAATAAAGTAAAATCATTTAAAAGTATATATTTCTCTTGTTATATCATTTATATTTTAAACGCTATTATAAAAAAAATTAGATATTCATATAATTTCTAATTTAAATAAAAGCGAAAATAGTGAATTTGTTAAGATAACCAACAGTTTACATTGTACTATTACAATGTTTTTATTATTATAATTCTTATTTAACGTAATTCGGTTCATTTCCTTTGCTTGCCTTATCACCGATAACCTCCATCTATGTCCAAGAAGATTCTAGGTTGTTATGGCCTTCTATCTGTCCCCTCCTCTTACATAATAGACACAACACACAACACCCAACTAATATAGCGCCGATCTGGGATCGAATCTGCTCACACACATAATTCAGCCTTGCGCCACTATACAATTTTATTTATAACCTATGCTTAATATTGTTTACTAAGGAATTATTTTAATTCTGACACTTTGTCCGACAACTGGTTCTGATAACTGCTCGACAACTAAAATGTAATAATTAGAAACATAGATTTGAATGTTGAAAAGAAGTGTAAAGTGATATTCTGAAAACATGCAGGCAGGCGTGTGCTGCTCCGCCACCTCTTGCTCCACCTCCAGCAACGTAACAAGCATATCAAGATCAAATCGCCTAAGCACGGTGTCACAGGTAGCGGGGTTACGGGGTCGGAGGGACAGAGGTTTCCCCGCGTTTAAATATGAAGCACTGATGCAGGAAAATGAGATATTTGAAATGTAAATAGGAACAAATATTAGTAGAACTCGTGTTCGCCGTGTATGTGTTCCGTTCATAGGTAACATTCGATATTACTTTGCATTCGTTTAAAATTGTGTAAGCGCGTCTCATTCCACCTCTGCAGATTCGACGATCTGCAGGGGTTCCTCGAGGTTCTTCGAGGTTCGGTCTTCCCCGTAACCAGATGATGTGTGTTTATATTGCTGCGTGGAACAGTTTTACGTCGTGTGGCGTCCAACAGCCGTAGGTTTGAAGATGCATTTCCCAAGTTGTCGTGTCGATGCTTAAATAAGGCACACGGATGTAAGCATGATTCCCATATCACCCTAAAACGCCTCCCAATCCTCCCACGGTGTACCCGATGTACCCTAGTTCCCTCGGCCGGGGTGTTCTGCAATTTAAATAGCCTGCCTCCGCGGCCCGCTTTGATCTTTCGCTTTGTATGACCTTATACGGCAAACAAGCCAAGCACACTCCGGAATGTATAAGCGATTTGCCAATGCTATGCTGGCTATTGCCTGTTGCAGAGGTTCAGAACCCTCAGGGCTTCAACGATTACGACGATCCATTTCTATCCATACGTAAATCTCACTCACACCCTTTCCCTATATATATTTTTTCACCCTTACGAATTCGGCGTTTTCTAACCCCCTTAGATCACTTAATCGGGTGCCATCTTCATTTTCGTTATTTAGATTTCATCGAAATACATCACTTTGTCGATGATGGGGGAGGGTGAGGAGTTTACACTGTACATATATACATATAAGTATTTAAGTAAGGGGTCAAAGTGTAATACTTTAAGTGTAATACTTTAAAAAATGTTCCCTTGACATAAGCTTTCAAATTCAGAACATCACAATATGATCCTCAATATCCTGTCGTATGCTACATTATTTAAAAACAGAAGCGCCAGATACCAATCATACGCGGTACGCCTACACATACTGCCAGTCTGACAAACGTGCTCAAGGTCTAATTGGTTGCCTTGTATCCAGGCGTTATAAAACTAGTATTTTCTTTAAGATTTCAGAAAATTTTAATTTTCAATATTGTATCTGTCATATAATGTGTTCTTTTAATAAAAAATATTAATTATCGTCTGACGTATAAGATTAAAGAGTTTCCTGTTCTCACATTTGTGTACTAATACAACTACTCGTACATTGGCTTTTCCCTCTAAAGTATTCGAAGCGTGGTAAAGCAGGGCACACATAGTAGCGAGGGTACAGGAACACCGTACACACAAAGTTAAACGTTTTACACGAGAAGCGTACGCGTACCTACCTACATTACATTGGAGAATTGGCACATAGGAGAATTTAAATCAATTAATTATGCTGTCAAAGCCACAATAACTAAAATTTGATTAATCCGTCATATGTTGACATTTAATATAATGTCAATCGTCAATATAGTGCAACACGCATATTTTGTCGAGTTCTATGGTTATTGAAAGACGTTGACATTATTACGAGTATAATTGAGTATCTACGAATATATAGGTGCATAACCACAGTTCACAACCATAGTATGGTTATTGAAAGACGTTGACATTATTATAATTGAGTAACTACGAATATATAGGTGCATAACCACAGTTCACGGTACCACGTATCTCACACGTTTTTTAAAAAAGCTCAACTTTGTAATTAGCGTCGACAGAAGACACCGGTAAAACAAATTTAGATTTCATTTCATTTAGTCTAATTATGCCACATATTCAATTTTATCCAGTACAAATTTCTAACTGATTCCATTTACTCAGTATAAATGGTTTACAAATTCCATTCTATCCATCATCCAAATCCAAATCCAGGCCACTGTGAATTAATCTGAATTAAAAGGATAAGAGACGACACAGTAGACGACGATGTTGTGTCTTCGGGTTTGATCCCCGGACCAGATATATATTTTCTGGGTTTTCCCGTTTATCAACTTATATTGATTATGGTCATACAAAATCGTACACTTATTAGGTAGCGGTGTCGTTCACAAGTATGTGGTCATGACACCACAAATACTGCCAACATTAAACAAGGTTATCGGTGATAGGACTCAGCATCGGAAATAGGCCGACATTAAATAAATAAAAAAGAAAAGGATAAGAAAGTCAGAACCACTTATGTATGCGTAGTATGAGAAGACACGGGACAGGAATATTTTTTTATTTTTTGAGTGTTTACAAATTTCCTGATTACAGCGTCAATTTTTGGCTTGCAAAAGTTTTAACTTATTATTTTAACAGCCACATGCCACTTTGAAACGTAAAAAGCAAAGAGCATATAAAATGGAGTTATGGGTTATGTTCTTGTGGAAAAACTTAAGAAAATTAATTCTTCCAGTTATGCAAAATACGGTAAAGCTAAAATAGTTTTACTTTAAAACACATATTATATTATTTTTTCACACAAATATAAAATTTAATTTTACCCGGTAAACAATTTGGTGAAATGTCCTGTTTTGTGACGTTTCTAGCACTTCAATTATAGTTCGCATCAACTTTATCTTCATTTGTATTTCGACATGTGAAGTGGTTTTGCCATTTCTGCCGATGAAATAGACATTTCATATGAACGACAGTGAGAAACAGGACTGTAAATGAACCCTTTCATCATACGCATCTTCAATATGATGGTAAAGTGATTCCAAAATGTTTACTGGGTATTTTGTTTATTTTAAAATTATTTTAACTAGGATGTGAATCTCTCGACATTTGCTTGTGAACCGATGTTGGTTCGGTCGTGTATTGTTAGTTAAAGATTATTAATAACCGTACTTACGCACCGTACCGGAAAGCCAAGTTCAGGATAATCAGGCTTAATCCCTAAGCCTTCTGCGAATTTCTTAATCCCCCAAATAACTAATGATATTTGTTAAACAAAATCGGCATTGGTTTTGTATTACAATCCTTCCGATTTGTACAAGTAGACTTTTTTGACGTGTAACAAAATTATGATCCAGTCTAATGGGGGCCAGTTCAAAAATTCTATTGAAATAATATGATAACGTATACTGTAGTAAGGGAAGGTCCATACATAAACTACGTGGTCTCATTTTGGCCCCTGTGACAGACAAAAGACAAACAATGAGAAAAAATGAATAGTATACAAATTGAAGTGACAGCCAAAAGAGAAAACAAAAATTCATTCATTAAAAACCAAATTGTTGCTATTCATGAGAACTAAAAAAAGGTAATTCGCTAAAAGAAAAGTACATATATTATTCATTGTGCCAAATAAAATAAATGAAGAAAATTACGTAGCTTTACGTTACAACCTAGATCGTAAGACTGTATAGCTTTAAATACAAGTTAAGTATTTCCAAATGAACAAAGAACAGATCACAAGCCAGTTACATAAATGTTTAAGGTAGTCGCACACTGAAGGCAAAAATATTGCCCAGGAAATGTTTTGCCCAGAAATCTATATGCAGTTTGTTTTGGAGCCCAAAAATCTATAAGCAGGACGTGGTAATAATACTCTCCCGACGGATTCAAATACAACACTTGTTTTAATAAACAGATTTCACTATATGAATTAAATTTCGTTAATCTGCAGCTTTGCGAACGCTAACTCATTTATACCTTTTTGATACCCAGAGCAAATTATTTTTCAAATAAAAGAAACAATTATTTTCCGTCAAGTCTTTCAAAAATTTATTGATTTTATCTCTATTGTGGAGGGTCCTCTCTTGTGGAGGCCCAGGGGCAATAGCCCCGCCTGCCCTTCCTCATATTCAGGCCTGTTGATACTGCTCCACTACTCTGGTGTTGGTAACTCAGAAGCAGCTTAAGCCGACTTCAGACGATGCGGTGAACGTTTGATTCAAATGTTTGTCTCCAACGTGTGAATGAAATATTGGAAAATTGACATGCCGTTAATTTGGTTTCATACTACACGGTGGAACGAACGTTCCACTCGTGCAGCACTGCATGATATGTGGTTGGGGTAGAGTAATCCCTTTTGACGCGGGTCAAAAGACCAACAACAGCCCGAACTTCTTCCAACATGTTGGAAGATGGTTCATGTTGGAAGATGGTTCATGTTGGAAGAAGTGTTGTTGGTCTTTTGACCCGCTTAGACACACTTAGACCATTAATTCCAACCATGGTTGGACACTCTTAGTTCCATTAATTCAAACCATAAAACGTCCAACGTTGGAAAGTGTTCGTAGCACCATTTGGGGCCATCTTTAATGACTGGTTTCGCCAACCTTAGTAATTGAACACTAACTCAAGGAACGTCGTTGTACCATCGACATCGATAGGAAAAAATGGCAGCGTTGTCATAAGACTGTATACAATTGAAAAAAACAATAATAGAAAATAGATAATATAAAATAATACAATAATACAAAATTAACAGAATTAAAAGAATAAAATTTGATATGATTTTCTTTACCAACTTTCTTAAGACAATTCTCTTTTAGGCGTACTGAAAAGGTGGTGGAGTGGCCTCACAAAAAGTCAATTACGATTATTAAGTTTAGAAAATTCGATTATTCGTAGTTCATTCGTAGGACCTAAAAATTTAGGCTTCTATATTATTACCGCTCCTAGTCCACGTTAGTCGCTGTGTTCATGTAATCACAAAACAATTTTGCCTTAAGACAAACTTGTGGACCGCACTAAACAGCCAGATTGTCTTAAGACTGCTTGGCTGTACTACTGTGAACTGACAGGTAGATTCTCCTTATATTACGTGTAGTCTATTAAAACAACATTAATTCTTAATTGGCATTAATTGTGTGAAGTGTATACCGTAAGCGCAGGCCTCAATTACATTACAATCACCTCTATCAACTCTACAAGTTTATACTCTCCACCACCGCTACGGCTATACACTTCTATAAAGCAAACAAGTTCTAATATAGACTGTCAACTCGTATCGAAGTCTAAACACATTGCGCTGCATTGCTAAGAATATTAATTAACGGCTCAAACGTCATTGAAGTTATCTCTTAATTATGAGAAACACGAATTATATTTATGAGTAGTTAGTAACGTATATTTATAATAGTTTTGTTTCATTCGTCTTAGACGGGCCCTGTATCAAAATTTGTTGAGGGGCCCAAATGAACAAAAACGCTCGCATTGAATTAAAATAATTATATATTGATTATACGTTATTACTTACAATTAATACTCTTAGGAACTAAGCTAGCCAAACAATTCAAATCAAATATACACTTTTCTTGCCTTTTGTTCGACGAAGTTATTTATTAAATCATTCAAACTGTAGAAAATTTCAGTTTTTAAATTTTCTGTCTCTATAGACAATAGTGAGAAGTCTGACATCCTTTTCAGTCCCATAGAAGAAGTCCTTAGATAATTTTTTATCAGTTTTAATTTCGAAAAACTTCTTTTAGCTGTTGCAGTTGTAAGTTGTAACCGGAAGGGTCAGGAATAGAAAGCATGCTATTATTACTTCCGGAAAACTAAATGCAAATGGAATGAATATTCTGAATTTCAGATTTCAAGTGTGTTTTCAAAGTTATTCATAAAGATCAACTGACATGTCTTTACTGTATTTAGCAGACAGTTTTGCGGCATACTTTTTTATTATTTCATTTGAAAAAGATAAAAGTTTCTCCGGTTGTAATACTTCGAACATATTACTTAAATCACAGAGGCTCGCTCAGTGTATTCAAAAGATTACTTAGCAAAATGCTAGCTCCCTGTAAGTCATTAATTTCATGCTGATGAGCTATACAAACTGGATTAATGATTTCAAATAGTAAAGAAATTGAAGAATTTTTGCTTACATACGTTTGGGTCCCCTGTAGCCTAGGGGCCTCATATCATTGATACGGCGGTAGCTACGCCACTGTATGCGCCTCTGTTTATTCGATAATATTTATAATGCAAAAAAACGTGCAGTACAATGCCGTATGAACCCAGCCTAAGAGTATTTAGCTTCCTAGTTTCTTAGATTTATTTTGCCAAATATTAACAGTTTGTGGTAGAACGCACCGTCGAATTCTCATATAAGTAACTGAGTAAGCTGATAAGTAAGCTGAGAGACAAACGTACATTGTTTTCAAGTCGTCAGTAGGATTCCATTATATTTACGGTAACTATCGCCACAGCGAACATTCTCTGATTCCCGTCCCTCAATGCATTTGTTGAATACACTTTTGGGAATTATAATCCACACCAATTACATATATTCCAGTATATGTTTTGCATTTTCTTTTTGAAAACACTACATTGAAGAATGCACAATTCTGTAAATGTAAAAAAACTATTTTCAGTCAATATGAACTTTATTTTATATGAGAAAAATAAAAAGTATTACAGGTTGCTATTTATCAGGCGCAAAGATTGGTAATAAAATGAATTACAGAAAACTTGTTACTATGTAGTGTACTAGATGTATTTTTAGACAAGGGGTCTGCTGATTTTGTGAGTAGTACCCCAAAATATATATATATATCTACCGTTCATTAGTGAAACAACTCCGAATATAGAGTTTTGAGATAACGACGAAGTTGTAAGCATTCCAGCGATATTTGACATGTTTATCTGCACTTTAATTTAGTTTGGTTGCATTTTTGAGTTATTTAAGTATTGAATCAGATAGCGGATATAATTGTACGTATAACTGCATACATAACTCATTCGTCTCACTCCGTCTCAAATATATGGTAAATTTTATTTTGATGTGATTAAAGATTATTTTAAATTTAATTTATTTAACATAGCGCTGTTTCCGATACTGAGTCCTATCACTGACGAGCTTTTGTGGTGCTGTAGCCTTAATGTGAACTACACCGCTGCACAAATAACTTTCTGATTATGTATGAACATAGTAAATATACCTCTGGTCTGGGGATCGAGCCCAAAGACACAGCAAGTAACGTCAGACATTATTGCTCTTGCCTACTGTGTCTTCTAATGTGATTAGAGATAAATAATTGGAATATAAAAAAATCGATGAAGCCTAAATGCAAACTAACAATAGAGAAATATATTATAAACAATTTGCAAATCGTTTACAGTCAAAAAAAATAAATTCTTAAATCATATTTCCATTATGATAGTTCTATTTTTCTTCCTTTAAATTTACTACCGAATTAGTGTACCAACATTTTATTAGCCCTATGAAACACCTAGTCAGAAGTAAAGCTATAAAAATAATATTATAAGAGCGGTAGCATTACAAGAATCACCAGCGTTATCACAAGCTCGTTAACTTTATAAAATATGGTTTATTTAATAAACTAATATAATACTAAAATATAAACATTATATTTTTGTTTCAAGCCGAAAAAACACAGTAAATATCTAATTTTACCTGACTCAAAAGATTAAAACTTATTATAATTTTAATCTTAGGTACAGGTCAAATTCTTCTTTTTTCTCTCTCTCTTACTGTCTTTCTGTTCAGGTGTTCAGAGCCTATTAAGATTGTTTGTGGATTTTACTACATTTCTGGCGTCTTTATTTTATCTATATTGTCGTCAAGAAACACTCACTTTGTCTGCGTCTGGGGTATGCCATACGTATAATGTAAAATTGTAAAAAATAGTTATTTTAAAGTTTTATGTCAATGAGACAAATCATTAACTTTTAAATTATTTAACAGCAATTTAAATTTAATGGCTCAGAAATGGATCACAACAGTTTCCATTTCAAAAGAAAACTTGCTGAAAGTTGAAAAATAAATGTTGCGCTAACACCACAGTAACACCAATCACCTATCTGCATGTAAATAAAGTTAACTGTTATTCGTAAATGTAATTATAACGATCTTGTGAAGCATGTCCTAATTTCTATAAAACTGTACTACATATTGATAAAGTTGGTTACTAAAACCTCATATATCCAATTATTCTTTAATAACTGCTCATATGTTAGGTGATATTAACAATTAAAAAAGGCATTTTTTCCCTTTAATTAATAAAGCGATACAACGTTATAGAAAATTCCAAGACATGTCCATAACTCTTATCCATAAAAAAAATAACTGACCTATCCCTTAATAGTGCGACATGTTACGTCATAAATAATGCCGACATCTGTACCGCTAAAACTACATTTAAAATTTTTAATTACTATATCTTCGTTAACATTTAGATATTTAACATCTATTTCAATCAGCAATTAAAAAATCGACCCCTAAAAAATGAGTTCACAAATTTTTTTAAATTAATATTTTATTGATTTTTCCAGATTAGTTTGAGGTATGCCCTCGATCACCATTGCATATAATCACTATAAACAACAACCTGTTTTATACTGTGAAAATATGCAGTAAAAATTACTACAGGTATAGTGCCAAGGAAGAAAATTCCGATAAAATCAAATCAAATTACTTTAGTCATAATAATTCTTATCTTTGACGTAAAAATTTTTGTCATAAAAGCATTATAGCACACAGGTACTGTGTCTGTTCACATAATATTTTTTACTGTATATTTCTCATATTATAATTAATAAATTATTTCAGATAAAAAAAAGTTAACTTTCAAAGAAAAGATGTTAGTCATATTTTATATTATGTTATTTATTGCAAATTATTATTATTTGTAGTAAGAATTTCAATGATACTTTTAAGTTTTTTAGAATAATTGACATTTTCTTTAACTCTCACAGAAGTTCGCAGTATATCGCATGAGACGTCACAAAGCTTCTAACCCCTCCCTGCCCCACCCGTCAATTGTGGATCAACACTTCACTTTGCGTGTGACGTAATTAACAGATGATCTTTAATCTTAAACGGCGTCAGAAGAAAATTACAAATTTCTAATATCACTTTTATATTTGAACAGTTTATAATGTGTAAAATTCGCAAAACAATAAGTTCGAAAAAGTTGCAAATTTCAGCCGCCATGTTCTGTAATATTTATAGCGTCTACAAGATACAATAAATAATTTCACTCATGTTCTAATAATAAACAATAATTTTTAGTAACAGATATTGTCAGTATTCAAACCTGTAAATAAAATAAATTTTTGTATGCTGTTTTGGTAACTTTTTTTTGTTATTGTCAATAAACTATTCAACGAATTCAGCTGACACACTACTCAAAATATTCTGCCTAGCCTTTATTTTGACTACCAAAATATAATTGTTTACAACAATATGTTATCTCTTATAAACTATATATAAATCTTATGAATATTTGTTTATATATATATAGTAGTGGAGTGGTTCAAAATATTGGTTGCCATGAGACAAAGGAAGTCCACGACTGTAACGTAGACTTTACACTTTCGTTTTCGGGTTTTGTATGCCTCGAACGTGTGAGTCAAATATTGGAAGATTGATATGGCAAGCTTCCGGCTACACGGTGGAACGAATGTTTGATCCGAATGATTTATTTATTTTATTAATTTTTTGATATTATTGACACTGACACTGTTTAACAAAAACTTTTAAGTATAACGGGCGGACAACAGCCCGAACTTCTTTCAACATGATCTTTGGACACACTTAGTTCCAGCATCGACCACACGATGCGTCCAACCATCAAGCATCCAACGTTGGAAGGAGTTCGTAGTATCGTTTGGTACCGTAGCTGTCGCTCCATACGTCTCTCCTCTCGTTTTGCTTCCACCATGTTTGATACGATTTGTCACGTTGGTACGTTTGATTCGTCTGAAGCGATCCGTGCGGATATGTGGGCGCTTAATAAGTTTGCGATTACATTATCAACTAAAAAAATATAGCGCAGATACAAAATTCAAAGGCAAAGGGTTTTTATGCTTTAAATATTTTTATAATACTAGTAATAATATATTTCAGAGACAAGAATCTTTAATTTATTACCGTGTTAGCCTAATCAAAGTTTTTTATCGAATTGCTATAAATTCCTATCTCTGTATGTAACTATTATTGATATCATATCGATTTGTTGTACGAGTATGTACTTGCTTTTAATTATTATCTGATTCCAGTTTTAAAATCAATCAACCGATTTAATTAAATATTTTAAAGACTAAATAATATTTTACCTATAAATTAGCTAATTTAACGGCACAGTGGCCGAGAGCGTTGATTCTTGATGTCAGACAACTGTCTCTTCGGGTTCGATCGCCGGACCAGAGCTATATTTTTGGGTTCGGTTGTTGTTAAAGTTTAATTGATGACGTGAGAGCTTTCAAATATCATAAACTTATTAAGCAGTGGTGTAGCTCACACATGCAAGGACTCGACACCTTAAAAAGTACCAGTAATAGGAGGTGTCACGGAGGTCCTCCGTGATAGAACTTTGTTAAGGTTTCAATTTTTTATTAATTTATATTAATGTACAACATATTAAGTTTATTGTGTTAAAATTTGAAGTCGATTGGAGTAAAACAGTCGGAGATATAGAGTTTTAAGTCTTCACCTCTCTGGTCTGGTTTCATCTTTCTTTGAAACTTTTAAACGCGTTTTTCTCACACATAGCTTTTTCAGAGTCGGTGCCTTCTCTCGCTCAAAATCTACTGGACCGATCTTTTTGAAATTTGGCACACTCTTTCTTTACATAAATACCGAGGTAACGCTGTCGAGTTCTTTTTTCTTTTAACAAAGTTTCTGATGAAAACTCGATATCTTGAATTCTAAGTGCTGTAAAAACTTATCAACTAATGAAATCATTTTGGTTTCTCGATTTCAGAAAATCCAGTGATGAGTTATGAGTGGCACCGCAATGTTCCATTTTTTTTTTTTGTGATGTCTGCGGAGATTCGCTGTCAATGCTTCATTTCTTGATATTTATTTAAGAAAATTTCACAAAGTATTCTTCAAATGTTATTTTATCACGTAGAAATTATATATCAACTGTTATCGTCAAAAAACATTTATTATCGATTTGAAAAAAATAGTAATTTTTTAAATTAAATCAATTAATTCATTATTTAAAAATTACTTAATAATATAACAGGCCCTTGATATTCTAAAATTCGCCATTGGAAAAGTGTGGAATTTAATTTAAAAATGTTTATGTCAAATAAAACTTATTTTCTTTATGTTACGTCTACAGTTACAAAGTAAACGCGATCTCTGCTACTGTGCTGCTGCCATCGGTCGGTGCAATTCTAAACCAAATATGATTATAACTTTGTAATGACAATTTCATATCCGATAAACTTTAATTAATCCTATAATGAAACAAGAAATACAAAATTAAAAAAAATAATTTTATAAAATTGTACTAAGCGTGCTCCAAAAGTTTGCTTTTTGTTGAAAAGCACAAATGGTATTGCCATTGACAAATATTTACAAAACTATTTGCTCTTCATCAACAAGTGGGCCTAAGGAAATCTTTAATAAATTTACACTGAAAAATTAACCCTGTTACAAATTTATATAAATACAAATTACAGAAAAAATTGTTGTGTGTTCAAGGTCAATTTAATATAAAAATTTACTTTTTTTTAAATATTAGCTAATAAATAACGTTCTCTAATATATTTTAATGGTATAACAACCACAAAATAACTTTTCGAGTCAACAAAATCATAAAACTTCCTATTTAGATTATTAAATCCTGACAATTATCTATTTAAGGGTTTAAGGATAATAAGGCATCTCTAAAATCGTAAAATGAAAAAATATTAAAGAATGTAGGTCTCTTTAGATTAAATATTACTAAGTTTCGATTAAATAATACGTTCAATGCATTTAAAATAGGATCCATATCCATATAATAGTATAATATTAGTTTGTGCCATTCATTACATTAAAATTATTTATAAAATATTAACGTGCACTGCAAAAAAAATTAGTCAATAAAATGCACCGCGAATATGAATAGCGCTAAAATATATTCCACTTGATTTTCTTTCGCAGTGTGGCTTTAGTCTAAGAATAAGATGTCTAAAGCATTTTTCGACCAAACAAAACACGATTTCTCAAGACTCTTGTCTATGTCATACACTTCTTGAAGGGACACCCTGTACTTTCAAACATCAAATAAGATAAATGATAGTATATTTAAAAATCATTGCATAAACATTCAAACCTTCAACATTTCCGAGATGTTATAATACTCTTCTCAATGCATTTTCAAAGTAGAATTTCTCTGCCTATTGAAATCTTCTTAACCCATTATTCCATTGAAAATTAATTTTTTTCAGTAAAACTGTAATTTAATGAATAATATGTCAAATTACTGTAGATGTATTGGATACTGTAAAAGCATGATATTTGGTAATTCCTATAGGTTAAATATGTTTAATTGCGATTTAAAAATATAAAATTCATTAGACATTTAAAATTTTGTATCGTATTAATTCATAGAAAGATACATAGATTAATATAGTACGAGAAATTTATATACAATCGTCAAACAATAATGAGTTCAGCAAAATTCTGATAGCATCCATTTTTTCTAGTTCTAATGTAAATCTCTTTTTACAGATCCGTGCCTATTTCCGATGCTGTCTCTTATCACTTCGATCTCCTACAATTGTCACAGTATTCATGATGTCGCGGCCTTATCAAATTAATTTTGAAAACAAACAAACCCAAAACATAAAGCACTGGTTTGGGATTTGAACCTGAAGACACAGCAGTCTGACGTCAAGCACAAAGTTTTCTACCACTGTGACTCCTGAATTTCCTGAAAACCCGTAATTTTGAAAAAACTAAAAAAAATTTTGCTCTATAACTTTAAATTCGTAAAAGATAGAAAGTTGAAATTTGGTATGTGTATTACGGTGTTCAATGCTAACATTTTTTGAAAATTAGAAATTTAAAAATTGGAAAAGGGGGCGTTCAGAAAATTAGAGTACCCGGTAGGAAACTTTGGAGAAAACTCAAATTTTGGATTACTTAATAATGAAATATGTTATTGAAAACAAAAAAATTCAAAAAAATTATTTGGGGGCACGGGGACGGTTTTTGCCGAGGGTAAAAATTGGGCTAGAAAGTTGACATTTTATATATGGGCTAACTTTGGTACCTAATTTACAAATCGAAAAAAAAATTCCCAAATTCTGATAAAAAGTTGGTCAAAAAACCAATTAATTGAAAATATTTTATATTTTGTTGAAAAATATATATATTTTTAGTTAATTTATATGAAAAATTATTTTATTATTGAACGAGTTAAATATGTCAATTTCAAAATCTGAAATGAAAATACTTTGTTGGATTTAAATCATACACACTAAAAAGACGTCGCTTTGCGACGGAGGTAAACTTTAGTATGTATATATATATATATATATATATATATATATATATATATATATATATATATATATATTCTCAAAGTATTTTTCATGTGGTTTGGTTATGATTAGGCAGTACAATCGGGCTTATTTTCCTATCTCGAAAATCATAACTCGTGATAAATCTACAATCAGAAGAACTTGGTATTAACCCACACGTTTTGGATATCATATCTATTTTTAGGTAAACTATAGCTTTTACAAAATTTCCGGATCTTACAGTCACACAAACATTCAATACACACATATATCCATGTCTACCTCATTTATTGAGATCGTGATGGAAGTTTGAAAACGTAACTAAAGAATGCGAGACGCCTCTGATGCCCCCTGGTTCCCCTGAACAATAATTGTCCGATGACGTTGCAGGATAACAACGTCTCAACAAGGTATAATGCTGGATAGATCATTGTTAAGAGAGCTAAGATTATATAACTATCTCTTTCTAACTAATGTCTACATTCCAAAACCACTGTTTTGTTGTTATTCACTGGCTTATTTTATTCTAACGCCTACTGGCGTTCTTGAAGCATCACCTGTGTGCTTCACCGTATACTATGCACTGTGCTGTGCATTGACAAGATAGATTTAAATATCTATTTATTATTTTTAAAAAAGCTAGTACAAGTACGTAAATAATTATATTAGATACAGTCTGAAGTTATATACAAACACAATTATAGTCCGTGCCTTATTTGAAGATAATTAAACTTACGCTGTAAAGAAACTTTGTTTTAAGGCAGCACGGGACCAGATGCTTATTATACATTTGAAAAATAGACATTGCTGAAGTAACATTCATTAAAGAGATTATCAGCGGTACAGTGGTCGAGAGCACCGATGCTTTACACTCCGATGTCTTCGGGTTCGATTCCAAAATCAGCTCTTACTTTCTGGTTGTTATCAATATTTTTTGATTATGTGCTTATATGAACATAAACTTAGTAGGCAGCAATATGGTATGCGTCAGTGATAGGACTCAGCACCGGAAATAAATAAATTAAATAATCAAAAAAAAGAACGTATTAATTGTAAAAAGAAAATGAAAAACATTTACTATGCGTGTTTTGATAAAACTGCATACTAACATACATACTACATTGATGTAGTTTTATTATTGATTTTACTATAGACTAAATTTAATAATTTTCTAAAAATAAAAAAAATATGTACATTTACAAATAACATTAACAAGTTAACTTAAACTCAAGTAAAGACTTAAATTAGTTTGTTCACCTTACAAATTACATCATTCTACCAATAGTGCTTACAGCACGACACTATCCAGGTAGAAATTTGTCTTGCAGTGGAGTGTCGTACTTTATATAGCTTGCCATAAGCTAATTCCAAGATTAATTTCCTACTTCTCGTATAAAAAATTTTAAGCAGTGCAGTTTTACACTTCACACCTTGTCACAAACTAATTTTAAGATTCATTTTCTCTTCTCATAATAAGATTATTTCGCATGCAGTTTTACACTTGCTAGCATGTTACAAACTAATTAAAATATTATATTACATTTTACATATGTTACATTTTCTTCCAGAATATCTGTAATTGTATTACTCTCCCACCCCAGTAAACATTTTTGAGCATTTTGGAGTCACTTTGACATCATATTGGAGATGCGTATGATATTTTTGTCATGAAAGAGTTCATTTATAGTTCAGTTTCTCACAATCGTTCATATGAAATGTCTGTTTTATCGGCTACAGATGATGGAACCGCACCACCTGTCGGAATACAAATGAAGATAAAGTTGAAATAGTGATAGAAACGTCACAAAACGGGACACTTTACCAAAACAATTTGGTGAAGTATCCTGTTTTGTGACGTTTCTATCACCATTGCACTTCAATAATAGTTCACATGGACTTTAGTCTTTAGTTCATTTGTATTCTGACAGGTGGAGTGGTTTCGCCATTTGTAGCCGATGAAATAGACATAGAACTAAATTGTAAATGAACTCTTTCATGACATAAAAATCATACGTATCTTCACTATGGTGGCAAAGTGACTCCAAATTGTTTACTGTGTAGCTACACTAAATACAGGTCATCGTAGAAGATGTGTTAAAATTTATGAATTTATACAAACATTACTAATTTTCATTTAAGTAAACATTATTTAGTGGTTCAAATTCAAAGCACTTTAGATGGGGGAGAAGCGTGATTAGAGTATTCCAATTACCCTTCCTACACTATTATACTCGCCCCTATTGTTATCTATTAATGACCTTTCGACAACCTTGCTTAGGAATATGTACCCCGTCAATTATTATGTTGTTTAACCTCGATTATCATTAGCAATGGTTATAAACTATCTGACACAGTCAGACACGGTTAGCTATGATTCGAAAATGTATTTATTTTGACGCGTGCCTGCAACTCAAAATTGAAACAGAGCAATTATACGGAGAATAAAAGAAATACTGACCTTTCAGACCCACACTATTTGAAATGGTTGAATAATCAGAGACAACGCTGCAACTATTGTCTTAAGACAGACTTGCCTACCGTGTGCGACCAGCCTTACATACATGAAGATCAATCATGAAAAATAAAAATCTTTTTCATTATTCTTATATATTATATGACGTATTGTGAAACTTTACGAGAATGTATCAACAGACTAAGGTGTGAAAGGAGATAGTGTTGTTGCGTCATGTTAAAGTAAGGCGTATTTCGGGAAGACTATTGACGGCCAAGAGCATCGAAACTTACTCCACACTGATGTGGCTTACCAGCGCTATATTTTCTGGGATTAGCATTACGTTTTGTCATAATCATAAATCATAAAAGACAGCGGTGTAATTCACATATATGAGGTCATAACACCATAAATAGTACAAATATTGTTTAAGGTTATGGTAATAGTTAGGTAATAAATATTAAATAAATAAGAAAAAGTAATTGCTATGTTCCTGATGGTATAAACATGAATGACCATTGGCAATATTTTTGAATTAACAGGTAAAATTTTTCGATATGTTACGGAATTATGCTGCTGTTTGTAAACGCACACAACACACATCATAATTAATATCTCACGAGACAAAAACACTTCATAAAAATGAAAACATCTTGACTTATTTGATCACCATATTAACCAAATCTTTTACCGTCGGCGTCGGATTAACATTTATTTCCTTTCTTAAAGAATTTCATCTGATAAAGTTAACTCCCGCATTAACACCTTTTCTGAATCTACACCTGTTTTGTTGTACGAAATGGAATAAATAGGCTTACAGAAAGATGTACTATGACTATAAACAACAATGGGAATTATATAGTTGATTAAATAAGAAAGAGCTTCAAAGAAACTGGTATTTCTATGAAGATTAACAACCAAGTTACTTTTTCACCAAAATAATATTATTGAGTAGTAACGGTACGCTTTCTTAAAAATAATTATTGTTTGGTCGGTTTCTTGTGACTCATTTAAAAAAATGTAAATATCCCATTGTAATATTTACCCAAACATATTCTTTTCGAATTTCCCTTCCAAATTATTGAATAAATTTTGTTTTTGAGAGTTGCAGTGCTTATACCGGAGTCTCTGGTCTCTCAACCTAAAGGTTATGAATCAGGGGCGGATCTAGCGAACATGTATGGAACATCTTAAGGGTGTTCCAACTTAGGAAAGGCTCCTCACAGAGTCAAATTTAGCAGCGAAATAGAAATTTTAGAATTCCAATGGAAATACTTGATATTACTCGATATTACTTGTATATTTATCACTGTTATATCGATATAGTTATATACGGATATAGACCGATGATTCTAGACGAAACTGAAACCTGTTTTAGATTGAATCATTAGTAGATTTCGTTTTTGTAAAATAGTGGGTATAGTGGGTGAGAGCATTGATGCTTGACGCTGACTGCTATGTCTTATTAAGTTAAATTGATTATACATATACATAACCATAAACTTATTAGGCACCTATTTTATATATATGAAGCCACGACACCACAAAAACTACAAACATAGTTGTCGAAATTAAATGAACAAATAAAATAAAGAGTATTGCAAATTGATCTCTTTATAGCATAACAAAACATAAATATTTTTTTTAGGATTTTTCAAACTCAAAAAATATAACTCTGGTCCGGGATCAAACCCGAAGACACAGCAGTCTGGTGTCTAGCACCAATATCTTCTCCCACTGTGTCGTCTTTAAATTCATTTAAATATTTACATTTTTACTATATTGATTGCAAATTGACAGAGTTTGTAATTGGAACGTATTATCAACAATTATATAAAAAAACAATAATCACAAGGAAAGAAAAAAACTTTTAAATAAAACTGTTTTGTAAATATTCCTAGTACTAGAGTGTTATTAAGCATAATGCACCCCTGGTATGACTTCTTAAGAACTTAAAGATAGTAAAACTCTACTAATCGACCTGTTGCAATAAAATAATCTCACGCAGAGTATCTCAGCAGGAGTTCTTAATATTTCCAGTAAACCAAGAAACGACAATGGAAGAATATCATAGTGAGATACCTGCGATGGACTCCAGGATACTCCAGAGGCTGCTAACCTTTTAAAATTCTTATATATTTCTTAGTCCTGTCTCTGCCAATCTCTTATGCAAACTATGTTCGCAGTATTTATGGTGTAGTAACGTCAGATTTTCCAAATTTTCAGAAGACGTGACAAGGAGTCAGGAAATGATCTTCATGACGTCACATGTAATCTAAAATTTTCCCCGAAAAGTGACCAAAGAACAAAATTAAACTTTTCCAGTTGACTGTCACCACAATAGGGGGAGGGGGTTTTTAATGTGTGACAAGACGTGTGCGTTTAACAGTCTATTTAGAATTTTTGATTTAGGAAATTGTGTGAATATCTTATCTTACGCACGTTTTTATTTACTGCTGTTAAACAAAACGGGCTGCTAAGTTGGGTAGCCCTGTCAAAAAGTCACCCAAGAATTTGTTTCAAAAAAGTCTTATAGTAGTGTACCAAACAGGGACAAGGTCTAGCCAGTTTAGAAATTTTGCAGTACTCTAATTTAACTATAAGTATAGCTTACGGTACATATTGTTACGTATCTATGGTTATACGCCATACTCCAACTTAAATCTCATATCTCAAGAAAAGAGAATATCTTAATGTATCTTAAAATATTGGAGTATCTTAAATAACGAACGTTTATAGCGCTCACACACTAGAGTCACGACTGTCTTGACACTCACGGGTTGTTCAATACAGACAATGGAAATATTTGGGAACGTGCAGTGTGCACGTAGGGTCTGTATGTTTTGAGCCAATTTTTATATGTTGTTGAGTCTATTTAATTATTCATGTTCTGCTGCAGCCACTTCTTTTTGTTTCAGTAACCTTCTTCTTTAAGTATTCTTCAATTCATTCATTTCTAGAGGTCACAATTTGTATTATCTGCTTTTTCCACAAGACTTGATGCATCTTCAACGTTTCCTAGTACCTACTAATATTCTTAATTTAAAAGTCAGAGCCGCTTTTAAGCATAAGCACGTCTCTAGGGGCCTGCGCCACAAATGGGGCTTAAGCCACGAAAGAAAATATTGCAAGATGAGTAATATTTTTTTTTAAATAAGAATTTTTAAGTTTCTGATAGAAATTAACAAATAATAAATTTAATAAATTTTAAAATATTAAATTTAATTTTTATTTATTTAAAGAATTCGCATATTATAATGGGGAGGAAAAGGGGCTTATGCACCACACCTTGTGCATAAAGGGATGTGTCATATCGATTTAAAACTAACATTGTTAATACCTACCGCTACTTAAAGGGTATTGGCTTGTTTATTTAGTGTAAGCAATTAAATAGTCAAAAAGCCAGGCTTACGAGTAGTTATTTATCAAAATAAATAGTGATTATTATATTACAGATTTATTATATAATAAAAATAAAAATGGGCAAACACAGGTAGCGACAACCGGGGTTATTTCCATATGCCATATGTTTCCAGGGCATGTCCCGAGTAGCAAGACTGTCTTACAACAGTTATGTCTTCAGTGTGTGACTGCTCTAAGCTAGTATATCATAATTGGCGACATAGTAAGCGAGCGCCTCGATAAACATTAGCTCCTTAGTCTTCGGGTTTGATTCCCGGATCGAAGGTCATCGGTGATAGGACTCAGCATCTAAATTAGGCCGACGTTGTATGTTATATGTGGTCGACGATTTTTTTTTTATATTTTGAAAGTATAGTCTTTTAAGAATATACTGTTAAATTTTTGCAAGGACATTGACAATATTTTCGTTTCGACCACCGTTTTAGCATATATCAATACCCATATAGACATAGCATATAGCATATAGCAATATTCATACTTAAAACTTTAATCTCATTTATCTCCAACCTACTTATTTCAGCATGATGTTGTAGAAAAAAAAACTATTTAACCGAATCGTCTGAAATTTTAATATGTTATTGACAACATCAATAGCTATCGTTAGAACTATAATTATTTTTTTATTTCAATAATTTCGTATTTTTTTCATTAAATAACTGGTAATTTTGGCCTTAAATAACTTTAATTTCTAGTCTCTACTCCGGACCATAGCTGTACTCATACTAATTTATAATTTTCTTAGTTTTTATTTTTCTGATAAATAGAAGAGCCAAAATCTTCAACATCGTCCAGGTCCAATTTTTTGACAGGACCTACTTCAGCTCTATTTTTAAAATAATTAACAATTCTTTCAAATTTCAAAAGAGATTTTTTTGTATGAAGAATAGTTGTAATAATTTAATAAGCCTAAAAAGTTAAAATATCGTTTTTCATTATTTTTTTTATGGAAAACTAATCCTCAAAATACCTTAAATTTTCGAGACCACCTTAAATAAATTAGATAAAAAAAAATATATCATAATTTCAAGCAGTGCTAAGCAAACATTAGTTTATTGCTCTATTTTAATTCTTATCACCATTAAGAATTTATTTAAAATTAAAATCGGAGCTCTTACGTCAGTGGAGACGCACCACAATACCATTAAATATTTGTTTGTTCGTAAATAAATAAAATTGATAGGTTCATATCTTAAAAAGGAACCTTAATATTATGAGTATTACAAATTTTTAAAATGATTTTCAAAGTAGTTAATAAAACATACTCCTACAATACTAATATTCTCGTTATCTGTAAACCTAGAGATAAGACGTAACAAAAACACGATGATGTTGAATTGTTGACGATATTTGGACTTCCGCTCAGCCAATGTTTGCTAATGTTTCACTAGAAGATTCAGCGGAGTCTGCATTAGGTTTAGATCGGTTCATTTCGTGATTATGAACTATTTTTGATATTTTTATTTGCTTTTATTATTTGAATAATATTTTCAATAAAAGAATCGGTATATTTGTTATGTATTAGCAAAACACCAAACCTTACATTCATGTAATATTTTACTTTTAATCTGAAAGGGATATTTTATTATTTTATACCTATTCTAAAATTTCATAATCCATAAAAAGATGTTCTAAAGAAAATTTATGAATATACTAAAACGCAAGAAGGAAAATTTATTTTTCCAAAAAACAGTAAAACACGTTTAAAGATATCACAAACAAAACGTTTTTTATTAGGTAAAATTGTTTATGAAATAGGTAACTTTTTTTATGTAAGAAGATACATCTTAAATATATGTAACTGTATTTAGCGGGTGGAAAATAAGCCAAATTTCATTCGTGTATTGTGTTTTATTGAAACGCATTGTATGAATACATTGTATTTAAAATCAAATTATACTAATTATACTAATTTTTTTATCAAATTAATAGATAAATAGCAAAATATTATTGTAAAAATTTGTAAGCTAGGCTTGGATGTTACTTAGCTATTAAGAAAAGTATAAATTTTACTGATTGAAATATTCATTCATTTAATCCAATTACGTTAATAATCAACTGCTCAAAACACAAGCTTTCGGCTTTTTACTCGAAGCCATCTTCAGGTGCATAGTATATTAAGGAGGAGCCCAAAAATTTAATTATTTAAATATTCCGAGGATTGTTTTTTTATAATAAAAATATTGAAAAACGACATTTTAACTTTTTAAGCTTATTATTACACTTATGCTACATACAAAAATATCTTTTTTTAAATTAAAAAAATGGTGTCAAAAAATTGGACCTGGACGATGTTAACGATTTGGGCCCTTCTATTTAAAAAAAAAAGAAAACCAAGAAAATTATTAACTACTATGAGTACAGTTATGGTCAGGACTAGAGAAAAAAAAATTGAAAATTGATAAAATGACGAGCTTTTGAAATTGAAATTCTAAAAACCGGATTTTTTTACCGGTTATTTATTTATTGAAAAAAATACGAAATTATTGAAATAAAAAAATGATTCTAGTTCCAACGATAGCTATTGATGTTGTCAATAATATATTAAAATTTCAGATGATCCAGTTGAACAGTTCTTTTTTTCTACAACATCATGCTGAAAAATGTAGTTTTGAGATAAATGAGATAAAAGTTTTAAGTATATATATTGCTAGATGGCATATGCTATGGGTTATATGACTATTGATAAATGCTAAAACGGGTGTAGAATCGAAAACATTGTCAATATCCTTACAAAAATTTAACAGGATATTCTTAAAAGATTATACTTTCGAAATATTAAAAAAAAAATTGATTTTTTTTAAATTCTATACCACCGTCTTAAGTTTTACGAAAGGCTCAATTCAACTTTGATCTGTACAATGTTGATTACTTTACCAAAAATAAAACGATAATAAACAGAAACAATCAAGAACTAAAATTGACTTCCGACCAGTGATTAATTTACCATCTAACCGAGACTGCTATTATTGCATAATCAACATTGTAAAAAACCTCAATCATTATAACCCTATTCAATAATAATGCCCAAACAATAATCAATAATAATGTTCAATTATAGTGTTATCAATATCGATTAGTATTATCACAGCTGCAAAGAAAGCAATCCGAATTTAGTAGCCAGTATAAGCACCGCAAAAGCGTGTAAGATCCGTGTACTCATAAATACAGTGCAGAACATTCTGATGGACTGATCCCACTACGGTAGATCGGTTTCTGATTCTGTGTATCTAAATAAAGCATAAAGTAACAAAATTGTAGTCTGTAGTTTCACTTGATATAAATAATAAAAACCAAGCAGATTTCGCAACCAAAATTTAACTGTTTTATATAGCTTACTTTTCATAAATTTAAAAATAGTAAAAAGTAGATTATAGGTTACTTTTATAATTAAAAAGAAACGAAGAAAAATGAAGGAACTTTCAGCAATAGGCAACTGTTCAGCCGGCACTGGCTACCATGAGGACCTAAAACTTTTTTAACATAACGATACCAATGTGTATTTAGTAAATTTACTTAGGTCCTTATAATTTCATCAAGATAAATTTTTTTAAAAAGGATCTGTTAAATGAATGCGAAATTTATTGCATTGATGTGAAGTGTGAGAAATGACAGACTGGGTGAGCAGAATGTTGTTTGTTTGCAGATGGTTGTTGCATGTCCATGTCGATGTTTAATGATTGTATGTTTGTGTTGTACGAATGTATGGACTTATGGTGGCGCTGCTCGTCCTGACCCGGTGAGATTTCTTGATGTGGTGTTGTTTGTTATCTACTGTGTGTTAAAAAGAGCTGCTACCACCTGATCTTGGTACCGCGGTTGGCGGCAAGCGGTTGGTGGCAAGCGGCAGGCGGAGCTGTCTCCCGATCTTTCACGGGATGGTGCATACCACAGGATGGTGGCATGGCATGGCATGATTAACAAGATGTGGTTTACCATGGACCAGCGCTGGTGCTAGCTGGCCATTCTGAAACGCGTGACGCTGCTGCACTGAATCCCGCATTTGACGCCAATGACCACCACTTCGATGGCTTGTTAGCCGGTTCAAATCTTTCAAGCATATGACGCTGTAGGCAACAATTCGTCTTTTAATAAAAAAATGGACTTGAGAAATTCTTCGAATATATTTGTTAATATTAAACACCTTCAATAATTTAAATTTTTGTAAAAATAAATAGTACAGTGGCATGCGTTTTGGAGAGTGTGAAATTTGCATATTACGTAAAGTCAACTTGTTGGTGGTAGCTGTAGCTGTAGTCGTAGCAGCTCGCAGTCAAGTTATTTGGTTGCTCGTGTTGCATGGGCTATGGAACTATAGGACTATAGGGCTATAGTGCTACAGGGCTATAGGGCTATTGTCGTAAGCTTCAACTCGGAAGAGCCAAGAGCGAGCGGGTGAGATGCGACTGAACAAGCCACGAGGCGCGGCAAAGCGGTGTGTTGTGCTCGGCCAGATCAAAGCGACTCCCTCATTGGTCGACACCGCGTTGCTCAGTGCCGCTTCTGGCTGGCCTCTCACAGACCGATCGCGCGTAAAGCTTCCGCCCTCCTGACACTGTCGTGGGTCCTATAGCCCATGAGTCGACGAGTCGACATAGTGTGACAAGGTCAGGTAATATCGTCAGCCCTCAGTCTTTACTACTCGCACTCACACATCACATTATAGTATTTAAACCCCTTGCCTCTCACAGGAGCAACATGCCATTCAGCATGTATTCAACGAGTAATGCTCGGGGTGTTTCGCCGCCATTCGTGTTTTGCCGCTACTAGACAACACAGGCTCTCGGTAGGGCGCTCACTAGTCATCCACGAGATACCGTAGCGGTAGAACACGCGTTCGTGCTAAGTGCCAGAAGTGAACTCAAAAGCACACACAAACAGTTCGTAATAGTTTCAATAAATAAGTGATTGTCAAATAAGTTCTTTATTACATAATTAATACGTTACTCTTACGCGAATTTTGTGAACCGGTATCTCTGTTTTAACGTGTGAAATTATTTGTTTTGTATGCAAAACAAAACATTCATTGAGTCAGGACGGTCAGTGTCCTTAAAGTTTTTTTAAGTCTGTGAATTTGTGATTCTAAAAGCAGATATCAACAGTGCATAAGTGTGTGCCAAGTGTAGTGGAGCATTCATCAGTGAATTAGTGAAATACTCGTTTGTTTATCTGATTTGATTTGATTGTTGTTGTTGTTGTTCACTCATTATCACATTAGTGTTACTGTTTGTTTTTGTGATATAACTTTGAATGGACAATGCTGTATCGGACTGAGTCCAGTGTCTAGAAAATTAACCACAATTATGACAATGCAGCCCTATTCTACAATAACTATGTGCAATCCAGCATGCTAGGCTAATCCGCAAGCCTCAACTGTCATCGGCGACAACATGCCCCACGCTCACAGCAGCAGCGGGGGCGACGACCTGGGCAGCACGGATGAGGTGAAGGTCTTTAAGGATGAGGGCGATGGAGAAGACGAAAAACGTTCTTCTGAGAACCTTTTGGAAGAAAAGTCCAGTCTCATCGATCTCACAGAGTCGGAGGTGGGTGTCATTACTTCATTAAGGTGTCAAATGTGTCCGCGTTTTTCAACCTGTGTTGTGTCACGCTGTCAACATCAGACATCAGCACTGTGCATGTTCTTGTTATTTTGAAGGTTAAAAGTGTCGGTATGAAGTATCAGTATGATCGTTATAAGTTTTTACATCGCGGATTGTGATTGTTACAGGAAAAGTCTGGACCTGGTTATTCAACAAACAAGAATGCTTCGAGAGCGGACCACAGTCCGGTGTTTGGTAAGTCATTCATTTCAATATATGTTTGTTTACGTTTTTGTGTTTACCAACAAATTATATTCATTCTGACTTTACTTTCCTAAACTGTATCTAATAATGATAACTATTCTAATAGTTGTTGCACTTGTTGGTTCAAATCTGTTTTCTTTGGTTGTCTTTCCAATAAGTCACAGTGCATGCCTCAGTGGATGCTTACTAGCCTGGATGATGTTCCAACTTTACACAGACATACATTATACGCACTGTACATCTTACATGACAGTGTGTAGTGTACACTGTGGTCTCAAGTCTGTAGTCTCTAGATGCAGCGCTAGTTAGGCGGCCACGGTGTAGACACAGACAGGTGGCCGACACATTGTTAGCCAGCGCTAACATGCGTGAGCAACACTCAAATTTCAAACGAGTTTCGTCTAATAAGCAAACTACGTACAGTCCCATCATCAAGCATTTATTACTGACTTTGAGTTCTCTCAGCAGATACAGTGGATTTACACTGGCAGCGCACGCCCAGGCCTCTGGCCGGTAATAACTTCACTTTCTAAATAGTTGAGCGAGTTAGTGCACTGTAAGATTTGCGAAGTAAGCACTTCAGCAACCGGAGTTGGAGGAATCGAGAATCGAATCCACTGTCTGAATGGCTAACGATGGCATACCAATGCATCGTTGTATATCACTTTATTGTTGCATCTTCTTACGAGTATATCTCTGCATTATGTGAAGGTCGCGTTCACATTCTCATAATCTTAACGACCACGACTTACACTGTGCAAAACTGTAGATCGTTTCACGAATCGCTATAAGCATAAGCATACAGCAACATGCTCACGACTGAGCGCGGCAAACGAGTTCGACTATCGCGATAGGATTTACCCGCGATGGAACAACGGATCTCTGCCAAAACACTGCGCTCTATCCGCAGTTCTCATTCATGATTAATCTTGCTTATATTTTTATTCAAAATTAATTTTTGAATCTACATATTTTCGAGTCGATATTATACTTTGACGACCGAATACATATACAGACAGTGTACTCATTGTTGCCCTGTCCACATTCCTTGAAAATAAATATCAATATTTATATTGTACTCTGACAGGTTACATTAAAAAAAAATTAAGCCTGAAACTATAATTGTAGTCAGATTCTGAATTCATTATTACTCTTTAACTGGAATCTTAAACCTTACAGATCATGTATCATTTACCTAACCTACCCTGTTCTTGTCTTTCTACCTGCTGTCCTTTCTCTCATCATTCACCCCTTATTCTTAACTTGTGGATTTACATTAAAATTAAAAATTATCTACAGAATCATAGCCTGTTGCTACTTTGGAAGGTTTTTGGTATTGATCACAACCAGGGCCGTATTTTTAACTCTAGATAATCGTATAATCGTATATGCTAAATATATTTTTGGGTTGTGACAAGATCTGTATATGGTGTTAATATTTGAATATTTTCGTTTTCGGTCAAATCCCTCCTGCCGTGGCCAGTTATCCTTTGGGTTTGGGCTACAATAGCTTGTTTCTCGAAGACCCCTGGTATGGTGCCCATTGCCTGCATGTCAGAATCAGTTTAGATTTATTACGATGCTATCCGAATATCCACATAACTTCTTGTACACTCCCACTCGAAACTTATTGCAATTCAGACGTCAAATATCTTACAAATTAAATTCAAATATTTGTGACATGTTTTCATTTGAAATAATATTTTTAATAACATTTTTAAAAAATCAGTCGGACATATGTATTATTATTAGACCGACTAATTTTTTGTTTGAACTTTACGATGATGTGTTTAACTTAACATTGGTTTTGTGTATACTGTATATGTATACTATACGCCAGTATACTACTACTAGCGCTCTATAGCTTAGCTTAGGTTTATGCTTGTGTATAATTGCGTTTATATTTAGAACAAATTCAGGACGACTTCCGGCCTGACACGCACGTGCGTTTATCTCTGTTATTTTTTTTTAGGATACCAACTTAAAGAGTAAACAGTTGCACACAGATTTTCCATTTAGCTTATTCTGTCATTTTACCAGTGTTTCTAAAATAAGTAATAACAACTTTTTTATATAAACTTTGTAATTAAATATCTCAGCTTTTACAGACAACATTCTATAAATTTATAAACAAAGTGCATGGGCAACCCTTCTGTTTATTTATTTAATAGTTTTTGTTAAAGTTTTGTTAAACAGAAAATAGTATGTCAAGATTTCATCATGTGTTATTTAATGTATTTTATTGTAGATTTAATACAGAATAAATTAAATTTTAAAAATTACATTTAAACATTTCAGATGTTGTTTATTTTTACACAAGACTTATTAGAACATTGTTTATGTTTAAAATCAGACGCATTCAATTTAACGTATCTTGAAGTAGACCTTTCTTTTATTTATAGAATTATATTGGTCACTGTATTTCCTTGATTGTGTCATATAGTAAATTAATACCTTAATTGTTATTAAACAATTGTTTTATTTTAAAAACAAAATTTTACTAAACATTAAAACTCATTATTGTTCTTTTAATATAAATATTTCTAAAGACTAGCGAACAATGATATTTCCTAGAATTTTTAATTTTTTGATGCACGAAATAAATATTTAAATCTTTTTTTACGAAAAACAATTCCTATTTATGCATAAAACAAATTACTTTTTATTTCAATTTTTAGTACTCGTATATCTGAAATCAAGAATGTTATCATTCTTTTTATAATTGTGCTTAATTTATTTTTTTAAATTTAAATAGTTTTAAGAATGATTTCGTATTTTTATATATTTTTATATTGATTAAATAAAGTGTACTAACTGCATTTCTTGTGTACGTTTATGTTTCAGTTTTCTTGCACAAATTTATGTAGTATATATGTAGATGATTGCAAAATGATAGGTGTAAGACACTCTCCTTGATACTATTATTCTTGATTAGGTGTACAAGAGTGTGTATATAGTAGGGTTTCTGAAAAGAAGTGACTACTAAGTCAATTTACTTGAGATTAAGAGAAACATTTTTTAGTTATAAATTAGGTTAATCTCAATATATTTTAATTTCAATTATCTATCAAAACAAGGGAACATCACAAAAACTCGTGTATGAAATGTAAGAAATTTTAAATACTACGTACCCAATTACCACATCTGCAAACTTAATTTAATCCTTTTATGGTTATATCATAAATATCGGGTACGATAGGATATGGTAAATATCATAAATAGTTGTGACAACTGAATATTGAACATTTTGAAACTACATATTTCGCATTTTTCAACTTACTGTATTTGGAATAGTCCGAGGGTAATTCTATTTTTCTTATAGTTTCAATTATAAATTTTTAAAATCTATTTTAACTCGTTTACTTGTACTTTTTTGCAGTTAATTAAACAAGTTTTTTCAATTTGTAACATGTATATAGTTTATGTGACAAAACTCAATCAAGGCTATATTTTCCGTAATTTGTCTTGAATTAAATCTTAGTCTTGAGCATAGCTTCCCGTCTTCATTTTGGTTCCACTTTGCTGTAGAAATTGTCGCTGGATATAAATGATTTGGAGATTAATGTATGTGATGCTTGGAAGAGGAGAATTCAAGATGCGAGCTAAGAAACAAAAAAGAATTTAAATAACTGATACTATAAAGGCTCAATAAAAGTTTCTCTCCAACAACCTTTGCGAAATGAAGAATTTCACTTGAAATTATAATATAGATAAAACAAATGTTATTACGTATTACTTCCGGTTTGTCAAGAAACAACTGAATTAGGACGCATTTTTCTAAAGAAATACTTTTTTGTAGTTGAATCCATTCGAACAATATTTCACTTTTTTACCATAGTGATTCTTGTCCTTTGACTAATATTCCGGTTATTTCACAGTAATATTTACAAGAAAAATACAGAAATATTTGTACGAAAAAAATATTATTTCGGATAATTGTTTTCATTTATTGCATTCATTCCTTGTTTATTACTAGTTATTTATTACTGCACTTTATCGAAAAGTTTGAAAGATAGTAATTTTATGCCTCGAAGTTAATATGCATTAACAATATTAAAACATATTTTTCATTCAGTTCGTACAACTATGTATTTAATACGCATATAGATTATTTAACATTAGACAAATTATTGGTATATCTTACCGTATGTGTACCGTTGTATATTGTGTTACTCATTACAAATGAAATTTGCTACTTTATTTTTCATGTTATTTAGTTGAATCGAAAATAAAGCTGTGTTACACAAAGTCGGTGTCAATCAATACGTAATACTCCGCCTTTTTATTGGATATTTTATAGCATAATTTAAAAGCAATTGTGAAAATATGTAGGAGATAAACCTATTTATAATACGAAATTTGTATAATTCGGTAAACTGACGTTAATAAATTTGACTGGGTATAATAGGTATAAGTTTATTATTTATAATCAACCCAAGGAAATAAAATCCTAGCACAGAAAATATAACGCTGATTCTGGTATCGAATCCGAAGATACATAAGTCTAGAGCTCCGTTTCGTATAAGGAATAGATAGACTTTATACTACTTTTATTTGGTTTCGAGTATTTTCGTTGTATTTTTTATCCCGTAACACCACAATCAAATATGTTACATTTCATTACAAATAATATATGCTAATGAGTATATTACATTAACATCTTTCAGTAAGGTGTTAATGTAGTAATAATTATTAAAAATCTATTGCATAAATAAAGTAATATTTTGTATAATTTATTTATTTTATTTATACGAGTATTGTAATATATTAAAATTAAGACGATCATAACAGTTTGTGACGGAAGACATTGTCCATGGATAACAATGAATTGAAGAAGACACTAATTGATATCGAAAGGAATTAAGAAGTTTAATTATGAGCTAAAAAGGCTCAGTAAACATTTTGGTGAAAATTTACACTGAAATTTCAGATAGATGATTGAAAAAAAATTGTCAGAATCTTTTCATAATCTTTTATTTTTTCTCTTTCCATCATACATTTAAATGGACATTTATCTCACCAGATTATCATACAAAAAGCAACAAGATATATCTGTCTCTATTACTTTAATTATTTTTTTGTAACTTCATTCATTAATATTTGTCTTTCAAAACTGTTGACATATAATCCATATGTTTTATTTATTTTATAAGTTGAAAAAAATTAAATTACTAAACCAAAGTAGCATTTTGCACTAAAATATATCATACAATTTAAATAACTATGTTAATCGTTTGAAATTTGTTAATATAAAAATGAGAATCCAATTTCATCTTTTTGATTCAATTATTACGCCGCGATTTTTCATTTTAAATGATAATTAGAATAATTTCTTTCTTGCTTCTTTTATTTTGCTAAATAAAACCATCAAAGTTTTTACTAATTTGTTGTTATATTGATATCTCATGAACACAACAATATAAAGACTTGAATTAAAATTGCGTTGGTTCAGAATTTCGTTGCACTATTTGAGTGAGTGATAGAGCAACTCTAAAACAAATTTTAGTATAAATATATTATAAGTAGAACCTTTATAAAAATACATTACAAAAAATAATGATAAAATAATGAAAAACAAATAAATATAAAAATTTCAAGTTAGCTCTTGTGTATATTACGTTCATTAATCCTTTTACACTTCATCTTAAAACTGGTTATGTACCCGTACTATAGCCGCTATATAATATATTTATACATATATAGTAATAAACTTTACAATATAAGCAGAAATTGAATTCTTGTTTTCGGAACTAATTTGCCAAATAAATAAAAAGATAGGCAAACGCTAGCAAGCCGATAATTATTAATACTCATACGCGTGTTAAACATCAACAGTTTTTCTACGCGCACTGGTGTATTCTTTATGGGATGTATGTGTACATATGTGTGTGTGTTTGTGTCTGTATATATCTGGCTTTGCAGGTAAAGATTTATAGCATATGTCGGTTCTTGACACGGATATTCTATTCATAGAGTTATACAATAATAAATTAACTATGGAATCAATAAATAATGAAAAACAATAATATATAAATAATGTTATAATTGCATAAATCATAAAAAAGACTTTATTAATGGCTTTTGTATGCACTTAACATTGTATTAATCTAATTTGATTCGCTAACATAATACCAATTAGTATTGAATTTAACTTTTTTTAAGTTATGTACTAATTTTATGGTTGATTATATATAGCGAGAGTCTTATTATTGTATAATATGAATGCTAGCGTTATTTTAAGGTGACGCTGCTTCATTTTTTCTTATTATAGCAACATGGTGGTTAAAAATAAGAAAATTTTAATAAAAAATGTATTGACAGCTACATTTTTTGGATATTCTTGTAAAATTTTACCAATTGAAATTTTTTGACGAATTAATTTAGAGTGAACATAATTTGATTAATCTGGAACTAGTTTAAAATAGTAATTTTTTTTACAGTTAGTAAGTTTAATCCCTAGTGCGACTCCAATATGCGACATTCGACATTAATTCATAACGTAGTACACTCATGTCTAAATAACGTCAACTTATGAATGTTTGGATGTCACATGTTGGAGTCGCACTGGTATGTACGGTACATAACTTTCACATAAAGTAGTCGACTATTGCATTTAAAATGTTTTGTCGATTGAATGGGTAAACTGGTCAGATTCTATTACTTTTATACCTGGAAATAATCCTAACTTTATATTATTAAAGTAAATATATAGGTTTCTAGTTCTTATAACTTGAAGCAGGTATCTTCAAACTACGAGTAATGACCCGGCGAGATAAATTCCAAATAATGATCCTTTTGTAAAACCTCAGATTTCATTTTATGTTACGGACGTCAATGTCTCTCAATGTAGGCTAATATTTTCTCAGCACCATAAAATCTGGTAACATTTGTAAGGATAAATAAATCAGTATTTTATATATTGGCATTGTTTTTTAAAATATTGAAAAAAATATGTCTAAACAAATGAAATAATTCATATTATTCAATTTATTCCAAGTCATGTACTTTCTCATTAAACCTTTAAGAAATATAAGTACATGTTTCATTCATTATTTAAAGCATTCCTCCATACTCCACCCAATATTTGTTTTTTTGTATATATTTTTTACATTATGATATTTATTTAGTTAAATAATAAAGTGTCTGTAGTACCCTATAATCAAAAACTTGAAAAAAAAAAATCAAAATACAATTTTTTTATTGTTAGTTTTTTTTATAGTAATTCGTTAGGCTTTCATCGTAATTATCCACTTAGGGTTCGAGACTAGTCCTTAGTCCCAAGCCCAACTCAACTTTAAAAGGCTGAAACATTTATTTTTATATTTTTTTTTCATGCTCCAATTTGTTGTGTAACAAAATGGACCTGTTCGGACTTGAATTATAATGCAATACATTTTTTCTGATGAATATAATTTTCTTAAATTTATTGTAATTATTTAGTATTTTTGGTTTTATTACAGGTACGGCCAAACAGTAAATTAGTTAAAGTGCCTAAAAGTTTAACTTCAAATTGTCATAAAGCAAATATATTTTTGAAATAAGAAAATTGTTTTATTATTGGTTAAGGAACGGTAAAACTTGACAATTTATTGCCGGTTACAAGTTGGAAGATAATTTTGTTCTCATTTTTATTACAAAACAACCCACAGGATTTTTTGACAGAAGCATTAAATAAAATTTTATACTTCTTTTAGTGTATAATAAAATACGAGTATTTACCTTTAAACGTATTTTAGTCATTCCAAGATTGACAAGAATATTGTTGGCCAAGAATATGCCAATGCTGACCAATAATGCCAGCAGATTATTTTGAGAATATTTTTAAAGAAATGGTCTGTATATTAAAACAGAGTGAGAGGAAATAGGGTCAATTGATTTAACTAACATGGGCCATTAAAAGGAAACCTAAAAACAAAGGATTAAAAATGAACTGGAAGTAATCGTAAATATATAACTCGAATTAAATCGTCTAATTATAACTCCACAAATTTATTTTATCGGATATTATTACTAATTGCTTTTGCTTTACTCTTCTACACTAATCGCCATCAATATCTTCGTCCCATCTTTTTGCAATCCTGAGTGACATGGCTCAAACGTTCATCTACCCAACACTTTAGATATGGGCATCAACTGTCTATCCATTAGATTTTATCATGCATAGTTTACGAAAGTTTATTTCTAAAATTAAGAGGTTTCATAGAGACCCTATTTTAAAGAGTATTCACTTAAAATAATTATTTTTTGGTATTACAAAATGAAGGAGAGTTATGGTTTGAAATTTACTTTTCTTCAAGCAGGTATTATCAAAGTATAATTTGAAACATCTCAAGTTAACATTTTCAGGACGTAGGTACTCTTATCACTTGAGTTATCTCACCCAACGGTGAAATCCATTTTTAAATCGGACTATTATTTCGCCTAGTAAGTGCTGATAACTCGGCAAGGAGGGGAGCATAAAATTGGATATTGGAATGGAAATTTGGAATCATTTGGAATTTTTGAAATCGTAGACCATGAAATTTTTGAGAATTTAAGAAGGTTATTATAGCCTTGTTACATTTTGATGGTAATGACGATTTAACTTAACGTTTAATTATCATTAAAGCATAGCATATGGTAATACTTATTTAATATAATTTAGAAAGAACAATCAGAATGAAACATTTTCTCCGATATAATATAAATCTGTTATTGATCCATATTTAATAAAGTCAACAATGAATACAGGAATAATTATTTAATGATCGTTTTGTGCATTTGATTAGAATAAACCACGTACACATTATCAATAACTAAATTAAGTGCACTGTGTTCGGTATATACAATGTCGAATATAATAAAATCATATAATATATTACTTTGCATTGTAATTTGATAAATATCAAATTACATAATTCCAGTAAATTATTATGTAATAATGGTGACACGTAGTGTATAATTACTAAATGATGTCAAACGAACCGGTTAACGATATAATACATAGCAATTATAATTCAAACTCTAGAGTCACTACCCCTGATTTAAAATATAATGTAACGCCTTTGTTAAAATCAAATAGAGAGGAATATTTGAACAAATCAAAAAATATGAAAAATATACCTGTCTTTAGTAAGATGAATTGTTGTCCTAAAAAGAAAAAAATATGTAAAAAGTAGGGATACTATATAAATAAAAATATGTAACAGAAACAACTTTTTAGAAGTTAAATAAAATATTTTGAAAATAATTTTTTAGGATAAGGCAAACAACAAAATAAATATTCAATAAACATATAAATTGCATTTTACGTGATAAATTGAAAATTCTAACTGTTACATATAGCTTTCATAGATTAGGCACCTTCATTATCTGCCAAACTAACCCACCATCCCAGCTACAACACGACTATAGAGATTTAGACAGAAAAAGATTAGATTTAAATATTCAAACAAGAAATTAATTAGTTGTTTTCTGTTTTTAAACTCGCTAGCAAATATTTAGTACCAAATACGTTTTAGTTTTATTTTGCGACACCTAAACTAAAATTACACATAAGCTGTTAGAAACACAAATACTAGTATAAGTCAATGTTCATATTAATATATATTTTTTTAAGCCTTAAGCGTAAGTTTGAGAACCATAATAAAGGTAAATTTATGACAAACCCTTAGAAATGTTACCAGTCATATAAAAATTGGAATTTAACTAGAAAGTATAGCAATCCAACTCATTAAAAGTTTTAAAATGTAGATACGTTATTCATCTAACTAATTGTAGCTTTAGATTTTGATTCGCGTTTATAGTTACTTCCATAAAACGATTTAAACATTAAAAAACATGGTTTTTTTGTTAATATTTAACCTGCTGTATAGTATCGCCATCTATATTTCGCTAGAAAAAATGGCCAAGTATCGTTTCACCTTAATTGTAAATAAATGTGCTCCAGTGCAATTGTATTATTAATTTCTGATATCATGTTTGAACATTGATGGTTTCAAAATATTTCACATTGCACATTTCGTCACTGAAGTTGGAGAAGTTCACAGTGAAGTGGTGAGAGCGTTGTGCACTAACTGCAGTGTTTTCAGGTTCTATTCTTGGAACAGCAATATCTCATAAATGGATTTCGTATGTTATTTTGTTTGCATTGATTATAATATGCCAAATTAAATCATACATTTATTAGACTGTAGTATAGTTGACCTGAACATAACAAATATTAAATGAAAAAATAATTGTGTACCATAATGAAATACATATTGGCAAAGAACAAAAGTCATGCGATAATTTTTTTTTTCAGTCAAATTCAAAGACATAGGCATCATAGTAAGACAACTAGGCATCGGAAATAGGCATACCTTACGTAAAATAAACAAAGAAAATTATTTCTTACTGACTTATTTGAATAAAATAGCTTTTAACTTTTGTTTCTAATTGTTATGCATTGAGTTAACACTTCATGTAATGAAAAAATATTTTAAAATAATTTTTTATTATTTTTAGATACATATACGTGTTTATTATATTTAAATAATATTTCATTTTAATTGACGAATGATGCTCATTTACTTAGTTTTAGTGGTTTAAGTCCTAAGCCCTTTTGCCCCTTTGCGTTTGTCGCGTGACTTCACATTTCGTGATCAAACATTAACATTAAACTAGTAACTAAAACAATACCTTAAATGGGGTGACGGCGGTAGGACGAAGAGGGGGAAGTAGTGGTGTTATACGCAATGGGCAGATGAAAATATTACTTTAATTTTTATTATGGAATCAAGGGAACGTAACACTAACGTGTTACATTAAATTAATTATTATAATATATGTATCCTGTATAATACTTTTTATATTTATATTTTATTTTTTTTATTTCATTTAATTTTTACCATTGGAATGTGACATATTTGAAATGAAATAATTGTTTATAATATTTAACTCTTTTATTTATATTATTTCTAATAAGACGTACCATTTTAAGATCTTAATGTATACTGCATGTTGAAATTTTAAAGTACACCTGTAATAAATAATTTCGAAAAGTTATTCTTTATTGATTTGTACATAAGCTATTAACTTTAGCATTCACAAATAAAGCTGACAAGCCCAGGCATTATTTTTCTAGAAAAGTTAATTTGTTACAGTTTTTGCAAATATATTTCTTTAGTTATCGTAATCTATAATCGACATATTTAATAAGAAGTATGTTTTTGTATATATTTTTTTATCTTATCTTAGTTTTATTTGTTTCCGAAATGTGTCTCATAATCAAAATCGTGATTTAAAAAGCTTGAGAACAACTGGTCTAAAATAATTCGTCAAGTGCTTTGTTATACTTATGGTTTATTTAATTCAAGCAAGGTGTGCAATTTAGTACCAGGCTAGTTTATCACAACGCAAGCATGAATAATGTACTTACGTAAATTACCCTAGGGCAGGCAATTTCATTAGTAAAACAATATTATTCAGTTAATATTTAATATAAAGTAACTTGTGTAGTCACAGTGACAGAAAGTAGATAATCCATTAAACTATAAGTTTAAAAGGTTAATTTCTAAGAGATAAGAATATTTTAAAAATATCTTAAGAATTTAGGAGGTTATCATTTTCAATATTAATTTATACTGTTTACTTATAATCTACTTTCTATTATAAGATTTACTTTAATTAATTTAAAAATATATATATTTCTAACCAGTTACTACAATACACATTTTGGAAAACTTATATAAACTTGTTTCCCGAGTTTCCTTATTAGACTGCAGTTTATGATACGTAAAAACTAAAGCAAATGCACCTGACACAAGAGAGAAATGCAAAGCCCGTTTTTTATTTGCATCGATTTATCCTTATAAGTCATTTTGATATGCAATCAATAGCATACGACTACCTTGTTAATTTCTAGTAATATACTAAACTTTTGTTATAATTCTTGTTCGTTTACTTGTGTATTTTTTAAATGCAATATGTTATATAGTACTGTGGTGAATCCTAAGTTATTCTAAAAAAGCCTGTAAACCTTAAAAAGAACATCTTATGTTGTTTTTTTTAAATTGTTATTAATGCGCAAATTGACATAATGTCACGTTTATGCTTGACGTTAGACTGTGTCTTCGGTTTCGATCCCCCGAACCTGTGCTATATTTTCTGGATTTGATTGTTATCAAGTTTATTTGATTATATTTTGACATATTCACATAATTCGGCAGCGGTGCGATATATATATATATATATATATATATATATATATATATAAATATATATGAGACCTCTATACTATAAAAATTTGAAACATATTAGGAGATCGTCGGTGTTAATACTCGAAAATACAACGACGTTACTCCTGTACCGTTTAAAAAAATGTTGGCATTAATATTATCTAAGTAATTTTTCATTCTTTGATAGATCACTACAAAAATTCATTATTATTTTACAAAAAAGAAATCCTATATTATAATGTTCCAAGTGAAAGTTTATATATTTATTTGTTTATATGTTTGCGCGATTCGAACTTTTAATTCGTAAAAGATAGAACGTTGAAATTTGGCATGTGTATTACGGTGCTCAATGCTAACATTTATTTAAAATTAGAAATTAAAAAATTGGAAAAGGGGTCGTTGAGAAAATTAGGGTGCCCGGTAGGAAACTTTGGAGAAAACTCAAATTTTGGATTATATAATAATGGAATATTTTATTAAGAAAAAAAAAACGAAATTTTAAAATTTTATTTGAGGGCACGGGGGCGGTTGTGCTAGAAAGTTGAAATTTTATATATGGGTTAACTTTGATACCTAATTTATGAATCGATAAAAAAATTCCCAAATTTTGAAAAACAGTTGGTCAAATTCCGAATAAATTGATAATATTTTGTATTTAGTCAGTTTATATGAAAAATTATTTGTTATCTTATCTTAATATATATAAATTACGTGTCACGTTGTCTCTCCGCGATGGACTCCTAAACTACTTAACCGATTTTAATCAAATTTGTACACCGTGTGCAGTTTGATCCAACTTGAAAGATAGGATAGCTTACATCTCAATTTATTATTATCTTATTGCAAATTATTTGTCTATTAATTATCTGTATATGACATATGACATCTGGCGACGATGATGGCGACATCTGTTGACTAGATTGAGTAAATATTCTGTTGACTAGATTGAGTAAATATTCAATAGATGGCGCTATGTAATGTAATATGACAAAAACGTTAGACACAGCAACGCGTGGCCGGGACAGCTAGTTATATGTAAAATTAATATAGAACAAGTTTAATATTTCAATTTAATAATGGAATTTAAATTTGAAATCAAATTCAATTTATACGCAAAAGACAGTCGTCGCTTGCGACCGGGGTAAACTCTAGTATATTTATACTTTTGATAAATTGTGGTAAAGGTTTACTAATATTATATATTCATGCTGTTAAGATGCATTAAAATTTAAAATTTACTATGTAAACGTCCGGTCCTAAAAAATAATTGTAAATTTGTTGTCTGAGTGGTTGGCTTCATGAATATGTTAACTAAAAAACTACAAATCAAAAGAGCTACTGTTTTCACCACTGTCTGTTATGTTGTTGGTACAAATTCTCTACCCAAACTGGTTTTGTGCTGAGCTGCTATCAGATAACGCACAGAGCCTAACAGGCAGACATGAAAAGTATTCTATTTTGTTTCGTTTACCTTCAGTAGCGAGTAAGAAGTTGTCTGCGGGCCTTATAGTTGTTTCAGGACCAAACCAAAAGTATAAGTATAAATAATAATTGAAACAAAAAATAAACGAATAACTAGATTGTATTATTCGTGTCAATAACTCCCATGGGATTATAATGTTGATTCAAGGTAATAAAACAAGGGTTTCGAAACTATAGACAATCTCTGTCATTTTATTGTTTAATATGTCGTGAGTGAATGCATCTGGCAGAAAATTGGTTCACTTCAACTTCATTTTATTCTAGCACAACTAAGTCAACTACATTTTTTTTTTCTTTTTCACTTGTTGTTTCTCATTAGTTTGTATGCATCAGTCATAATAGAAAGGTTGCACACTACTGGTTTAATCAGCACTGAGTAATGTCTGGTCGCAGTTGTGTGTTGCTGTTTTCTTTAGTAGCCATATGCAAGCAGACACCATCCACGTTTTTTTTTTTTTCAAATATTTTCTCGTCGTCATCCGCTAATTAAAAACTGGGCTGTTTTATTTATAGAATGATGTAAATTAACATAAAAAAATTAATGTTAATTGAGTCGTATTAATTTTAGACGGTAAAGAATGTAAAAAGAAAATTATAATACGACACATGCGTTTATTTACATTTTAATCATTATATTACTACAGAGACAATTTCTTAAATTTAAAGTTTGGTTATAGTTTTAGTAATACATAACATTTTTTTTGGTATGTATATTAATCGTAATATACCAAGAATTCTATTACGACAATTATAAGTGCCGTGCTAATTTATTAATTGTTTTTTGGGTTTCTGCAGTAACAATACAAATGTTTAACTCTGTGGTAAACAACGTTTTCATAAGTCTGATTTATGCTTTATGTCAGATTTTCTTGCTATCAGAATTCATAAACTACTTATACTCGTAAATCTTATGAGGTGTAGTTCACATAGCACATGGGCTGAAAAGTCCCGGGCCTAACACATAGATGGCGCGAGTTTTATTGCAGTCACCTTTTTTTCAGTTAATACTAACCTTCAAAAGACAGCTGTTAAAATTTCATGATATTCTATTCAGTAGTTTGTGAGTTATTGTGCTAAGAGTGATGCTACTTTTGTTATTTTCAAAACAATGGATCAAAAACAATTTCGTGTTTTAATTTTACCCGGATTATGTATATGAGATAACGTCAAGTCTGTTATATGAGATAACGACATAATATTGCCAACATTGTAGGAGGTCATCGGTGATAAGACTCAGCATTGGAAATAAACCGACATTAAATACATTAAATTAAAAAAGAATCATTTAACACTTATGATTTATAATATGATGGTACTAATACTAATGTATCTACGTTAATGTATGTTACGTTAAATATCTAGATACTTTTGGTGTATTGAGAAAGTAACTAATTATGTCTATCTTAGACTAAAAGAGCAACGAACTTGATACTATAGTACTTAACGCTAGCTTAATAATTTATCAATCTTTTGTTTATCTTCTTTTGCTGCCATATTAAAATCCTATATAGTATAAATACATTTTACTATAATTTACGTGATAAAATATCTCGTTTTCAACAAAATTATCCCGTCAGACTGAAATATTTCTTGTGTGCACAGATCTTCAATTTTAATTTGATCAATGCATAAGTGCTTGGTCCACGAGCCTTGTCTTGTTCATTACTGGTACATTTTTTATTTACTTTCTTCTTAATATATATTTGTTATTTTTATTACGAAGTTTAAAAATTGTTATTGTCATTACTAGAAGGGTCTCCCTTCGTTCATAAAACACAAACAAAATCTTTTTTTTTGTAAATTTTAAGGGGTACAAAAAACGCCAGTTTTACATCAAGAACATCTTGGGTGGTATGCTATATACATACATATGTATATATATCCACTTGTATTTTAATATATTTCAAAATTAAATATAGGGTGTTCGGTACATCTATGTCAATCTTGAAAAGAAGTATTTTTGTTAAACTGATTCATTGTTTTCATTATTTAAAATTTAATAGGCCGGGATGTAATGCAAGTGTATGAGAGAAAATGTAATGGAAAAATAAAAAAATAATAACTTTACCACGTTTAAAGAAAAGTAGGAAGATTACTAATAAATATATACTTTGATCACTTCACCAACACCCTATACATATATAATATAAGTATTTACTTGTTTTATGCATTTTAACAATTAAATCAAGATAAATTTTTCTTAAAAATTTTTTTCAAGGAATCTGTGTTTTTTTGTTGTAATATTTAAAGAAAAATTGAACATTGTAGTTTTATTTTGAAGTGGTTTAGGTTAAAGTAGCTGAATAGTAGCTTTTTCATGTATTTAATTGTCTCACAAACACTTGAATACTAAGTTACGTTCTGTTTCGAGGGAGAGGCTTGGAAGTACATACCATACGCCTCTTATCTTCCTTTTACATATTCTCTTATAATACTTTAAACAAGTCGAAACTCTGCACTTTGTAGACACGTGAAAGAAAGAACGTGTTATTTGAGAAAAAGCTTGGTTTCTGTTTTAAGCTTTGCACTTACGAGTATTATTGCGATAGACATAAATACTCTGGAAGGATGCGAATTTTTTATGTAGAAATATATAGAAGCTAATATATCGATGACGGTACAGATAGCTGTATTTTCTGGGTTTGGTTGTTATCAAAATTAATTTGATTATGTGTTCACAGAATCACACAACTTTCAGTAAGCGGTGTAGTCCACTTAAACAGGAAACATAGTAGGAGGTCGTTAGTGATAAGACTACGCATAGGAAATTATCGGCCGACGTTAAATAAATATATAAAGAGCATTAATTAATATCAATTATACACAAATAATGACTTACTGACTGTAATGTTCTATTTAACTTTTTTTCGGTAAATGAAATAGAATATTGAAAATATTTTTTTTAAATTTATTTCCGATGCTAAGTCCTATCACTGACGACCCCCTCCCCGACTCTATGTTGGTAGTATTTATGATATCGTGGCGTTATATATGTAGGCTACATCGGTGCCTAATAAGTTTACGATTATGAATGTACATAATCAATTTAACTCTGGTCTGAGATGGAACTCGAAGACACTGCACTCTTGTGTAAACCATCAATGATCTTACCTAAGAAAATAAACAGCTCCGTAATTAAAATTAAAATATAAACTATCATTGTATAGGTGACCCCCATTTTTCGGCTTTTGTGTTTTATTAATTACTTTTACAAAGGTTAAGAAATGCTATTTTAATTATATTTATATATTCAATTAACTTTATTTCCTTATTTTTTTAATAAAAGAATCAAACTACGAGTATTTTTTAAGAAATAATTTCCTGTAACTCAATTCTAAAATACAATATAATACAAAATACTACAATAGCAATAAACTACCAAAACTTTATTTGTCACGATTTTATTCGTGTTTTACATAAATTGTTTTACACAAATATATATATGAAGCTGGGCTGAGCTAGTTTAAGGCGGGATGGCGGTCTAGAATTTTCAAGAAATAGATTTTTGTTTTGTTGTTAAATTTTTGTTAGGATATTGCCAATAGTTTTGTTTCTACAGCCGTTTTAGCATATATCAATAGCCATATAGCCATAGCATACTTAAAACTTTAATCTTATTTATTTTAAAACTACTTTTTTCGGCATGGATTGTAGAAAAAAAAAACTATTCAGCCGAATCGTCTGAAATTTTAATATGTTATTCAAAACATCAATAGCTATCATTGGAACCAGAATCATTTTTTTACTTCAATAATTTCGTATGTTTTTCATTAAATAGCTGGTAAAAAAAATCCAGTTTTTAGAATTTAAATTTCAATATCAATTTTGTCAATTTTCAATTTTTTTTTCTCTAGTTCTGACTATAACTGTACTCATACTAATTAATAATTTTCTTGGTTTTTATTTATCAGATAAATAGAAGAGCCAAAATCGGCAACTCCGTCCAGGTCCAATTTTTTGACAGGGTCATTTTTCACATATTTAACAATATTTTTAAATTTCAAAAAATATTTTTTTGTATGTAGAATAAGTGTAAGCCAATAATAAGCCTAAAATGTTAAAATATCGTCTTCCATTATTTTTATTATAAAAAACAATCCTCAAAATACCTTATATTTTCGAGCTCTAGACCACCGTCCCCCTTTAATTTATTTTATTTAAATTTAATCAGTTTTGTTTGTTTAAATTATTTGTTTGAATTCAAACTCCAAACCTATTTTAAACACGGTAGTAGAAGACTTGATCTATTGAATTGACACCAACAATAAAATAGTGATTATACAATAAACTCTCTTTAATACGGCCTTCTATGGTCCGGTACTAATAGAGTCATTGAGTATGAGACTGAATATTTTGAAATCGGCAAAAGTTTCATATTTAATAAAATAAGTTTTTCTATAAATCCCGCATTTGCTAAAATGACAAAATGTTCGGCATGTTCAAAATGTTATCAAATGTTTTAATCGTTTGAATTTTTATCTAGAGTGATTTATCTTTGTTATTTCCGTCAAAACTACTTTGGCGTTCGACAATCAATTCGCTAATTCAGTACGGCCGGTGCGGTTAGTAGTCCCGAACGCGCTAGATTAATAAGTCACCACTATTTCATTTTGATATTGGTATATATTTTTGATTCAAGTTGTAAAAAAAAATCCTATTTATTATTTATTAGTAGGTTACACGATTGCTGTTCATTTCTAAGCAGATGTGGAAGTAAATAATGAAACTAATTATTGAATGTATTATTGATTATTTTTTTTTTTTTTTTTTTTTATTTAACGTCGGCCTATTTCCGATGCTGAGTCCTATCACCGACGACCTCCTTCAATGTTGGCAGTATTTATGGTGTCGTGGCCTCATATATGTGGGCTACACCACTGCCTATTAACTGTACGATTATGTATGACCATAATCAATATAAGTTCATAATAACCAGACCCAGAAAATATATATCTGGTCCGGGGATCGAACCCGAAGACATTATTATTGATTATATAATATTATTTTAGTGAAATTTATTTACACATCTGTTAATTAAATCATATCCCAGAACTATAGTTTAATTATTACTAAAAAACCATTTATATTTCCATCGGAAATAATACTCAGTTCTAGGTATGCTAATTTCATGCATAGTATACGAGTATATTATAAAACATCATTAGTATATTTATATAAGATTAATTAACAGTGTGATGATTTAGGACCAATTATATTGTGTAACAACAGTGTAATAAGTAATGATATTTATTCAGAGAACAAATATTTGCAATAACTTCTAAATACCCCAGCGAGATAACAGATTTATATTTGTATGAATTTGTATTCATCTGCAAATATTAAATAATACAAAAACTTAGTTAAAAACATACGATGTGGTTTAATTGAGTTTTGAAGCAACAAGTTAAATCTAGAAAGAGAAAAACTTATATGCAGGGTTTACCATACGGATAATATTTCTGTGTTTAGTATTATAGAAGAACCTGCCCTATTCCTTTATTCGAACTCCCAAAAAAAAATTAACGTTAATATTATTATCCCATATTTAAATTTTACAATGGGTACCGTGCGGTAATCTGTAATTTTTACAGTATCTATGTTCTATCTATGTTTAGATTACTCCCTAGGAGCCATCCATAAATTACGTCACATGCGAAGGGGAGTGGAGTGGTTCAGAAGCATTGTGACGTCACATGCAATATAAAATATAGAAATTCTGAAAAATGGTGTAGTAGTTTTAAAAAGTAAAAGTAAGTTGTAGTAATTCTAAAAAAGAAGTTGAAAAAAAGTCATTTCCGGAAAAAAGTTTAAATTTCCATGAGAACTAAAAAAAAAAGAAAAGATTATTTATTCCAAAAACCTAGAAAATACTATAAAATATCACAAAAAATTGTATTAATTGAAATATGTGATGTCACATCAAAAGGGGATCAGACTAGCAAGAAATTTGTTGACATAATTTATGGACGATCCATTTCTCCAAACAGTAATTCACGATTTTTTTTACTTATACTTATTTTACTGTAAACACAATTTTTTTTAAATGAATATTTTATTTTATTTTATTTTTAATAAACCTGAAAATAATAGTTTACAGTATGTTTTTTTTGACGACACAGTGGGCGAGAGCACTGGTGCTTGACGTTGACTATTATGTATTTGGGTTCGATTCTCGTCCTAAATTTATATTTTCTGTCTTTTGTTGTTATCAAGTTAAATTGATTGATGTACATATAATCAATTCTGAATTCGATCATAATATTAGCTCACATGTATGAGGAGACTACGACACCATAAAATTAAATTCAATAAAACACTAGGTTTTTCTCTCTTTTGTTCTTTTCTTTCTTTAGTTTCCCATATACGGACCACTCTTGGTCCCAATTGAAAAAGTCTTATAAATTGACTGGGGCTTACAGCTTTGTGTTGTTCATTTTCATCTAACTCATATTTGTATATTGTTTTTGTAACTTTTGAATATAATTAACTATAAATATATATGATTTCTTTTATAGGTAAAGTGGAACCTACTCCTCACACATCGAGCTTCAACATGGGATATCTGGTACCTTACCCCTACCCAAACGGATCGGCGCCCCCAATTCCTGTGTCAATGGTAAGTGCCTAAAAACAAATCTTCATTAATTAGTAACTAATTTTGTTGAATTAGTTAGTAGTTATTCTGTAAACTTTTAGAATGCTTACATAGAATGGTTACATTTAGGTAATAGTTATGTTAAAAGATAAATATTACAGTTATTTTACAGAAAGTGTTTAGTTGGTCATTATTGAAATTATGATAATACCGAGGATAAATTTAGCTGTAATCACAGAATTAAAAAAAAAAAAATTAAATAGGAGCTACGCAAAAAATTATTATTATTCTAACTTGCAATTTAGAGCGCTCTGATATGAAGTAAAATAAATCTTATGTACGACTATATCTTGAATTCGATTCATTCACTTGAAGAATACATTTATGAATAATATTCATTTTACACAGATTTTTTTTTACTACATAAGAGCGCTATAAATTGAATAGTAAGTTAGAGCGACGCCTTTTGATCTCCATCTTCATCCTTTTCGATACACTCTTTATATACACTCTGTAGATCATATATGTATTAATCCTTATGTGACTGCATTATTTTAGATTGTTGTTGTTAACGTCGAAATAAAATTTTATCAAATAGTAGTTTTTATTCAATTAGTTTTATCAATGCAAAACCAATCAGTTAACTGCAACAATAAATATACTACTATCAATAAATTGATTTTACAACGCTAATAAATATACTTTGATTACTGAAAAAAATTTATAACAAGTAACATTCGATTTTATTATTTTAAGATTTTAGTAACGTATAGTTTTGTAACATATTAAGGCCGTCACCACACGGATCGACTGATTGCAAACTCGAAGTTTCCAACGAAAACGAAAAACGAGCCATGTCGAGTCGTGTTTCGTGACTCTATAGAATTTTTAACAATAACATAATAGGGGACTTTATCACTTTCCCATCATATTGAAGATGTGTATGATTTTTTGTCATGAAAGTGTTCATTTACAGTTCAGTTTATCACAGTCGTTCATATGAAACGTCTATTTTATCGACTACAAATGACGAAAATACTCCACCTTCGGAATACAAATGAAGATAAAGTTGATGCGAACTTTAATTGAAGTGCAATATTGATAGAAATGTCACAAAGCAGGACACTGCTTATTTTCTGGGATATGGGGCTTTTATACTATAAAAATTTCCAACATAATTAGAGGTCGTCGGTGATAGGACTAATAATTAATTGAATAAATAAAATAAACAAATATTTTAACTTAAATTTTCATTCACATTACCAGGGAAGGCGTATTCTGTATGGTTAGTCATGTATGAGATATCGTTGGCATTGTCGTCGGGGTTGCTTCGATGATCATGTCGATGACGTCATTTGAATAATCAATATCAGTTGTTGTTACAGTAGACTCGTGCGGTCCATTCCACGTTGGGTAGATCTCAACAACATTTAGAATAGCTCCTATAAAATATACATTTCAATATATCACGATATGATTCTATATATGACTTCCCATGTTAACAATTTATCTTCATCCTAGATTTGGAGAGTTTTTGGCAGTTTATTACCGCTATGCTTGAAAAAGAATACATAAAGCATATTTTTTTTTGTAAATTTGTATATCAAAAAATACTTAAATACTATTTGTTCATCACCTAAACTTTGACAGTATTGCGAACGAATACTTATAAGACATTGTTTTGTAGCGTGCGGGTCTTACAAATAGAAGAAAATGCGGGCTTTTGTCTTTATATAAGAATTGTTAATTATACAGCTCCTTAAATAATTAAGAAATTAAAATACTACACTTGAGACAAACAATTTAATTTCTCTTACTTCTTAAAACTCGTATTAAATAAGACATCATTAGTGATGTAACTAAAGTGATTATATTAGCATGTACAGTAAATGTTCTAATTAATTGAAAGTTATTTTAAGAAAGAATAAAAATTAATTATTATTGTTAATTATATGTGACAACTATAGTCTTACATTATGGAGTTTATTTAGTATGTCATTTCTGGTAATTTAAAATGTGGAATGTATTGGGACATGACAAAATAAAGGCAAATATCGGCAGTTATTTACAAAAAAATACAGTAAATTCTCGTATAGCGCGAGTTGTTACATTGCGAATACGAAACTGCGATGTATCTATTATTATGACACGGTTCTTATACAAAATATACTATTTATTATTTGTATTATACGATAAACATTCATTTTTTACACGATTTTCTATAACGCGATGTTAAAGTTACATCATCTTCTTCTTAATATATATAAATTACGTGTCACGTTGTTTGTCCGCGATGGACTCCTAAACTACTTAACCGATTTTAATCAAATTTGTACACCGTGTGCAGTTTGATCCAACTTGAAAGATAGGATAGCTTACATCTCAATTTATGATTGCAATATTATCTTATTGCAAATTATTTGTCTATTAATTATCTGTATATGACATATGACATCTGGCGACGATGATGGCGACATCTGTTGACTAGATTGAGTAAATATTCTGTTGACTAGATTGAGTAAATATTCAATAGATGGCGCTATGTAATGTAATATGACAAAAACGTTAGTCACAGCAACGCGTGGCCGGGACAGCTAGTTTAATTATATAATACAGTGTAAAATAAGATCAAACGAAGGATAAATAAATTACCAATTAAAACTTTAAGCACACTCAAATAATTTACTCATTTACATTCTGTTAGAATTGGCGCACTACAGATACGATTGTCTGAAAACAATTTGGTATTTGTCGTAGAAAAAGAGACAATAGACAATTTTATCTTAAGAATAAACTTGTCGCAAGTGTGCTCATCTTTTATCATGACCTGAATCGTATTTCCAATGTGTGGCTGTTCTTATTTTTAAAGAAATAATTTTTTACTCATCTTCAATCTAATTCGTTCGATCTAATCTCACACGACACAGTGGGGGAGAGGATTGATGCTTGACACAATACTGTTGTGTCTTCGCGTGCAATTCCCGGACGAAATTTCTATTTTGTGGATTTGGTTGTTATTGAATTAAATTGATTATGTACATACATAATCCTTAATTTATTACACAACATATATGAAACCACACCATATTAAATACTGCTAACATAGTAGGAGATCGTCGGTGATAGAACTTAGCATCGGAAATAGGTCGACGTTAAATATATGAAATAATCTAATCCCAGACCAACTGCGTGTCTCATAATTGAGTGCATACAAACATATTTATATAGCAACAACAAACAAAAGTGTAACTGGCTCACCCCACAACTATGAGCTGCACACGTTTTAGTATTCTTCTAATAATTGATAAAAGAGTGCAGTAAGCATTGTAAGAGTGCAATCTAACTGTTCAAACTTTTCAAACAACCTGTCTAAAACGTTTAAACCATTTAGTGTTTGAATATATTTCTAGGATAATTAAGATCATCAGATAATAATTTTTTCTCGTTGCATTTACAGTTTAAAATTATAGTACAATGTAAATATTACATGACTAAACACATTAAAGTTGTAAAAATAGCTATACATAATATTTCTTTGTTTGTATAATTTCATTCAATTATTGTTTGTATTTGTTTTTCTTAACTGTTATCATAATATTATTAATTGTTATAAAACAAGCATAATCGAGCTCCTTATTGTATGTATGTATTTTCTAAATTAACAATTGTTAAAAATTTAATTCAATTCTTTTCTTTTATTCGCTTTCCACCTTCTCCTTACACCTACTCTTAATATGCTCTAATGTTTCAGCTTCCCTCTCACACATCGTTTCTCTTTCTCTGCTCCTCAGTACCTACTCCCCCTTTCTTCATTCCCAAGTCTAAACCTCGATCATTTTTCTTTTTTTTTTCCACCGTGATTTTCTAGGTATTGCGGCATTCCTTACGACCATAACTGACTGCATCTGGTATTGTACTTTGCTTCATCCATGCTCTTCATCCTATTCTGTTGTTGGACCTCTATATTTCTTTCCTATATCTATATTTATCATAGATTCCATATCTCTCTTAGTTTTACTATCTGCGCAGTCACTATCCCTTCTCCTATCTATCAATGGTATTATTTACCTTTTTTAATTTCAGATAGTCAGTGTTATCGTTTTTAAATTTATTTTAATTTGTTAATTGTGTTTGTCTGATTACATATTAATTTAAATTATATAAGACGATACAGAGGCTGAAAGTATTTGTACTTAACGATGAACTTCTTCGGATTCGATCCTGGGACCAGCGCTATATATTCTTAAGTTTAGTTGTGAACAAGTTTAATTGATTATGTGTTTATACAATCATACATATTGAATTAATTAGTAGAAATAATTGAATTAATTTTTTGTAAAGTTTTAAAAGTCAATATTGCCTTAATGCTATGATTTACACGCTAAAAGCGTACCTCTGCAGAATAAAAGAAAAATGAACAAAGAAATAAATAACAGATGGAACAAGCAAAAATTAAAATCAATCTCAAGTTTCATTAATTTTAATTTTATTAATTACCAATTAAATTTCTTTAATATAATCTTTCATAAATAAAGTTTTTTTATTTTTGTTTATATTTATTTAACTTTAATTAAATCAATTTTAAGGGAAATATGTTTCTTAATTGCTTAGTGTATTTAATTTGTTTAAAGGATGATAGATCGGTTACTATGTTTAGATTATGTTGTTTAGATGCTTTATTAAAAATTATATATGTCAAGTAATTTTTAAATATCAAATATGTTATTTACAATATGAAACTGTATTTACTCTATAAAACATGACTTACATCATGGTCTTATTAAATATTATAATGTCACCAAAAACATGTTTTGTTTTGTTAAAACAGTTCTGTTGTTCGAAAACTGATATTGAACAGGCCCATAATACCGGTTCCACACCAGAGAGACAGTTCAATAAAACACGAACAAAAACATCATTAGATGTTAGAACATACGCTGTAATCATTTCATTAATTAAAACTTTTACACTTTTTTGTAGAACAAAATAAATTGTTTTAGTTACACGTTTAGAAATAAAAAAGAAACACGCTTTTTTTTGCTACTATATTTAATATTTTTGACGCATGGAATCTTTGGCGTCATTCTTGTCATACCACACTTCGAATGGCGCCTATTTCACTGAATAACTCTAAATATCTTGAAATTTGATAATATAAACCTTACATGAACAATAGTAGTGTACATGGTTAGCTACTCGATCCGATAAAACAATGAAAGTGTCACATATCATATAAATATAAATAATTCATTCAAGTAAGACAATTGAATGAACGCTAGAGTTACTCGTACTATGTTTCTTTGAGGTACGTTCATTTAACCGAATCTTATTATATCTATTCTATAGCATATGCATGTAAGTGTTTGTATATGTAATTGAAGTCAATTGTTTGCAGTATTATTGTACTAATCACATCAACTCACAACCTGATAGCCTTTTGACATTGTTAACAGTTTTTTCTAGTAGTGACATACAATTTGCTGGCAATTATACTTCTAATCAACCATAATAATCGTCATTTGTAAATATACGTATATATATGAAAAGAGCCACGCAGCGTACGTATTTTAAATTTTAGTGGTGGGGACAAAGTATTTTAAGACTCGATTTACTTTTAATAAGATTCATAATCGCAGTCACCTAATAACTAAAAATTTTCACTTCTTCCTGACATATAAGGCCCTCCGCACACGAGTCGACTGATTGCAAACTAGTCGAGCCGTGTTTCGTGACTATAGAATTTTTAACAATAGCATAATAGTGGATTTTGTTGTGTCGTATTTGTATGTATGTATGGATTTAAATACTTTTGAATAGTATTTGTGCACATATTTGCTCATGATGTCACCATCAAAAGCATGCAACTAAGCTTGCCCTGCGACCGAGAAACAGAATCGCTGAAAACGTGCTCAAAATCAGTTTAGTTTCGTTCGTGTCGTGTGTATTCTTTCACTCGTATACACGTTTGTTCTTTCAGTCACAACACAGTTCCATTCTCTTTAGGTTCGGGCAGATTCGGGGCTAAGGTTTGCAACCGGTCGCCTCATGTGCGGAGGACCTAAGTATCATGCCAATCTCAATTGTGTTCAGTCGGTGAAACGGGACTCAGGGGCTCAGATAACATTTCACAAATGTTTTTTTAAAATACATTATTTTACACTCCATAATTATTTTAATGAATAACAGATTTCTATTCAATAATATTTCATGAAGGTACTTTTATTTATTTATTAGGATATTATAATTACAAAGGTAATTTATCGTAGTTGCATATATTTGAGTTATTATTTGAACAAGTCGGTTTTTAAAGCAAATAAATAATATATAGTTTTGCAAGATTTTCAAAGATAATCAGTATAAAGCTAAATCAGAGAAGGCAAACTAATGGTACGAGTATCAAATCGTGCACATTTTTCTTAGTTATTGCAGTATTGTGTTATATTTAAAAATATATATTTTATAACTAGTATAAAATAGCAGAGAGTATGGCTTGTACAACATTCCGTATTTTAGGATAGTTATAAACTTTACAACTGCCATAATTTACAAAAGTTATAATGTAAACTATAGCGTCTGATGTTTCTTGACGCTTGTATACTTAATTAAATCAATCTCCGTTAATAAAGCTAATTAATCAATTATTAATTTACTTTAAAGAAAATTGTTGTGTATAATACGTAATACTTTAATTATCTTTAGCATCATTCACTTAAATTTATTTCATAATAATTATAAATGCACACAATAACTCATACAGCGTAATGTAATATTTAAATATTCTCATTGAATTCATAAGCTGTATGCTTATACGGTGAAGTTTACAGAGGCTATTTGCAATTATGTTATCAAAACTAATCGTCGTGCAGACTTGTAATAAATATTTACTAAAATTATACACGATTAAGTTGTTTTAATATTATATCTTTGAATGTAATCATATAGTTTTACATAAATAAATAAATTAAAACAGTTTTTAGAGATTAATCTGTATTTATATCAAAATTATACACAAATACTCGTATTAATGTATTTTACAGACTGATATATTTTATAACCTGAGGAAAACATAATTTTTGAATCTTGACATATTTATCCACGTTAAAAGAACATCATCTGTGAACGGTGTGTAAAAACCGAATCTGAGAGTTTCACAATCGCTAAAAAAAAGTTCGACTCCGGATAATTTTACTTTCCCGATTGCGACTTAAAAATGTAAAGAGTGTACATTATTGTTATTTTAACAAATGAAAATTGTACCCTTAATGTAGAAATACTCGTATATTAGGGAGTGGAATTACTATTGAAACATAAAAAGAAAATCTCGTTTTAAGATTCAATACTTTAATTAATTAAAAGCAATTGCTTTTTTCATATGTTATTTATTTTACTATATGAAATATAGTAATATCTGTTAAAACAATAATATATTTGAAAATAAATTGTGAAATATAATGAATATGATTTTTAGGGCAAGTCTGTATGTCTGTAATAAACTAAAAGATTGTGATATATTTTGAATTTATTTGCTGGATTTTTTTTTTGTCGAAATTAGTTACAAAATACTTTTAAAATATTATCTGAAAAAATATTTTTTAAAGATAAGTATTTAAAAAAAATGCTATTTTTAAAGAAATTTTTAACATTCATTAACTTGAAATAGATTTATAATAAAAAAAAGGGTAGTGAATTGGTCGATAATGACCTGTGTTTTTTCTAAGAATATATTTCTAACGATTTTGTTTGTAAAAGAAGTAGATTACATTAAATTTATGTATGACGTCATTATTTTTTTTTATAATTTAGTCCTGTATATTTAAAGTTAATACGTCTGCGACAAACTGTTGTTAAATACCTGACCCGCCTTCTTTTTGCCTTCTTGGAATACGAGGGATTCTAAATATGTTTTTCCCTTTAAAATAGTTTTTAGAATTGTTTATAATGCCTTTTGCCTATAGAAATGTTTAGCAACAGGGGTTACTTGTGACTCAAGTACAGTCAACTAAAAAAAAACAATCACTAAAAAATAATATTTGTATATGTTAGTCCGAGGACATTTTTAAATTTTTCTTTTAATTATTTAAAAAGATCAAATACTTTATTATGCTATATACTGTATATGTATATATTTATGATTATGTATGTATATAATCAATTTAACTTGATAATAATCAAATCCAGAAAATAGGTATTTGATTCGGAGATCAAACCCAAAATTACATCAGTCTGGCGTTAAAGATCAATGCTCTCGCCCACTGTGTGTCGTCTATTGTTTTAATTTAAAATAGTCAATTGAGCCTATAATTTTATGTCTCAATTAACCAATTTGTTTTATGATTTCAAATTTTACTTCTTTTAATGAGATAGTGTTAAGCAAAATTACGGTGTTCACATCTTTGAAATTTGGTTTTTGAAGTCATACTTTCTTTTTAACAGAATATTTTAAAAATCTGGCCGGTTATAATATTTGAACGCTGTTATATGTTGACACTAATCTACCTATTTTAGATGTATTTTAACAAAAGTATATTTATTTCAAAAATTTAAATATTTTTATATACACATTGGTTATGTAGGTTAGTTGTGTATTTTGGCCAGTGTTGAAAGTTTATTTTGTGTGTGGCTGTACACAACTTTTGAATGTACGTACAGTGTACAGTGCATATTCATCAGACGAAGGGCATGGTTTGGTTTCATATGTCTCTCTGCACTCTGCAGTACAGCATGTTCATACGGTTCGCTTTTATTTTACAATGCTACTGATGGTTTGAACGCACACATATGAACTTTTAGTCTTGTAACTTCTTGCTTTCTTTTAACTCTTTTAAAGCTATAATATAGGCTTTCTTTACGTATGTATACAAAACAACGCATTCTTAGAACTATCTCTGTTTCATTCAATCTATTCATTACATGATAGTGTTGTCTCTTATTACAAATCTCATCCCTTCAAGCAACAGGGTAAAGTCTGGTATTTCTGGTTCTCTGCTTCAAAGGGATAATGTAGTTTTCCCGTGTCAGGTGACTATCACCTTGCGCTGCTCTTCATGGTGTTCGGTATATATGTTATATGGTCTGTATAGCCGGATTGTGTGTATAATCTCAACATCATGGATTATGTTGCCTTGTGTGTGTAATGATACAAAATAAACATACTCGTAATATTGTGCAATTCAAATGCGTGGCATATTATATCATCATGTATTAAGTCCATGGCCTTAACGATATGCTTTTAGATGATATATAATAGTCGGCTGTCAGTGTATCATTATATCACAGACAGCTTTTGATAGACCTGGGGTATTTCTTGCTATCACTTGAGGTAGTAAGTCGGTTCCTGCAGATGTAATATTTTTATATAAAATTAATTAAGAAATACATTTTTAACGCATTTGTAGTAGGCACATAAAATAATTTAAATATATAGCATCATTGTATGTATTTAATATTTTAAGGTCACATATATGAGGTCTCGACACCAGAAAAACTGCTAACATAGTAAGAGGTCGTCGGTGATAGGCTAACATAAAAAATGGATTTACGTTTAATAAAATTTAAAAAAAATATTCACATTTTGCAAAAATGTTACATTAAGTTAAGAAAGTAAATAATGATAGAAAATGATTAATGATAAGTATAATTGTGTACATATGTTATATTTTTTACTACAGTTAAATAACATAAATAGTTCGAAATAAAAATAACCACCTGTTTGATAATTGTATTTACGAATTGTTTCAAAATGTTTTGCTTGTATTAGTAGTGAAAAAGAATAAATGTAAAGTATTTGAAATGGTTTAATATCTAATGCCCGCGGACTAATATCAATTGAATGTTCTGCTATTTAGCATTATGAATTCACTGTGGCTTCGATTAAACTATCCAACTTTATATTCCTGACAAAATCTTCTACAATATGTGACAAGAAATACGTACTCCTATATTTTATACACGGTGCTTAACATGGTTTTTCTGCTTATTAGTAAGGTGCAGTTTGGCTGCAATAGGAGTTATGGTAACTTACTTTTACTAAGTATTCAGAAGAATTTAGATTTATAATAGAAAAACTATTTATTGTTTATTTTCTTAAATATAGAAATGCTACGCCACGATGAATTACTCGCGATAAACTAGCCTCAAACTTATGCTATCGTATTTCATATTTTTTATGCCAACACGCTTATTGCGTATATAATTTTTCTTTACTGTTGATAATAATCATAATAAAATACTATTGTCAAAATGATTGATTCAGCTGCATACAGAAGTACGACAGTATTATTACAATCTTGTTGATTCAAATTGCTTTCCTTTCTAGATGTTGTCACCAAATTAATTAATGAAACGGTACCAACCCTGGGCTGTATGAAAAGTGATGTTAGTAGTATATTGGTATGGCGCCTATAGGTCCCCGAGCGCGAATCACTTTTAACAGCAATATGTGTTCCATATATCCGTTTCTAGGTTTTCAGCATAACAGTGTTGACTGTTTGAAGTGTCAGGCTATATCCACATTCACTATCTCTCCTCAGTGCTACTACGTCACATTACATTGATATGGTAATGACCGTCACAGTCACGCACACACGCATGTTGCTACGAGTAGTAAAAGAGTCGAGTATTTTTATATCAGCTCATACATTTTGTGTGTGCCATAATATTTTTACTACCATATGATCCTTGGATAATATTACACTATATATTTTATTTACTGTTTCTATTTTAATGGTCAAAATAATGTATAAACTGTTTTGGTAGTTTAGGACAATTGTGTTTTAATAATGACCCTTTCCAAAAGACGAATATTAAACGCTGGCAGTGTTTGACAAAATTATTTCATAAGACTTGACTCAGTTATCAAACAACTCAGTAACCTGGCGTTTACATCTCAACGTTTTTGGCATTTAGTCGTTTAACAAAATTTAAATATGAATAATATGGAAATGGCACATTGCTTCCGTTCGTGTAGGCATCAATATTCTGAACAAAAGACCGTGTGAACTCTTAAGTGCATTTACTCGAATGTTGCGTGTTGCTTATGCCATGGAGCCATGGAGCCAGAAACATCAACTTGAACTATTAACTATAACAATATTTCAACGCGGTAGCATATTCCTGCACGCAGTCAGTCACTCCTCTACTACTCAAAAGTCAAAACAGAGATCTGCTAACCTGTCCGATAACTCTCTCCTCCCCCTGTTTATTCTTCAGTGTGGAGATTTCTCGTTCATACCCTTTTTAGTTACAAAAACTTATACCAAAGAGTAGAACTACGTTCTCGGCTAATTACTTTGCTATACTTTAATTGGCACAGATACTGGCAGTCCGCTTATGCCTCCTTCCATGTTTTTTCACCACCCACATTCTTCTCCTACGCCTGTTTCATTGTGCATGAAATGTAAAGCAGTTGATTACTTTTCCTTGCGTTACAACTTAGGGTATACACGATTAAATGCTTATAGATTCTCTTATACGATTATACCATATTCAGAAGATTCTGAACTGAACCGACACTGTACCAACTGTAACAACGCTCTGTAGATTTTCGTCTATAATCAGACTACATGGTTATTTTAATCACTTCCGTACATTCTATGTTGAAAATTGATGATAAATTGAATCCTGATTCTTTTTCTTTAAAAGCTGGTCATGGATGGTAGGTTAAACTTCCCCATTTCTACTTCCCTCTACTACCCTCTTGATTTTACCGTCATTCTGCTGAATACTTTTAGTTAAATGATTTTTGCGGTAACCACTTCTTGCTTCGACATAGGGAGGAATCTGTAAAGGATTGTACAATGCACTGTATATCCCTTTTCCGCACCATACCGCTTTTTAATGCATATCGCGAATATACACCCTCGTTATCATTCTGATGGTAATCTATCCATCTCATATTATCTTGTCTTTCTCGAGTTCTAGACTCCATGCTTCTCCCTCGCACACTTAATGCCTTTTACCATCTCTCCGATTTGTGGTATATGGGTGGACTCAATTGCAAATGGATTTCCATATTTCACACTCAACTAGAGATATGATCCATCTTTCCCCTCTTCCCCACCTGTTCGTGGGCCCGTTTTAAACACTTCAACTGATAGTCTACAACGTAATGCACAAAGCATTTACGAGTATCTTTCTAATGTGTATTTTTTTGGACGAATTCGTTTCTCGTTTTGTCGCATTGTCATCATCCGTTGCACGCAGTAGTTTTGCCTTTGCTGTATTTTTTATGTTTCTATATTCTTGTATTTCACGTAATGTGTACTTTTGCAGGCGTATTTCAGTTTATGTTGGTTATTACCCCCAATATTCTCCCCGCATATATGGTATGTCTATATCGACACAATGGACTTTATTAAATATTTTGTGTACTGCATTCATGCAAATGATAGGTTTGATTTGTATACCATTTTGTGATTTCTTGATGTTTGATAAACCATGGTTGTGCAACATTTCTCATAATATTCATGTAATATTTACCATGTCTCATAAAATGTACATTTGATATGCTGTTTATACTTTACCTGGTACACGACCAGGTCTGCGTGCGTGGAGTGGAGTTCTCATACCGGTACTTAGTATAAATTATTATTCGAGTAAAAATATATTTTTTGTTGTATTTGGGGGCATATATATAGTCGTTAGTTATCTTTCGACTAAATTTAACCAACCAGTCAGTACATACTATACGAATATAAAATAAGTAAGGCCTTGTTATGCATATAACGTTTTGTTTGTATTAACTACATGTGTCTAGACCCTTAAAACTTTGGAATGGAGGCGATAATACGGCGTGAATCTTCCCGCCGGGCTCCGTGACTGGTTTTGACCGCGAAGACTACTACTACAAGAGAAGGCCGGAATCACTGCAAGACCTGCGCGACGTACGTAATAGTGGATAGCAGGTTTTCAGGTTCGCAGGCTTGTTTATTAACCTAAAAATTAAAGAATATGGGTCGATACAATTGACAGTGAAATACAGGTGCATTAGCAGATGGCACTTGACATTTCGGAGACTTGTACATTTGATGTTCTAACATGTTTTCATATTTAAATGGTTGCAAAATTTCTTGTTCTATACACTTCAATAACATCATTGACAAGTATATAGTAACATAAAATAATATATATAGATTGACAAGTACAAGTAACATATTGGCGCGCAGCAAGAATCACAAAGCACTGCATTGGAAACTAAGAAGCAAGGATTTCTTTTACAGATCGACATATCGACTTTAGGGAGTTCATAAGTCCGCTAAGTCTCCAGCTATATGTCTATGCAATAAGAAGCATTGTTGCATTAGAGTTTGGAGCATCGAGGCACATCATTTTCATGCTCATGTACAGAATAGTATACACACCAGCAATAGCATGGAGCGTGGCTGTATGTTGGATGAGAGCCTGTGAAACTATGGCTTGGAGTGCATACATATGCATTAACACACGCCAAGAAAACAACAAACTTTAACACATCTGGCAACGCAGCGTTATGTTTTTGACCGTACTGGAAGCAAGCTCACTGCTCTTGTGTTTGTAGAGTAGTACCATTCTGCCACACTAAACCAAACCATACCAATACACAACAGTGAACAGGACAGACAACAGTACAGGCTACAGGACAAAGTATCTTGAACATGTCCCGAACCTGAACACAACACATGCGAGAACCGCGTAAAAGGGTAACAACGAACACATACAAGTGAGATAAAATACAGCACATAGTGGCTCGTTAAAACCTGACCGGTTCGGGTACGGGTACGGGTCCGGGAAATAAACAAGGCACAAGGCACATTTTAAACAAGAAAATCTCTACACGCCCTTCGAAGGGCGCAACAAGGACGTCAGTTTATTTCATACTGAAATAAGAATGAGATAGAATGCATTCCATTAAAAAAAAACTGGTTGTGTAAATGTACGATGGGCTACGGGGCCAGTGATAAATTCAGAGTCCAGGGTTGTACTGGTACTGATTTAATTTATAGTTGCTTAAGCAATAAGAGAGTCAAGTGGTGACGGTCAGAGAAATACGTACCTATTGAAAAGTGTAGAATACCTCGCATTGCATTCAACCAAACCATTCATTGCGTGTTCCCTGTTCTTCTGGAAATGCAAGTGACATGTTGGATTACTGCCTGTCGGTTACTGGCTGAGTTCTGTAATGCTGCAGACGATTAATTTTACAATTGCCGTCACTCATTCATGCAGGAGTTTGTTTATCTTTCATAAATGGAAGCGTTTCTAACGCATTGCTGAAAAGCGTTTTTTTTTTTTTTTTTATTTATGTCCATTCAACATTTACAGCTACATATATATACATAAGTAACTCGTACATTTTTATGATATGCATAATTTATTTTTATGGTATTAATTAGAAATAAATTATAATTTGTCTTAAAAAATAATAATCTAAAGAAAATATTACCATCTAATTTCGGTTTCAATATTCGTCTTTTTTTTCTTTTAATATTTCAGTGTTTTGAAGGTGACGCCAACTTAATTAATATAGCACAAGATAACTTGTATTAACTGTTTTAACATCACTGATTCGATTTGTGACTTAGGAAATACATATTTTATTTTAACTCTAGGGTGCCTCAAAGCGTGGTGTTAAGTTTTCGGGTTCGATTCTCAAAGCAGCCCTGCATTTTTATTGGATTTAGGTGCATCGTTTAATTCAGAATATATTAAATATAATCACACATATAAGATAAAATGATAAGACAAAATCGTCAGTGGTAGGAAATAAGACTGACATTAAATAAAATAAAGACAACAATATAAATCCATCCAATCTTCAAGCTTTTAATATTCAATATGTGTCTATGTTTTAATAATCGAAAGGAATTAAAATTAGATTAGGAATTATTTTACGAAATTAACTTTTAGTATGCGATTTTGAAATTAGTTTTAGATCACATTTAAATTATTTTTTAGAATTTTTGTCTGGTTAATTCCGATTCGTACATAAAATTACATCATCGACTTAGAAATGTCGTGCTTATATTTCTTTATTTCGCATAAATTGCCTGAAAGGGAAGAGATGAGTTACGCAAACATTAATTTCGAGTTCAATTTTAATTTGATCATGAACTTTTGAGAGACTGAACTCCCAACAATGTTTAAATTCGACCATTGACTGCAGACATATGCCCTAGCATCAGCATCAGCACCACCAGTCAACACCGAGCTTCGAGTAGTATTGAGCCAGTGTAGTGAGGCAGGCACATCGCAGCCAGTAGCTCGACTGGTTTCAGATACTATGGTATAATTGGTAATTATAACAAAAGAATGGACAGGTTTACGTTGGGCTCAAACTTGTTGATGATGAGGTAACCTGCTACAGGCGATTATAGTGTATTATCATTGTTGGTCGACGGTCGTTAACTACTTCGAAAATAACAAAAACATACACAAACAGAACACTATTATTCTTAAATTTACATATAAATTTATTTATTTCTTTTTATTTTTACACAATATTTATTTGTTTCGTTTATTGTTATGTTAATATTAATGATTTATAGTAATATATAATTTACGTTCTTATTATATTGACTGCTAATAACATGTTAAGTTAAACGAGGTTATATTATTGTTTTTATTTGCTAATGCGATATTACGTTCCTCATATATTTATTAGATATTTAATTTATTAGTTGAGACACTTTTCGATAGCCAAGCCAATATATTATGTACTTAATATGAACTAATAAACATAATTTATTTTTTACTTTTTCCGATGTAAAAATAAAACAATTCTTGCTAACAAAATCTTACATTAGACAGCGGTATTCGAGGCTGTGACACCATACACTGTCATCAAGAAACGATAAACGCAAAGTAAACTACTATTGCAATAACATTCTTATGTAATTGAGTATTATATAAAAATTAGACCCGTAGTAATATACAAAATATTTTTTCATTCTACTAAAAATGTTATATACATTTCAGTCAAATTTTACCAATATTTTGTTTTATAATTTGTTTCAAGAGTACTTTTTGAGATAACTTTTTTTAAATAGCAATTTAACATCATATGTTATTGCAAGCTCTTCATATTTTACTATGAAAGGTATGGTATTAAAATATATATAATCAGACACTGTTTTTTTAATAAACAAGATCGCCTCAAGCACACAGTTTAAGTATTTTTGAATTTTCACTCTTAATTTTGCTTTTTTATATTTAACATACAAAATACAGGTATAACTCTTATTTAAAAATTCTCGTAGGTGTATTTCCATATTTAAATTAATTAATTACCTGCAATAAATAATTAAATTATATATTAGCATAAGCAATAAAAAAAAATAAAGATAAATATTTTATTATCTATACGTAAACAATTATTTAATTAACATAAACAAAATACGCACTAATACTATAGTATAGAAATATTCATTGACTAACAATTTTATTTTAATATATTTAAATGAAAACCTATTAATTTCTAATTAAGTATAAATATGTAAAATATAAATACAAAGTTAAATTCCATAAATAAATAAATATAACATATAAAATATAGAGCCCCATTTATAATAATATATTGACCTTCACTGTTATTTGTTAATCAGACGGTTTTGCGTGAAATTTTATTGTCGTCCTATAAGCGATGGCCATAATATTAATCACAACAACGGCTTGTTAAAACCTGCTATGTTGTATCATTAACCATCAACCGATTGTAATTATTCAAGCCTCGTATTTCTCCTTCTTTTTAAATGATCCATTCTATCCCCTCCACAACACTGGCCAACGGTGTACGATTATAATTTGATATGAACTTAGTTTTATTATAAGAAGATACAACAGAAATTATAGATGATTAAAAATAAATTGATGAAAAATAAAAGTTGTAATCATTTGTGTATTGTATTTGTATATTATATTGTATTATATAAAAAAAATAATTAATTTTTTTATGTTTATGTGGTAGAATGTAGAAATGTAGGAATTTTGGTTCGTTTTATTTATAGTTTTAATTGTATGTATGTACACCAGTTGTTGATAAAATATGTACACATAATAGTTTCTTGCACTACAATTCGATATCATATATACTAGATTGATTAGTTTATTGTTCCATTTCTTTCAGAATTTTGATGTTCTTCTTGGTGTTGGGTTGTACTTGTATAACATTTTTGACATTGCAGTCCTACACAACGTACATACACAAAATTAGAAAGCTACATGGACTTAGACTTATGTCAGACACCATAATTAATTATATGAAATTTAATATATAATACAAAATAATTGTAAACGTATTAATGGTAATCAAGATTTCCGCTATATTTTAATATAGTTTGGTTGCTTTGTTTGATTTATTATATTCCAAATATAATAATGAATATATTATACCTAGGCCGCACTGCGAATAAATTCCGCTGTTTATTATTGTGTGAATTTAAAATCGCAAATGCAAGTCATATGATCCATATGTCACATAATTTGTGTTTAGGCAAGCGTGCTAGGCTTTAAGTAACGCGCTTTGATCTTGAACAAATCAAAGACAAAAAACTAGGCACAAGTTTAATTTATTTTTTAAAATGTTTTATTCAAAAGTATAGTTTTATATTTATTTAACTGCTCGCCCCCCCATCCTGTAGTTTATAGAGTTTGTGTTTATTATTTGTTATATATTTCTCAGTAAACACAGTTATGTATTGTTTACGTAAAAATTACATTTGAAGTGTACTGTATTAAAGCTTATACTCGTATATTTGAATTGTTGTAGGATTATATAAAAACTAGTTTGTGGAATTATTAAATGAATTGTAAATTTACATCAAATACGTATTCGCTGCATATATAAATATTACGTAATTTATACATTAATATTACAAATCTTATACATAAATATTACGTAAATTAGTAGTTGATTTTGTAATAAAAACAGAGTTTTCGAAGACGTGATTGTCAAACAGGTTACTTACGTGTTACACTTTGATTTTATTGTGTAATAAAAGAAAAAAAATATATTGTCGCCTATTTTCCATTACAGTTTCATTAACTAAGAGATCATCAAGATATTGAATGCGGGACAGCATGCGTGTGTACGCCGTAGAAATAAATTATATACTCATGGAAGAATCAAATGTAGTTATTTGAGAAACTGTCATTCACCTGTATATTAATACTTTATATATGTAAAAAATGTTAAACGGAAATATGCTATTATTATATTTTTATATAAAATTAAAATATATGTTTAAATATTTTCACGGTATGTTGATTTAAAAAAAAACTATACAAATTAATTAATTGAGAATTTTAATCATTATTATTCAATTAAATTATATTTAAACATGCATGAAAATGTATGAAATTAATTGGTGAATATAATTATACAAATTGATGTATGAAAATAATTACATATTATTAAAGAACACAAAATGAAGTGCTAATGAACAGTTCGAATTTCAAAATTAATTTCTAAAACTAACATTTTAAAGTTATTATTTTTCTTTTTAAGTCTATTTCCGCTATGAGTACCTATCACTGACAACCTCCTACTTTGTTTGTAGTTTTTGTGATGTCGTGACCTCATATATGTGAACCATACCGCTGCTTAATAAGTGTATGATTATGTATGTACATAATCAGTATAACTTGATATCAACCAAACCCAGAAAATACACAGTAAGACAGCAGTCAACGTTAACTTAATTTCTCCCACCCACTGTGGCGTCTATTCAAATGAATTTTTATTACATCTTACTATTTGGCAATAATAAATAAATATTGACGGTACAGTGACTAGAAATATTGAAGCAACTGTGTAATTCACATATAATGTGATTTTAACACCTTAAAAACTGCTAGCATTTGTAGCAGGTTATTTCATCCACAAGACTCATTATGGTATCGAATAAGCTATTGCTTAATTAAATAAATATAATTTGCTTAAGTCAAAAAATATTGCCGATTTTTTAAAATAATAGTTTATTAAGCTTTTTGTATAATAATAAATAAACAGAGACCAAATAATGTTAATAATTTCTGATTTTTTACTAATTGGTACAATAAGTTAGGATAAAGAAATAACAACGGTAATTGAACTGTGGCACGTTATTCATTACTTATAGTTTATAACAGATTAACATAAAATAGTTTTGATTGTATCAAAAAAGTGCTTTACATTGACAAAGCTGATCTTAGCATTTTATTTGAAATTAAAATATCTGCTATGCCATACCAAATTCCATAGGCCAGAATGTGAGATGTTTGAATTTTAAAACAATAAATATATTATTTACTATACAGTAAATATTTAGTAGACATAATAGCAGACGTTAGAGAATTTAAATAAAAAAGTAAACAAACTTGGTGATAAGTAAGTCAAATGTATCAAATATTACCAGCGATGCAAATGAATGAAGGTTATTATTGAAATGCGTTTTAAATTATTATTAAAATATTCTAATTTATTTATACATTCTTTCTACGTTTATTAAACAAAGGCGCATTAAACTGGGCTCCTGGAGAGTCAATTGTGATTAGATACAATAAAAGCGTGAGACTATAAATAAATCAATTACCTTCAATTAGAAAATTATGATTTCGAATTAATTGAAGAGGCCTTTTTTTAAATTTGCTATCAATTGTATTTCATTATTATAATAAAATAATTTCATTCACCAATATCATGTTTTCAACATATAAATAATTAGCTCTGAATCTCGGTTTGCTAAGGGTAACACATTTTTACAAAATTGAATGGCCTTGTATTTGTCTTTCAAAGTTTCCAACAGTATACAATTATTAACACTGTCGATCAATTGGGGATGTCTTCCGTTTGACAAGCGATATGTGTTTGCGCTATTTGACTATGAATACTCCAGTACGTCGCTATGAGTCAACCCAGGGCTAACGATGACATCACGCAGAGGATCAGAGGTGCCTATTCATCTGAATGCTGATGCTACTTATGGACCACAGGACGTGTGTGTGACGGTAACTGTTGGCCACAGAACACTTTTAGACTCGTCAATTGGACTTCGACACATACAGATCAGTTATATAATTATTCACTTTTAATTGAGAAAACCCTAACACATAATACATATGTATATACTATATAGGTCGCGATGGTTATTATATAGTTAGTCACAATTCGTTCGGTCGGTAAAGTGTTAAGGAATCTTCACTGTTACTTTATTGTGGTTATTCTGATACCAAATAAGGAACTATAAATAAAAAAGTGTACATTGTGATGCCTGATGAATTTTAATATATTATTTTAATTCTAACTAAATACTAATCAATAGATATTATTTCAAATGATTCATTTTTATATGTTGCTGACATTTTAAGTTACAAAACAATGAATATTTTTAATGTTTTACAATATTAAAAGGTGTGTATCGTCTCATAACACTTTATACATTTGATAAATAAAATTATAGTTTGTGATGGCCATAAATCATGTATCAAACATATATTATGTCATTTATAATAAATTGCATTGAAAAATGTTTTATCGTTTGATTTAGTAAGAGACATCAATGATTTCATAATGTATAAATTATCATATTATGAATCAATTAACCGCAATCATATGTGTAATGAAATTTCCCTTTCCTGTTATATAGGTTTTCACTTATTAGTACTATGCTATTATGTAATTTGCATACCGTAAAATGCCATCAGATTTTAATTTAAAAATGCATATATGTACTAGTATACTAGTAGACGAATATATGACTTCAGTTGGCGTATCACGTACATCCTTGGTTCCATTTTTATGTTACATAATTAACACGTCCTCACTAAACACAAAACGTAAATGTTACTGAAAATAATGATCAAAATTTACTTAAAAATCAGAATAATATTTTATATATATTACATCAATCAACAAGTTCGTAGGATACATATAAATTGTGCCACTATTGACAAATCCACATGATTTTTAGATAGTGCCAAGGTAGATAGTACTGTGGTTTTAGTGATGCTACTTTTGTAATTATTAAAACAATGAAAAATTTGAATTTCGCGTGTTGTGGCGTCATCTATATCTCCTCCGAACTTCTTGAGTTATGTGTTACATGGGTAATTAATTGCATATCTACAGTTCAATATGTGTTGATTGTTATTTGCAAGTACACACATGTATATTTTACACATAAAAATATTTTAACGATTATGTAGAGTTTATTGTTTTACAAAAAATGATCAACTGATATCGATACATGATATAAAATGACATTGGTATGCTCCAAGACATTAAATAACGTTTTGATATAAATAAATAATACTTAAATGATATTTTTGAAGTACGGTAACAATATCAATCATAAAATAGTGACATATCCGAGATAGATAAGAATCACACATGGTTCAGTGTAAATAAATGTTATTATCAGAGTTTCTTTAATATACAACTTAATACATAACATACCGTTAGACAGTGATAGCCATTGCCAGGTTTGTAATTAATATAAAAACTTTTAGTTTAAATTGTATTTCGACAGTTTGAATCAGTTCTGAACGTTTATACTATTCGTATTATTCTAATGTCTTAAACATTTAGTAATAATAATATTTTTTAATTTAATTCATTTAACGTCGGCTTATTTTCGATGCTAATTGCGGCTTATAATCAACGCATTCAATTATGTTGGTATTTAAGGTGTCATGGTCTCATATATGTGATCTACATCTAATCTAATAAGTTTACGATTATATTTGTACATTTTCAATTTTATTTGATAACAACCAAACCCAGAAAATCTAACTGGTCTGGGGAAAATAATTACTTTATTATCCAATATTGGATTGTTATGCTCAATATTGTACATAACGCATGAAATTGTATATGCATTGTATACTTGTCATGGTGAAATATTTCAATTGTCAAGTATACGTACTGGAGTGCGTTACGTATCTGAACGGTTTTAAATGAAGTCTTATTAATGTAATTGATTTTATGCGAATATATCTATAGAAAATATTAATATATAATTATATATTTCCTATATTGGCGACAGTAATGTAGTGCAACAAAAAGCAAAAACAGGTTTTAATTTATTCCTCTCATCAAACCGATCAAACTTAAAATAAAATTGTTATTTGTAGAGTATGAAAGGATTTATCAACATTGTTATTTTCTAAGAAGTATGCAAAGAATATATTTATATGAGCGTAGCCACAAACCACATAATTATTTAGAGAAATGTATATTTTCTGCTAACTTTAGTACACCTTTATCGAGTAATTCTGATAACATACACGTATGCATATCTTATATCATCTACTTTTCAAATTTCTAAATTCATTCCACTTTCTTCTATCTCAAATATAACCTTTACTTATTAAAAGAAGATATTAATCTTTGCATTAAAATGAATAACTTTCGATTTTGTGTAATCAATTAAGAAATAATAAATAGCTTCTATGTTTTGTTGTACAAACAAACTGAAATCTTGACTATCAATGCAACAAGCCATTAGTGTTAACCAATCAAGTGTAATAAGTGATGCCTACAACACAGCTGCTTTAATATTTGGATAATAAATGTATTATAATTTTAACTTGATTTTTAATAGACATTACATTATATTACAATAATCTTCTATTACCATAATTTCACCTAGGTTGTGTGAACAAATTACGTTTTAAAATAATTTTTTTATTACCTTTTTTTATGTATATAATAACAGATATTATATTTTATAGTATATATAAAAAACACCGGATGAAAAACTTATGTTTGGAAACAGACAGCCAAGTCAATATAGTGTTTTTTTTAACACATGGTTTTATGTCAACATAGGGATTAACTGGACTTATTTTTCTTATTTATAAACAATATTGGACGCCAAGTTTAGTTGATAAATCTGTCTTTATTAGTCTTCGGCTGTCTAGTGATAAACGACAATGCTTCTTTTTATAGTTTTTTTTTAATGTTTCAAAAGAATTCAATAAAAAATGATGCATTAGAAAAGATTATAAGAACTATAATATTTTTTAATTAAACTACTTTTTTTGTTCTTATTTTGCGTTTTTTTTAAATAATATACACTTTTGTTAGGCTTACAATGAGCTATTAATTATGTTATTTAATATTTCATGTTTTATTACCCTTTGTCAACTTTTTTGTGATTTTAATCACTGATGTTTAAAATGAATGATGTCGGCTTACATATGTGAATTAAATCGCTGCCTAATATTTAAATCTAGTATTTGCGTTCTAGATTTTCAACCTTCGTTAGCAATGTGTCTCGATTTAGATTTTAATTGTACTTTTCATACAGAATATTATGCACAATTTTCTGTTGAGCATTTGCAATATTTTCTTTTAAAAACTTGCAAAGTTCTAACCTTCTTTCTGCACAATGGTCGTGGTGGTATTACGAGTATTTTTGTATCTGTTTTATATTTATTGCCCCGATGACCTTAAGAGCCAGAGCCCACTTCGCATGATACATACTCGTACGAAGCACCACACTACTCTTGTAGAATGTCAATATGTATATTCGTGAACCACGGTAATCGTGTGCAAAATATCATAAATTTATGACTATTATTTTACTGAAATCACTATTAATTTATAACACAATAAAAATATAAAATTGTTAAATATTAAAATTAAATTTGTTAATATTTATTAAGCAATAAAAATAAATTTTACAATATTAAAAAAATATTAAAATATTTTGTAACATGGAACGTATCTGATATGTAAATATTACGTTGAACTGGATTGATTTTTCAAGTTGTTAGTAATACTGTAGACTTTATCTTTTTGAATAATAATAATACAAGCGTCTAGACTCTAGCAAGCACATATATTGTACAATAATAGACTTACAACAAAGCAGGCCTTCAACAATAATTCTTAGTATAGAACAAAATATATTTTTAATTGTTTTCTACATAAAACTTTAACTGCACTACTCTGAAAATGTTTTACATGATTCCAATAAAAGTACCACATACGAGAGTGAAGGTGGTAAATACTCTGAATTGAGTTAGGTTTTGCTTAATTAAATTTAGTTATATTTTCCTCGTTATTTTGTTTAGATCGTTAATTAATAAGCTTTATATAAATTTCATATTAGTACTTTAGTGAACATACAACTCTTTAGTTATTTAAAAAAAGCGACATTTAATTTAATTTCTAATAATTAATTATTTATTTTTCACTTTATTTAACGTCCGTCTATTTTCGATGTAGGTTGTAAAGATTTCAACCTTTTTATTTATTTATATTATCGTACAACATATTAAATTTATTGTGTAAAAATTTGAAGTCGATGGGAGTAAAACTGTCGGAGATATAGAGTTTTAAGTTACCTCTTTGGTCTGCTTTCGTGTTACTTTAAAACGCGTTTTTCTCACACTTAGCTTTTTGAGAGTCGGTGCCATCTCTAGCTCAAAATCTACTGGACCGATTCTTTTGAAATTTTCCACACTCTTTCTTTGCATAAATGCCAAGGTAACGCTGTCGAGTTTTTTTTTTTAATTTTAACGTATTTTAAAATAACAAAGTTTCTGATTTTTTACATAAAAAATCGGTATTTTGACTTTTAAGTGTTGTAAAAAATTGAAAAATCAATAAAAACTCGACAGCGTTACCTGCAGAAACTTATCAACTAATGAAATCATCTTGGTTTTTCGGTTTCAGAAAATTCAGTGATGAGTTATGAGTGGCATTCTTATTTTTTTTTGTGTCGTCTGCGGAGATTTGTTGTCAATGCCTCATTTCTTGACATTTATTTATGAAAATTTGACAAAGTATTCTTCAAACGTCATTTTATCATGTAGTAATTATAGAAATAATAATATATTAACTGTGTCGTCAAAAAACATTATCGAAAATATGCTTCTTTTTTATCGTTTTGACCTTACCCCTCCCTTAAGCTACTGGCTTACTGTTAATTATATGGCAGTAATAACTAATGGCGTAATTTATAAACTAAATACGAAATTAATCAAATCAAATCATACCAAATCTTTAGGTGCTGATCTCTCATGAACGATACAACATCAAACTTGTAATACACAGCAGCTGAATATTGAATTGTGCTGTTTTATGCCGTTCGTGAGTTTATATAGTAACGATCAAACACAAAAATAAATAGTTGGTTTTACTATATGTACAGTGTACTAGTGGTAGACAATGGGAATGGATATCTTGACAAATGACAATTTATTGTAGCATAAATAAACTGTTGGCTCAACAATACAATATTGTTCTATTTGAATATACATTAATATCAATTAATTTTATTAAACGGTGTGGGTGCTTCAATTTAAAAAAATGATAAATTTATTTTTTAAATCAATTGTACAATTAGTTGATGCACTTTACACAATATTGGTCTGAACTAGTAAATGCAGATATAATCCAATTTTACGGGATTTACTCGTGTATGTAAAATAAAAGGTTCTTTGTTTTTCAATAATTATTTTTGTAAAAACAAGTGTTCAACAGAAAATTGCATTAATTTTTGTTTTATTAGCGGATCAGTCACTTTTGAAACCACTCCGATATATAAGAGGATTTAATATTTTATTGATTATTATAAATAATTTAGCTAGCTTGTTAATTTGAGCGGGGCCTTTTTACAGGTAGCAAGTGCAAAAGGTACATACCAACCTCACTCACCTGCGTGAAAATATTTACGATAATTAGGTAAAAAGACGGTTGACTCTGTAGTATTGATCTAGATCGCTAGATCTTTAAAGCGTTTGGTAGAAGTTTGGACCCTCAGGAGGCCTCTGGGAACTTGCACTCATGAATTGAGTTAACCTTTTGGACATTGCACATTTACGTTCATTACACAATTTTCCTTACGTTCATTTAAAACAATTCTTTATATTAGATGAAGGGAAATAGTCTTATCGTTTTATCTTTTAATGCCGCCTCTTAAAAAATGTCAATCGATTTAGAAATTACAATTTCCTATTTACAAGTAACTTAGTTCGTCGCACCTGTTAAACATAAAGCTGCAAATTTCTGTATTACAGTGTAAATTTAAGTAAAATAATACGTCAAGCTGCGTTTACTACATTTTATTCGGTCACACCACATGTTTGTTACTTCGACTTATATTTATTTCTGCTTAACCGTAACAAATTCTATATTTATTAACCAATTAAACGAAATGTAACAGCTTAATATTTCAAACATACTTAAGATATATTTAATGTCATAAATTTACCTTTTGAATATTCGTTACTAATTTGTTTAAGATTGTCATAGTACATAAATAATAACGATATGCTTGTACAGTGACGATAGTACTGGTACATGAATAACAAACTCGTTGCATGAATTAATCAAAATTCTATTAAGCGTTTAAATGATGTGATAAAAAATGATTATTAAATGTACTCTAATAGATCTATGGACCTATATTAAAACTATTAAGCTATGTATGCTAACATGTATAATATGCTATAAAGGTGAGAGTTTCAAAAATTGGGTTGAAGAAAATTCGGTTTGGTCAATCTTAAATATTTCATATTTATAATACATACTAGAGTTTTCCCCCGTCGCAAGCGACGACTGTCTTTGCGTGAATGTGTGAATTGAATTTCATATTTTAATTTCATTTTTTAATTGAAATATTTAAATCGTTTTGTATAAATTTTACATATAAAAACAAATAATTTTTCATATAAAACTGACTAAAAAAATATATCTTTTTTATCAAAATAAAAAATATTTTCAATTTATGCGTTATTTGACTTTTTTTTTTCAAAATTTGGGTTTTTTTTTTCGGTTCATAAATAAGTTACCAAGGTTAGCCTTTATACAAAATTTAAACTTTCTAGCACAATTTTTATTCTTGGCAAAAACTGCCCCCGGGCCCCTAAATCAAATTTTGAATTTTTTTATTTTTTTATTATCAATTAGATATCAATTACCAAACTTTCAACATTGACGGAGGCGTTTTCATTCTACCATACGAATTTTAGCAACAAACACACATATAAACATACACCTGGAACATTATAAATAAGATAGATAATATATAAAGTTAAAATTCTTGCCATAAATATTCGAAATAAATTTAACAAATAAGCAAGAATGATCAAATCATATAAAGGGTGCATTATTATTTCCGCATGTGTTTCATAAAATTACCCTTGTCAAATGTCGAGGTCATACCCAAACATCGTAATCTAGTTGCTAGTGTAAAAGTATCTAAAGCTGTATTTAACGTATCGTACGTATAAATACGTTCCCTATAATTTATTCTAGTTATCCATAATAAAAGCACGCTTCCGGTGCAATCAATTAGGGGGGCGTGTACTCGTTTTAAATAATAATTTACTTTCATCTATTGAATTACAGAAAACAAAAACCAATTACAGTAATACGTACTTTTCAGCAACTGTTTACTAACTTTTGGGGAAATCATATTAAATATTCATATTTTAAGTACACGAATTTTCAAACCCCATTTATATATATATATATATATATAATGGTGTTTCTCGTTTAGAAAGTTTTAAAATAAAGAAATATGTTCTTGTATTTATCAAAACATTTATTTTTCTTTTTCACAAAAACTAAATTTCTTACACAGCGGGTGATTTTGAGGTTACATGTATTTTCCGAATGTGTTGAAATAAAAAGTGTCTCATACCGGACATTATTTTTCTTTTTTTTTTTTTCGTTCTTTTTCTTCTTCTCTCTGCAATTCAAAGAATCACATACATATATAATATATGTTTATTGCATTGCCAGTCGGCACTCGGCGCCAAGGGCGCCCTAGTCATTTTAAAACATTTGGTACTATTTTTATGTTATTCTATATATTATATGTATATGCATGTTTTAAAATACGAAGTCTTCTAAGTTTTGATCAAAATATAAATGATCGACAATATTTCTGAAAACTAAAAGATACATATTAAGACACATTTCTGATACATATTAAGTTTTTAATTTGGTATATTTAATTTTATTATATATTTTTAATGTATAAAATTGTATTTGTGTTGGGAAAACTGAAAACGGAAATGATTGACTTAAGGATATTGACGACAATAAGGATTAAGATTAAGAAGGTAAAAATATTATATTACAGCAAATACAAAAATATTAGTAGATTTCGTGACGTAAAGTTTACCTTTGTCACATATTTGTGTTTTTTGTTCAGCGGTATTATTATTATTGTAGCTGTTGGTTTTAACTAGTAGAAGCATAAGGCTTAACATTGAATATACCATATGGTACAATTAAACTAAATTTGGATACGTACTTGTTTTTAGATAAAAGCTTATATAAAATGGGTTTAAGGAGTAAGCACATCATATGGATACATTTATTTCTGTCATATACTTACTAGTATAGATCTTAATACTTATCAACTACCTTTAACGTAATTTGATAGTTAATTTATACATTGCAAGTTAATAGCGGAACGGCAAAACATTTAAACTATGATGGAACATAATCAAATCAAAGGTCCAATTACCATATGTACTCGTATAGTATGATATTGTTTGTGTAAACTTTAATACAACTTGTTTGTATGCAAAATTTTACACAGACATACTTTTAAACACACACAATTGTAAGCACCAGTAAAAAACAAAAGCATTTCAAATGGGTAAGTTTATTATCTAGTTAAAAAACAATTTAAAATAAAATGAAACTTTCAACAGACATAAAAGTTTGTTGGTGTTTATTGAGTTTGATACTTTATGTGTTGACCAAATTACTGTCGTTATTTCTCACTACGTTTTTTTTTTTTATATGCTTCACATATATTAATACAGTTATGTATAAGTATAGCTGTATTATATATATACACAAATCATCGATAAAGACATTAGATTTTCACCCTTTTAAAATTTAAAGCTTTATCAATGTCAATGTGGCGTTTATGTGCACGCACAATTTTTCTACCTTATAAAATCACAGATTTTCTTGATTTTATAAAACTATTTTAGTTATGAAGGGAGAAAATATTTCCGTTTTATTTCTTGGTAATTTTATGACTTTGTGTTACAGTCCGTAACACCGCAACAGTTGTTTATATTTTTCATTATAGTGTAATAATATATTTACAAAGAACACATTACATTTTATTTATAGTAGACTGTAGTAGAGGGTTTACAAAATTAGTCCAGTAAAACTCTGTAATAAGTTGAAATTATAAATTATTTTATGAATATAAAATATTATTTGTTTAATTTAAAGATCGTAGCAGTTTATTTATCTGAGATTAGTTATTGATTGCATACAAATTGGTAATTTGCAGTGTTATGTACACATACTAGCTTTGTTTATTTAGTTTTCCACTCTATTGTTACGGTAAGTCCTGGTTACTTAATTTATTTTATTTATTAAATATATTTATATATGTTATAGATTTTATATCAATTTAATAATGGTAGAGTTTATGTAGTTTGAAATAAGAACATATAATTTTAATTTGTTTGTAATCCACATTTACAATAGTAGTTTTGCACGGAAAATCGGCGTCTGTCATAAGTCAAATTTGAAGGCATGCGCAGTAACGAATTTTGGAAATGGTAGCCAAACTTGCTTAGTCCTATATCGAATAGTTTCTGCGCTATTTTTTAAGACCGATTTTTAGCGGAGACATTAATTTTTCACCGTACATGATTTTTAACTATGTCTTTTGGACAATTTGTATACAAAAATAATAATTATTAATTATATTAAATGTTCACATAAATTTCAATTGTATAAATAAGTAATTGTAAATACATTTTTGATTTCCTTCTTCAAACAGACCTCAAATAATAGTACAAAATTGCAGGTGTAAACGATTGAGCAATTTGGCTGCAACTTTTCTTCGAATGATTTAGAAGCTGGCGTAGAAACGTAAAATAAACGTAAGTTACGATACTGCAATTTAAATTAGATTTACATAACCGATATAAAAATGGGCATAATTAAGATATGATAAAATCAAATTAATCACATACGATAGGTTTTAATGATTTAGAAGCATATTACTTGTTTCAAAATTATGGTATTCGTCTACTATTTTTTGCTACCTTTACTGAACTATACACAATATATGTATTTGCTTTGTTAACATGTTCAAAATTTGAGTAAAAAACATTTTTTACTTGCAAAATAAATTCTTCTTTATCAGCATTTGTTATTATTTCTTTTACAATGAATATAGTAATAAAATATTGCAGACATACACAAAATGTTAATTTTCTCACGTTTTTTTAAGTATTTCAGTTAGCTCGTTTGTTTTAACAAATTTTATTTGCAATAAAGATATCATTTACGTGTCTTTGCATTTTTAAACAAAATATTAATAAACGATAACCTTTACAAAAAATGTGTTGAAAATAAAATAGTTTTAGTTTTGTCGCTGACTTTGTTTTCTGCAAATTTTATTGACTTTTATTAGAAAGTCTAGCTCATTTAATATACATTCGTATAAGAAAGAATTAATTAAATATATAGATGCGCTTAACAACGTATTAATTAATCCTAATTAGTAGCAGATCAATAGAAAACTAGTTATCAATTGTACGTGATATTTGATTCTATGCAGCACGAGGCTCTAAACCTTTGCGGAGGCATTTTTAATTTAATTTATTTAACTCCAGCCTATTTCCGATGCTGAGTTCTATTACTACCATATTGTGATAATTTTTGTGGTGTCTTGGCCTCATGTACGAAAACGACACCGCTGCTTGATGTTTATGATTAACATAATCAATTGTGGAGGCATAAAACTTGTGCTTATAAGAAATCTTTGCTAAACATTTATCTTGTTATAGGACTTAACAAGAAAAGGAAACTCTTATAAACTTTATATATAAGAATTATACAGGGTTATAATCCTTCTTTTTCTGCTACTTTGGATTGAAAAAGATTATTTTATTATTCTAAATCACTGGTTCTTAACCTTTTCACAGAATATTTTAGATAATAAGAAAATTAAACGAAAGCAGAAGATCATAATACTAACAAAAGTATGATGAAAGTAATTTTTATTAAAAATTTGAAAATGTGTAAAAAATAAATTACCGTAGATAGATACCACTATGCTAGCTGGTGTTTTATGATTCTAATTTTGTTAAATAAAACGTAAGATTTCAATAAATTGACATTTATCATTTCTATTAGTTTCGATCATTTTGTTTCTTCCTCTCTTTACTTGTTGTATACAAGTTATAAATAGATTAGAGTATTAGGGTTCGACCTATGATTACTATCACTCCCCTTTGGCATATCAGTGCTAATACTATCATGTAATTGTTGAGCCATTGCTTTCTTCCGGTCTGTATATGCTCTTTAAGTCTAGTTATTGAACTAATTTAGTTACCCTAAATACTTGGGGATATATTTTTATTTAGTAATTTCATAGTTGGTTGTCATTTTACATACCTGCGCCATTGTTAATATAAATAATCATTATTAAAACTTACAAATCTAAATTGTAATGTTACAGAGTTTATTAAAACACAGAATTTTCTTCTAAATGTCGGCAGAATTCTGCTTAGTAGCAAAATACACACGACTCTTAAAGTAGAAAATATTCTTGTAATACAAGTACGCACTTGCTAGCTTTCCACAAGATAATTCCAAAGATCATTTTCTACCTGGATCGCTGGACGCAGAGAGCGTTGTTTCGTACGTTTTCCCAACAAATCTACGGCAAAGGGAAAGGCGCGGTGCCGCGTACGACTTTTGTGTCAGAATCTCACAAATTAGCCGTATGCGACAAGCTCGCTGTACCATACTCTGTGGACGTTGTTAATGGGCTTTGGCTGAATTCATATTTTTTTGTCAACATTGTCGATCACATTTTTGTCTGTCATATTACGAGATCAAAAAAATTTACATGAAACAGTCAATAGTAAGAATAATAAAACATATTCTGGAAAAGAATTATATATTATTATATATATATATTACTCTATATTCACTTTAGTAAACATTATAACTCAAACTTCATTTAAGAAATGGAATCAACACAAGAAATAACGTAATGAGAGGTTCATAATCTCGACGACATAGTCAAAGTGCCACTGTATATGTGTAACCCAACCATTGATTGCACTAATTACAAACTGTGTTTCTACAGAACACAAATCAAAAGGCACATTATTAATTTTTATTACTTTCAGCCTTTTCTAACAAATATAAAACATTTTTTTACACAAAATAAGTTTATTTATAATACATACTCGTACAAGTCGTACGCACTAGAGATTCTCACTTCATCGTAATTAAGAACGCACGGAACCTAGTCCGATTCGGTTTTATTAATGAGGTTCTTACAGATTCTGTTCATATGTTATTCTTAAGCTACGTATTTATTAGTTTAGAAGCATAATTTCAAAGAAAAAATTCTTACATTGTCTTTTTTTATCAAATAAATCGAAGCAGAATGCGTTGAGATTTGACAATCGTTTAGGCTGCTGTGGTTTGGGATTACAGATTAGGATCGTTGTATTTTCTGAATTTGTATGCTGTTGTTACATTTAATTTCTTTCTTGTCCCACAACCTTTTCTTATATAATTATATAAGCTAACTCAGTAAACCTTTTTCTTTGTTGCTCTATATTGCTTTTTTGCTGGTGGCGTCTTAATAACTACACTGAAAAAAAAAGTAGATCGAAAAATGTTTCTTTCTTAGACTAAGGATGAATTACGAAAAATAGTGCGAAAATATATCCGTAATTCTGTAATACATTGAATCATATAAATGTACACGCACTCTGCTGATCAGTTTGATATAAATTTGCGGCGCGGATTTATTTCCATGCGATAATCTTTCGCAGTGTGGTTCTAGTCTAAGAAAGTGACCATTTTTTACAATGTAAACATTTTCCCGCAACATTGTGAAACGTGTATCAGTGTCTCGGACACATGTTGCTTTTAGAAAACAGTTTTTAAGTTATTGAAAACGTATTCCAATTCCTAATAATCTTATTTCTCTTTTCTATTCTTATATTTCATTCAGCTGACTGTACCCATATATTATTATTTTTATATTATTATTATCTATATTTTTTTTAAGGCGTGAACTCTCTTTTTTATAATTTTAACGCCTGATATATTAGATTTTTTTACCGCCTGTTAAAATTCCAATACATATTATTTATAAACAAATTGGATATTTATCATTATTAATAATTTATTTAATATTTGAACTTAAGAATTAGTTACAGACAATATGATTTGTGTATAATTTATTGTGGATATTGCAGGAATATGTAACTTGCTGAAATATCAATTTTTCATGAATAATCAGTTTAAGATCAATAACATAAGAACAAAACACTTCTTTGCACTTAAAGTTAATTATATTAATGTAGGTGTGGCTTAAGTAGTTGTGTAACACATGTATTTATTCAAAATAGCGACTACGGCTCTCAGCCAGTATTTTCTAAATCAATGTGAAAGATTAAAAGCCGCGAAAATAGTAACGGTTTGTAAATTTCGCCGGAAATGTTGATTACAACAATAATGCCATTGGTAATATATGATAATATTAACAAACAATGCTGACAAACATATTTGGTGCTGGCCATAGCCTTGCTGCCTTGAACCGCCACTAATAGAGGGTGTTCTTAGTCGAACTAGATGGCGTTGCTATCTAATCTAGAGCTAAATAAACTATAACCAACATACAATGCAAAATTATTGCATTTACTAAACATGCAAAGTGTGTCTTCTTTTTTAACTGAACTATTCGTACTGTGCAATTAACTCTTCCGTATTATTTCTCATAATATAGTGAAATAACAAACATCCTGTCCCAACAAAGACAAGAATGGTCAACTATATACATATTCGGAAATATCGATTGTCCAGTGAGACATCTCCGAATATTGAGTTTTGAGATAACGATGAAAACAATATTCAACTTGTATACATTCCAGCGATATTCGACAAGTTTATCTGCAGTTTAATTTTGAATGGTTGCATTTATGAGATATCTGAGTATAGAATCTGGCAGAGGTATCAACTGCCTTAATAGTAATTGCATATTCAACTCAAATTTCAATTTCTCGAAGATGTCTCACTAACAAAGATTGCAACCAATATGGAAATCAGGAGAACAACGAATAACATATGCTCATCTTAGAATCGATATATACGTCAATGAATCGTGTATTTTCATTTTTAAACCTTTTCAAAAGAAATTCTTATATATTTTGTTTTAAAATATTTTTTATTTAATTTATTTATCGTCGGCCCATTTCCAATGCTAAGTCCTATCAATGACGACTATGTGCTCTACATCACTGCCTATTAAGTTTAGTTTAATTCGAATCAGGTTCAGAGATCGAACCGCAAGACACAGCAGTCAGCGTCAAGCATCAAAGCGTTGTATTCCACTGTGTCGTCTTGTTTTATTTATACATGTTATATTCTATATGTTTTTTTTTCTTAATTAGATGAGTAGTTATTCTAGTTGTTCGTTTTACACATATCTCTTTCAGTGGGCGTAACCCATTCATTTAAATTATTAATTATACTTATTAAGAATCAGTTAAATATGCAAATGACTTATAATTTATCGTGGTTGTAGTTGCATGTGGATTTTTGCTTAAACAATTTTAGATCTATGATTAAAGCGCCATTAAAAATGTATTATTCTCTGGGGGGATTTGCTTGAGAGAATTTATCAAATTTACACCTAATGTGTATTCTTATAATTTGTAGTTAATTACTTAAACATTAAGTTAATTGTTAATTGTTAATTTATTATTGAGTGCCCTTGTTTGAGTTATCTTATAACAAAATAAAATTATTGTTTATAATTTAATAGTCAAATGAATATTAAAATTAAAAAACTGGAAATATTAATAATTTTTCAGATGTATCTTGCATTTTTGTTGAAATTTATTAAAATTGATATGAAAAATGCTTCAGAAATGGTAAAGTTTTCTTAATAGTTAATTTGTTTTTAACATCGAACCTTTTCACGTAAAATCGTAATTATATATTCCGTCAGAGGGGACGCAAACGTTTGCACTAGTATTCGTTCATTTACCGCCAAATTTGTATTTAATTAACATTAGGAATTGTATTTTTATTGTAATAATAATAATCATGCAAACAAGATGTTAACTATCTGCCTTTTAGATTAGAAAGAGTTCGTCTCGCAGCTATGTTTATCTCGCTCTGACACCTAACATGATTATTTGTGTCATATTTGTATTATATCGCCGCAGACGAGAAGTCATTATCACATATTTTATGTGCATTATAAGGAGTTGTTTACCACAATGTATAATATTATATTTGTTTGTAAGTTAAGTTTATTTAAATTTTTAAATAGTTTTACGCTAATTTCCATTCAAATCTAAATAATAAACAACACATTTTATATTTCGATTATAATTTTGTATTGTAAAGAAATAATAAACAATACATAAATGTTCATACATGGGAAGCTAATACTCCAGAGCTATAGAGATTACGAGTACGAGTATAACAAGATGCGGACCGCGGACCATTAAAACTGGAATTTAAGGCTCAATAACTTTACTAGTGAACGCATTATTAGACATAACGAATTATATAAATTAACACGACCATGACTGGACAACTAGTATAAATTATTGCTTATAACTAGATAGTCGTTCCCGGGCCTCGGTCGGTCGACATCGCCAAGCCATTGGAGGGCGAGGAGCGTTCATCGGTGCGGCTGTAAAATACACGTCACTTCAAATATATGCCTGTATTTTATGAGCAGGTATCAATGTAATTATATAATAATCATTGTAATTATACGAGATTGAAATAATTGGTATTCCGAATTTAATATAAAAATATGGTATTTATACATGTGGTAAAATTCAAATAATGATAGAATTTTAAATTGTATTGAAAATTGTGTAAATGTGTTAATTTCTGATTAACAAATATATATGTTGAATCTAATTGAGTATTAATTAATAAATAATATGTTTACATTATATCATGAATGAAATCTGATATGCTTTGATGATGATATTTGTTTATTAGTTTTCATTGTTAGTTTGTTGTTTTAATGAAACATACACACGCATTGTGTTGAACATTATTATGTTAAGACGCGAGTCAATTAATCAACTTACTCGTTTGTAATATATTGGCGTAAAATTCACTGGAAATATTACAGAAATAATATTTAAAATAGTGTTCTGCGTTGCAACTGCAATCGTTCAAAAGCGTATTGTTGATAGTATAGATTAATATTTATTTGGCAGCGTTGTTGTTCACATGTACAAGACGTAAAATCACACTAACACTACATACAGTCTGTATTTCTTACGAACAAATTTTTTCAGTTAATGTTATCTTCTACAGAAGTTATAAATTCAAAATAGATTTAATCTTCAAACAGTAATTAAAATATCTGGCAAAAACTCAATTGTGTACTATAATTTAAATATAAATTAAGACATAAAGAAATGTACGTCATTTCCTTTGAAAATAGTATGTAACATATTTTAAGTGAATACCTCAAAACATAGATATTACCTTATTTACATGTAAAATTTTATGTAAACGACTATCTATTATCGTGTATAATAGAATATGATTTTTTTTTAAATTGTATTTTTAAATACCGTCTACAATGTTGACAGTATTAATTATGTCGGAGCGTCATATATGTGGAACTCATTGCTGCCTCATAGGTTTTATGATTATAAAACAACGAAATATATTAATAACAACCAAACCAAGAAAATTTAGCGCTAGGCCCGAAGACACAGTAGTCTGACGTCAAACATAAATGATCTCATCCACTTTGTATTATTTAATAAAATTGAATAACTTTTGGTTACATTTTACACTTTCTTACACTTAAAATCTTTTACTAATATATTAGTTTAATTATGATATGTTATAATCTTGCATAAAGTGTATAATTTACGGTAGATAATGATATGGCAAACAGTAACTAACTCTTTTATGTAATGTGACATGATGTAAACTATTGTATATTAAGTAAACCTTAAAAGCATGTAATTGGATGTACTATTGTACTCATTTCGTAGTTCGTGTAAAAAGTTGCAACGAAGGTAATGTTTTAGTTTTATTTCGGAATTATAGATTTCACCTAGAAAATTAATACAAAATTATAGGATTGTTACTCGGAGATAAATTAGTAGTTTAACTAAAACAAACGTAGTCTTATTATTTATATATTAAGATTTAGTTTGATATATTCAAATTTAATTGCGTCTCATTATAGTATCTTTGTCATCTTTGAAGTAACATTAAGCATGCGTCGTTTCTTCAGCTTTATAATCTCTAACTACCAATATTTCACTAAATTTTTTAGGTTTACTATTTATTTACTCTTTTCTTATATTTGTATACTTTTAACAATGAATGAATGAATCTTAAATTAAAATCCTTAATGAAAATAAAAAACCATACCTCGTTTTATACCATTAAATAAATATGAGCCAAGTCTTTGTTATGTTTTGTTGTCTTGTGTGTCTCGTATGGCTTATATGACTATGACATGCCTTTCTTGTAGGAGAATAAATGGCCAGACCAGAATTACAGACGGATTTTAAGACAGCGTCTAGTCCCAAGTCTCAACTCGCGAGCCCGGAATAAAAGTAGACAGGTTTTTTTTTTATAAATATCTAAATGTTACAAAGTAGCTAAAACCGATCTTGTATTTTGACAGGTTATTAAAGAAACCAAAGATTACAAACAATAAAAAGTATGTATAAAAAAGAATTATAAAAAATATTTTGTATAAATTTGAAAGCATCCGGTGTATTTAAGAACTAAATGCAATAAATATGAATTATAATTGATTTTTGTTTAAATTGTGTAGGTGAATTTATGAGTATGGTATTTTAAAAGACCCCTTGCAATCAAAAAAAAAAAATTATATGTGATTTTTTTTAAATATTAATTTGTTTTAACATACTTACTATTTTTCTTTCTCTCTTTTTTTCTAGTTTGCTACAAGTTAATTTCAAGGTTCATTTTCTTCTTCTCATGTAGAAATTGTCTTGCAGTACAAGATTCGCAAGGGTTCGCAAAGAAGTGAAAATGTGTAAATAAAGAAAATAAATATTTTATATGAAATAATTCATTACTATAGTATGTATAATATACGAGTATACATTACAATATAAAATACATTAAATATAAAAGTATTCTTTACAGTTTAATAAATAAATCAGATAAATTCAATGATGCTTTTACGGACTATTCAAAGTAAATGAACTATATAAAGTATATAGTATATAATTTTCAATACAATTTGATACAAAGAAATTAGGGGGTGTGTCATTTAAGATTGAGGGCTGGACTTCAATGTTAGTACTAGTGGAAAGTGGAAACACGCATGCACAGTCCACTGGAAAATCTATTTGGGTAAAGTAGTAGTATCGTGGTTTGACATCGACGTTTTTCTGACCGCATTCAAACACTTGTTACATTTTGAAACGATGTAAATCTTACACGTAAGTAATCCTATACTTACGTGTACTTATGATGGTATGTTAATAATTTATTTATATAATTTTGTTGTTAACTGTTATATAGTTCACAATGTACGAAAATTATAACAGAAAAATGAGTTAAATATACTTTACATATAATCAATAAATACATGAATTTAACGCAGATATTCAAAGGCATAGTGACGCAGAGCGTTGAGGCATTGACGTCAATACTTATAAAAAATGTATTGCTTCTCCAGGGTAGCCACAGACCTGGAAAACCTGGAAATCCGGACATTATCAGGGAATTTAATGCAACCTGGAAATATCATGCAATATCAGGGAATTTCAGAAAATTTCAAAAAATATCAGGAAATTTGATTGCGGCAATTCTTTCATATATAGTATTTTAACATACATTTAAGATTCAAAATGAAATAAATCAGAAATTTAAAAATAAAAAGTGTAAGCTAATGAAAAAAATATTTGGCATCAAAAAAGGCTATACTCTTAGTTGAAATTCAAGTTATTGATGATCAATTTAAAAATCTTCAATAATTTTATCTGTTAAATATTAAGATTAATTGGTTCTAGTTTATATTAGTCATTTGCTTATTTATGTCTTACTGAATTTAAGTTACTTCTTATTAGCAAGTAATAAATCGTATTTAATTAGTTATTAAACGCCAACTAAGGGAATGAGATTAGGGAAAAGTACGAAAAACTTGACTGTAAAACCTGGAATTATCAGAGAAATTGGAAATCATTCTTTTGTGGCCACCCTGTTCTCGTCATACAAACTATAAGTTATCAGCAGCCGTATAAATAGTTTCTCATACGATATTAGAAACCTAGCTAATATATGCTTATTTACATATATATCAGGATATACCAAACACATTTTCAAAAATTGTTGAAGCAATCATAAAATGCTTTTGGCTGTTTTGATTTTTTGGGAGCGATCTATTTATGTAAATCTCATACCAATATTCATATAGCTGCTGAGGAAGAGAGGAAATCATCATGATACCGCTATCAATGTGTTAACATTGACCAGGACCACCAAAATCTTAGTTACGTATCTGTAAACCTTGACATGTGTTTGATTGTTCAAATTTGATATAATGAAATTGACCAATCTAACTTTATTCCAAAATTAAAATATGTGATATTTATTTTCAATATCATAAACTGACAAATTAAAATTCTTAGAAGGTCAATGATTTCGCGGGTTTTTATTGTTTCCCCGTTTGATAATGACCAATTGACAACGTCCAATACGAGTGACAAGCGAGTGACTGTCACGGTTGACCACTGCGCCAATGGCTGTAGCTATAGCCTCAAACTCCATTATGTTAATGATTTTATATAAATCCGTGGTGATGATGATTTAACTCGTTCTCATTATTACTCATACGACTATAGAGTATAGTATTTGTTTGTAACAGTATAGTGTTATACAGTCAGATATTATTTCTAACAAGTCGTAACCAAAGCTGACTGTTTGCATGTGTTATAATGAGTACAAAGACCACATCAACCTCAAACCGAGAAACATATATCTAATATTCCTCTATATTCAGTATCTAGAATCTAGATGGTCTGTCTGTTCTGTTTTGTTATCCCGTTCCCGTTCTTCAATCCCCCTTCCTACTTCTCGTTCCTGTTCACCCAATACCACCAAGCTCGTCCCCTGGTTAGTCCAACTTGTATTGCGAATTCTGAAAATATTTCTTTACACTGTAAATTTATATTTTCTTGAACTCTGCGAAGTAATCCATTTTTAAATATACGAGTGTCTTCTATTTTATGGATTTTTGTTGACTGTGAAATGAAAATAAGGACCGAGCAATTAAAATACTTATTTAATTTAAGAAGTCCTTGGTTATATGTTGTACCATTCATGTCTATTTTCTTCTTATTGCACATATGCAATTATGCTGCACTTTACGAAATCATTAGAGCAAGCACAATAATTATATTCAACTATGTTCACAGTTTTTAGGTTTCATTAAGCTAAACCTCTTCCTAATAAGTTTATGATGCTTATATATCCCATATAATAAATAAAACGGCACAACTAAACCGAGAAAATAAAAGGCTGTTCCGGGAATTGAACATAGCAGTCGATATCTCAATGCCGTCTGTCATTGTGCCATCTGTTAAAAAATATATTTTTTCGGATTCTATACTAATCTGCATCACATGGCAACCTTGCTTTCAAACTGAATAATTTATAATAAAGAAACATATATTCGTCGCATATTATGAGATGAACTGAATGTATCTCTAAAATATGTTTTAGCGAATATAAGTAAAGATCCTTCATAATGTTGGCACGTGTCCATATTCCAGCAATGGAATTTCTACGTCCGATAGCAAATTGCAAAACCTCAACTACGTTGTTATTGATAAAACAATACAATATTGCGATAATACCAATACAAATTATGTACTGTTTATGATAAAAAGTTTAAACCGTGGTTAAAATAATCCGTAATTAAAAAAAAAATTAAAAAGAGGTAAACGTTTACTTTTCTACAATACTCAAATATTACAGTTATAATTACTTTATTACAGAGTCGTAGTGTCGCTAATGATATGCTATAAGTGAAGGAATAGCTTCCTACAAGTACAAGTTGTGAACTTTGATCGCTATTTAAATAGATAGTGTTAAGATCTGACACCGACACAGCATAGTAACTAACCTGCAGCTTTAAAGGCACCTTAATGCTGCAAGTAAAGCTGGTGTTCTGAACCACTCGTACACACTCGTATACCCATACATTTAGAGAAAGGGTTTATGTAAACAAGGCTCGACTTGGTCCATCAGCCAGAAACAGAAACCAGTTTACACCAAATAGACTATATGCTAAGAATGCTGGTGTTCAAATAAAAAACAATCACGAAAAAAGACAATGTATAAATAATACAAAAACCGAGGGTTTTAAAACCGGTGCATGATGCATGGTGCTTGAGTTGGTGCTTAGTGTTGGTGCTGGTCATATTTAATATTTGTGTAGCGTCCAACACACCACATTGTGTAACTTCGACACTGTACTACTGGTTTTAAAAATTAAAGAATATGTTATTCTTTTTTCTTTACTTCTGTTACGTACTCGTACTAGTGTTGACGGATGTTGAGCTTGTGTTATATACATCTTTTCAATACCAAAACCCTGTTTTATAATATTAACTCTTTATTATTTATTAAATCCCTTTTACCATCCTTGAACGCCCATCTATTTATCTCATCTGTTAAAACTAAAAGCTCCAAATAAAACCACATAATATAGATTTAAAAAAAAAAAAACGTTTCTTTCAGACGATAGAAAAGTCTTGAATTTTTAACGTGGCATTTAAGAACCAAACATTCTTCCCCTACCCTACTCCTTGAACCCCTGCTTCACAACCCTGTTTGCTGTTTCATTGTTTTGTCTCCACACTCACTCATACACATATACACACCTTATGAGACATATATATATACACATGGTTTACATGATCAGAAGAGAGTAGTATGCACGCGATCCCTGCAAAACACCTGAGACTTGATTTTGATCTATTGGATGCAGTCGAGCTGCTGGAGTTCTCGGAGCATTGTTGTATTATTAAACGATTCAGGAGGATTTTAAATTGTTGGAACAACGTTCTTTACTGATAAATATTTGATTTCTCTCAATATGTGATTGTTCTGTCTTAAACATCTAAATATCTAGAACGTTTATATTCTTTAAGTTCGATCATTTGTGTTTGTCGACTTTTGTTTCTCTCATATTTGCAAAGTAAGTACTGGGAAGTTAGAGTTTCGTGCATTCATTATTTATCATATATTCTAGAATAAAATTGAAAGCTACTTGTTCGATGTAGCTCTGGTCTTAATACAATATCTCATGCTCTTGTGCTCCTATTTTGTAACTGTATAACTTTTGTCAATTGAATTCTGATGATTTTTCAAAGGCTTGTATTTTCTAAATTAGGTTATGCAAGTTTATCCAAAACTACCCACCGACCTTAAATAAAGAGCAACGTAAATCCCATACCTTATATAAGTAGCCTAATTTAGAAAATATGAGCCCTTGAAATAGTTACAAAATAGGGGTATTAGTGTTGTTTACAAGAGTAGTCATAAAGGTGTAGTAATACTCACTCTATTAAACAACTTTGTCTATACATCCCTTAGGTAATAAATAATGTCATTTCATGTAAAGTACGTAATTATTTTTCTATTCTTACTTAATACCATATACCTGTTTTAGCACACCCTGTATATTGACAAAATATCTAAATAACCGCATGCTTAGGTCGCCGTGCCCTATGAGTATGGATGTGTTTGAATGTGTGTATGTAGTAAAGTAACGGAACTCTAGCATGCAATGCCTACAACTCTTACAAGTAAACGAGCAAATGAGAACAGAAAAATTGAAAGACATTATGCATTTTAATGTACCGACGAAGCTAAGAAGTTGCCGCCTGCTTTGATCTTATAAATAACAGTAGCACACTGCCACCCAGACGCTGCGAAACACTGGGAACGGCCAGGCCAATTAAATTTTAAATGATATTAAATGACTAGCACTGCACTGCTGGCGCGCTGAAAGACAACCGATTTATATTTTCGGGAAATGACGCCATTCCTTAACTTTCATCTCCTTGTGAATGTACCATACAGTGCTTTGAATATCTAAGCTTCATCTACGTTTACGTCATTACCATATGGGAGAGTGTCACTGTATTGTATACCATAGTTACGAGGTGTCAGCCTGGTCAATATATTATGAAACGCAGCACATAAAGACCATGTATTTATGATATCAAAAACCATTTGTTATAATTAATAAAATGCTGGAGGCCTTGCTGAATGCACTGTTCATGGTTGGGCGCCAGTTGCAGTCCGTTGCGGCTTTTCCATCGGCTTTGCAGAAGCAGCATTCGTAGAGTTCCAGTCCACTGTGTTAGTCTGCCACCAGGCTATCCGACTACACGACTGCACACATATAACGTACGAGTAACACATCATAGGTCGTGTGCTCACTTTCACACTTTATTTTAACTGATTTATCCATAACGATTGGATTAGGGCGAGGGAGAATCAAAAACAACACCACTTGTGGATCTGTTTCAACCCTTCTTACTAACGTAAATATGATACTCACACACTAGACACCCTGGCCATGGGGTGTCTGGTCTGGTCGCAGCCGATTACCGCTTAATAATAAAAACGATTTGTATTAATATCATATTGCTATCGTAGTTGATTATCCTGTGCCTTGGGGCCATACACTATGCCACTATTACAATTTGGGGGGTTGATAGATCGCAGTTATTATATTTTCACGGGTGGGTAACCAGGATAAATACTTGTATTCATAATAAGGGTTTGGGGTTAGAGGTTGTTATAAATACATCGTTTATTTAACTCACTAAGTGCGTCGTCATTCCTCTATTCGACTCATGTCTCACGATTCTATACAACTGCCGTCAGTAAGTTTGAATTAGTTTCGTGTTTGCTGGTTTGTGGTTGTTTAGTAATTCACCGAATTGAAATCACGCTGCCCAACTGAATTGACGACAAGTTCAAGATTTGGGGTGTCGCTTCAACTCAATTATAATTATGAATTCATTACTTGAAATAGAACAATATTTTTTCAATGTTTGTTCATTGTGTTATGCGTCTTGTAGATGACGTTATTTATAACTATAAGTAATATATTGAAATCCAATTTTGAGAAACTAATTCAGCATAATGTTGTAGATACATGAGCCAAAGTTAAAGATAGTGTAGTGTAAAGATAAGATAGTGTAAAGATAGTTCATTGACATTATAAAATGAATTACTAAAGAAAGTAATAACTAATTAATAAATGACTAAAGATTTTATTGGATCAAAGTTATAGGTCGCAACATTTTGGCCTACAACATCATCAAAACTGATTCGGTTAATAATGATCATTAATTCTCATTAAATTCAAAAGTAAATACAATATTCTATGTATAAAAGCTTAAAACATTTTATGTATTGCTTTTGTAACCCTTTTACAATATGTTAGACATCAATAAATTAACATTTTACCTAAGAATTTTATTAATATGTAAAATACAGATAAAAAAGAAATTTATTCGCAGAGTGATCAAGAGCGTTGGCATTGACGCCAAGGTGTTATATTTCGGTCCAGTTATATTATTAAAAAAGTAAATGTTATACATATTTTTGACGACACAATGGGCGAGAACATTGATGCTTGACGCTAGACTGTTGCGACTGTGTCTTTGAGTTTGATCCTTGGGTCGGAGTTATATTTTCAGGGTTTGATTGTCATTAAATTAAATTAATTATGTGTATTCATAACCGTAAACTTATTAGGCATCAATATTGTTCAAATATATGAGACGACGACAGCTTAAATAATGTCAACATAGTAGGAGGTCGTCGGTGATAGCAACGACAATAGCAATTCAATAAGTAAGCGTTAAATAAATTAAATTTTAAAAAATCACATATTTACTATGCAGTGATGTAGCTTCATTATATGAACTTAATGAACAGTATCCGACTTAATAAAAATTGTTAATATGTAATTAGTAAGAGATCATTGATAAATAAACTTCTTCTGACGTTATCTTAGCTGCAACCTCCGTGTCATTCATTTTTGTTATAGATAATTATTTAAAGGAAAGATTGCTCTATTGTCACAGTTGAAACTCCAGATTATTTTATATTTGTTAAATCGCTATTAAGGTCAATTTGTGTAAAACATCAGCTTAAAAGTCATGTGAAATACTTCACATCTTATAGACTTAAGCTTACTCGTATTTCCCCCGTAATGTGGTCTTAATCTTCCTGGTTTTGACAGTGATGCATAGTGTTGTAATCTGTGGCCAACATCTTCCATTGTGCCAGGTAAATACGAGAACACATCTAGCGGTCTACACCGTCCTTCTTATGTTGTATTGTATCTCGTTAACCTGATATGACAGCCTGTGGTAAACACTAAACAGGACACTGTACCTAGTAATCATCAAAATCACTTTTTTATAGTAGGATAAATGGTTCTGGTCCCTGCTCCCTATCGACTTCTCCTTCACCAGACCACTACACAGACTCTGACTGACCCTCCTGTCGACATTAAATACATCTACCAGAACCAAACAACCAGAGTCCAGACACAATAATTGCATGTCCAGATTCTATAATCTGTGTGTATTCTGTGTATTCTTGTTTATGCACTGTTGCTTGTGTATTGTACGTGACCCAGAGAGATTAGTGAAGCTGTGTTGCGTTCCTTTATAGCGGTAGAAAATTGGATGTAAATAGTGCGTTATTAGGAAACCGGTCATTCTTACTCTGATTGCGATGATTTTGTTTTTAAACGTTGATAATTTAAAATATTAAAACCTTAACAAGCCAAAAGTTGACGCTCTAATCAGGGAATTAGTGAAAATTATATATTATAAAATATATACCTGTCTTGTTAGTTCTCATACTACGCTTACATTTGTGACTCTTATACTAAACTAGAGTGTACCCCGTCGCAAGCGATTTATGTGTGAATTGAATTTCGTTTCAAATTTTAATTCCATTTTTAAATTTAAATATTTAACTCGCTTTATATTAATTTTATATATAAACTGACCAAGAAAAATTATTTTTTCAACCAACTTTTTTTTTTTCAAAATTTGGGAATTTTTTTTTTGATTTGTAAATCAGGTACCAAAGTGAGCACAAACATATACACAATCTCAATTTTCTGGCACAATTTTATCTCTCGGAAAAAACCGCCCCCGTACCCCCAAACAAAATTTTTGAGTTTTGAATTTCTTTTTTTTTACATGATATTCAATTATTACACAATCCAAAATTTAAGCTTTCTCCAAAGTTTTCTACCGGGCACCCCAAATTTCCCCGCGCCTTTTTTATACATTTTTGAATTTTGAAATATGTTTGCATTACATAGCATACACATGCAAAATTTCAACTTTCTACCTGTTACGAATTAAAAGTTATACAGGAAAAAGGGTCATTTTTTTTCAGTTTTTCCAAAATTACGGGTTTCCAGGAAATTCAGGAAAAAATCCGAGTACGACAGAAGTCTTAGAATTTTTTCTCTACGAAACAGAAAACTTTCAAAAACAACGCCGAAGCCGTTTCAGTTTTACCATACGAATTTCAACAACATATAAGTATATAAGAATATAAATAGCATATACACCTGGAACATTATAAGGATACTAAACATATTATACTAAATTTAATATTAAAATTACATGAAAAAATAGTTGAGTTTTCACTAATATCCTGATAAGTCTATTTTGGGCTTGTTAAAGTGTTAATATTTCAAATTATCAACATTTAAAAACAATGCAATGAGTTTAGTCGGAGGATTGACTGATTCCTTAATAATTAAGTAATGTTCTTCCGTTATTAAATGTAATTTGATTTTGTTATCATGACGTCCCTTCTCTCACTGCTTAGCACTTGGAAGGTGTACAGTGGAAGAACAAAAAGAACAAAAAGATATCAGTGGTCATTTCAAGGTGGGCCTCGTTTCGTTATGTATACATACATATATGCATTAGCTTGTTTGGTGTAGTGTGGTAGACTGGCACAATGTCTTACCAGAATCCACTTGTTAACTCGTCACATCTCCGAACACGAAGAGAACACCTTTCAGATGCTCCAACGTCGTTTTATTCAAGTTGCTTTATAAACTTAACACAGTGAACTATCGAGTTAGCGCCAGGTTTGTTTATATGGCTTGTTTGCACGCAACCGTTTGCTCGTTTGCTCGTTTGCAAGCGTTAAGGTTAGCTCATTGCTCATCGCTCATCGACACCGACATCACATTAAACCTGACCGAACCAAACAGAGATAACGATAGGTGCGCCATAATTCACGACTTCTCTTCATAATTTTATATGATCTTTTGTATCACGTTAGTTAAAGCGGGTAAAGACAAACGTATAATCAACTATTGCACCAATGCAACACCCATAACACACGGTGCTCTGCATATTTTGAATTCAAAAGTTAAGTAGTGTTTACATGATACTAGTTCATTTTAGTTCTAAGAATATAGTAGACACCGTAATCGAGACAGATCTGATGAATCTGCCGCCAAACATGTTTTTCATGGCGAGCTACTGTAGTTTTTGGCGCCCCCAAAAGGCAAAGAATACGGAAATAAATATATGTTTAAAAGTTGCAAATTGAGTAGAAATAGGAAACATCAAGCGAAACATACAACCTAAATAAACAATTGCTTTATAAAAATATACATGTATCATTTAAATGTGAATATTATTCGTTGTCTTTCGTTGAAACATTATAATTATCATAGAAATGGTTTGGACTATTCTATCTCTGATTGCACAAATTTGATCTTAGTATATACATATGCCCAGAGGCGGCCTTAGGGGGTGGCAAACAGGGCAACCGCCCGAAGCCTCGCTCTTGTAGGGCTCAAGTAAAAAAATTCATTACTATATATATATGTATTTGAATCTCGCGCCTCGCTCTTCAGAAATCCCACTAGAATCACTGCGTCTTCTTTCATGTACCTTAGTTTATCATCATTAATATTTGTCATCTTTGTGCTTGTTAACTTTTATAACACTTCGAATATAAAATTTTATTTCTCGTCAATTATCATCAAAAATAATTTTTTACAATTTACATAAATTATACAAAGTGCTCGCAAAGATCTTCCGCCCGGGGTCTCGCAAAGTTCTGAAAAACTTGAATAAAATTTTTTTTATAAAATTTTGTTTTATTAACGTAAACAAGTTACGTAGAATATTTTACATAAAAATTTCGTTGGTAGGTTTATTTAACATTAAATTTTGTATGCAGTATTTACGTTTTGTGCTTACTTGCATGTTTTGTACGTCTTTGACTATTGTGTAAACCGCAGTATTAGATCAGTCTATTAGTACTACATTGTAAACACTGGTGCTAATTGCTCTTACGGTGTAAACGCAGCTTTAAACCTAACTCCAACTAACAAGCACTTGTTTGCTTTGGACGAATTCGACAACCTCAAAATTAATAAATGCCCACGAAGGCCGTCACGAACCCCCACCACGAGTTGGGAAGGGGAGAGAGGAAGAGAAACGAATGGAGTTCAGAACTTTGACCAGGTAATAGGGATATTGCATCACGCATTTTTTAAAAGTGTTTTAAAATATTATTTTTTTTAAAACATCATAATAAATTTGCTATACAACTTGAACACTATTAATGGCCTAATGGTCAAAAATTTAAATTAATGGTACCGAAACATTGCAGGGGGGAGTGGTTAGACAGATAGGTCTCCCTGGTAGTTCTTAGAAGTATACTTGAAATTCATACGGAACTGAATACTGATGTTGTTAGACATGTATGTATTGTGTTCACGTCACATATTTCCCTTCTCTCTGCTCCCCCTCATCTCTCTCAAATCTCAAACAGTTTAACTGCACTGCTAAACCAAGGAACCAAAGAAACCCCTACGGCGAGGGTATTTTGTTCACTTGATCCCCAATATATTGAAAACACAGCACTGGGTTACTTTCTTTGCAATTCTCCCTATGTGTGCTTACTGTGGTTTCATTTCGTTAAGATCTGTCCACATTTTCACTACATTGTTTAAGCTACTAAAACACTGAAGGGTTATTAACAGTTTGCAACGTATATATAAGTAGCTGACAGAGGCCTGTTTAAGACTTTAAAGGCTATGGGACTCCTCACCCTATTCTCCGTTCCTTCATTGCCTTCCCACCCTTGTTTTTCTATTCTCTTTGGAACCCACATAATGTCTTCAACTAAAGACAAAGCTATTGCCGGAGGAAGAGTGTCACTGACAGGTCTGTACTAGTGAATAAGTACAAGTTCTACTGCATTTGAAGCTTTAAATAATTGTACAAGTATAACGTCAACTATCCAAAATAACGTGATACCTTAAATTGTTCTGAGAAACTGGTTAACGCTGTAAAAATAATAATATATAATTACACATGCAAATTATACGAAAATTTGTTTTTACAACACACTATTATGGTATTATCCCATCGCATTATGAACACGATTCAACACAACCTGTCTGCTATCTCACTTATGTTTACATTTATATCCCTTTTCCTCTTCCCTACCCTCCCTTTCTCAATCAACCATCATGTAACAGTTTCACAATTATATTGCTGTGGAACTGTTGCCTAAAACTATCATTTGCAGGTTCTCTACAGATGATTTTTGTTTTCGAGTGTTGTGTGTTTTATATTTTGTATATGTAGTTTTTTTTTATGGTGGCCATTGCTCAGAAACCCTCAGGACCGCACGGCCCTCTACACAACACTCTAAAAATCAGCGATTCTTAACCGGTGTTCGCATTCTGGTGAACTAACGTTTATTGTATGCGACATTAATAAAATAAAAATATTTCTCATTGTTCATTGCATGTTATAAACTTTTATTATAACATAAATCTTTTTTATTACGTAGCGCTTGTATATTTTCGATATTTAATAGTACACCTATATTAAATAGCTAATTATGAATCTTTGATTTTGTATTCTGCCCATATTGATGAATACTAGAAAAATCGATATCAAAATTGATTTGATTTTATTTTATTATTAAAAAAGGAATGTTTTAGTTACAGTATTAACTAACATAGTAATTAATGTTTTAAGTGTTTACGTTTTAAGACGCTGTTTGTTCGATGTGTTAATATAGTATTGCCTCAATGCTTCTACAACAAATTCCACAAATTTTTCTTACATTTAAAACTGTTTCTTCATACCTTCCCTACGATTGAGAACCACTGAACTACATCCTAACCACCAAAGCTAAGCATCCAACTGGGATTGGGAACATTCACAAATACAATATAAAAACTCCTCGAATATATTTACTATTCCCTTTTTTTATTTTTATTTTTTTTCCTTCTTCATTTACTTCCGTCCGACCCCGCAAAACACAGGTATTTCGACTAAGCTATATATGCGTGCTTGTTAAAAAAACAGTTCTCATTAGGCGATGCATTTTTAATAGGGAGCATTGTGTTACTGGCATAACATTTTAGTATAATGCAAACAACAAACAATGGTTTTGGTTCCTATTATTATCATTAGCACCGCGTGGCCGTGGAAATAGAGGAGGAGGTGCTGATAAAGGTGGTTATCCATGATTCCTCCGCTTAACAATTTTATTTCATCGTTTGTAGTATTTTTTTATATGAAACTCCTACTAAGTGGCTTGCCACATGCAATACACCGTATATCATATATGTAACATATACATAGCACGCTCAGCCAGACTTTTACTGACTGAAATCTATTGTTTCGATTAATATTAAGATTTATTAATTATAATGATTTCTATTAAATTATTTAGGAATATACACTGTCATTAAAAAAGAAAAGATATGCAGAAGAAATATAAACTTCTAAGTTCTCATACGAGTAATTTCTTATTAGTGGCAATTCGAAAACTTATACCTTCGAAAAGTTATATCTGTATGTACAAAATACAGATACTTTATTACAGAATAATTTATTATTTTTCTGTAATACAGCTTCATGAAATGTTCGCATGTGCGATAAATAGATAACGCAAAGTATATATATATTCATTTCTTTGAAGTATATTAAATTGTTATGTCAATTATATGTTTTTAAAATCATATTGAATAGAATTATATTAATTATAACAGATGCCACAATAAATTAAATCGTCATTATGACAGACAACCCAGCATGGAAGATATTTTTGCGTTTACAAGCCATTCATACATTTCTTGGATTCTTAACTCACTGTCTCCACTGCCACGTCTTGTCACACATTGTAGACACCTTCCCCCTTGTTGCGATGTTTTTGTTGGGACATTTGAAAAATATATATTTTTTTTTGTCTTATTTTTCTTTTTGGAAGTCCAATTATAAATTAGATGTGACATTACGAAACTTATGACTCCACGTCTTGGCACGTCTTGTCACACTTTAGATAACAAATTTTGCGTAACATAATTAATGGATAATTTCTTCGCATGAATTTTGTAATTTAAAAAATTGCCAATGCATCGCGTCCGCCGCGCGTGTTGCCTATCATGTATCACACATACTCATACGGGAACTCATATGTAATCAAGAACGGAAATTAACTTACATAGCAATTATAGTCGTTTTTATACATGCTTTACATTTCATCAACGTAATTGATTATTGACACTTTTTTCTAGTATTCAATAGTATTTTTTCGTGAGAAAATTTACCTATATTGTGTCCTCTTGTATAGAGATCATGTTTATTGTATGGATATTTGAATGTATGTGTACCTGCTTAAATAAAGGTCCCAAAATCCAAACCTCACACATTACAGAACTAACACTAAATACAGAGATTTAGTCTGAATTCTACGTACAGTCCACAAAAGAATTAACAGGTGTTTTTGGTATTTGATAATTCTATTTTAAAATTGATTTTAGTTCTCTGCCCGTTTTCAGAGAAGTGAATTCCTTTTTTTTTCTTCTTTTTTTTTTATTGTGTTCAATAAGTACCTACCTGCTTTTTTCGTCTATAAATGTATGTTTAAAAAAAAACTGAAATATTTTGAAAAGGTGTGGATTGTTACGGATATGAATTCTTTTATTTACCTTTATGTTTGTTTAGTTCATAATAATACTAAAAATATTTACACAAAATTTGAAAGTAAATTTTTTTTGTTTACGATATTCTTAAAAATTGTAATTGAGGATAAATAGGTTTAAATTTTTGGAACGAATTGAAACGAATTGTAGTAATGATTTACTATAATAGACGTAATAAAACATTCAGCATAAATATGAAAAAGTAATCTTATAAGTTAATAGTGTCCTCGGATAAACTTTACAAAACATATTTTTTTTTTCAACATTTAATTTGAAAATTAATTTTTAAGGTTAAAACTTTTTGCTTCTTGCTTATCAGACAAATTTTACGCAATATAAAAACTATTAAATTTATGTTTCTCCGCAACCACTAGTAAAACAATTATTATTTTATATTTATTTGACAAATTAATAATGTAGTAATTATTTTACACACAATTGAATTGTAAATATGAATTATGTATATTATGTACTTGTATTTATGTAATTTAATTATACTAATTATGAACTAATTAAAATAGTTTAATAACCGTGACAGTATTTTTCTTATGAATTGTGCAAATCAGTCTCAGTGATCTTAACTGCGCACGCAATTTCTTTAGTACATGAACTTGGAATGTAAGAATGCATGCGTTTGCTTGCTTTGCTGAAAAATATACATATACTCCTAGTAATACTAAAACAGTTATCCACTTTTATGTTAGTGAGTTTCCTTGTTGATTTACATTTACCCAGATAAAATATGAACTTTGGAATTAGCTTATAGCAAGCTAGCAAGTCTAAACCTGCTCTGTAAGACAATTTTCAACCTGGGTTACAGATATATTATGAGATTGAATTAAAATATGTAACAAGTAATAATGATTTTATAGTTATCTATAAAAGTAAAAAAACATGTCTAACGACAGTAGTCAAGAGCGATGATTTTTGACGTCAGTTTTCTATGCTTTCAGGTTCGGCTCCCGGACCATAACTATATTTTCTGAGTTATTTCGTTTATATAATTTATATTATCATAAATGTATCAGACTGCAGTGTTATCCACATATCCGGGATCTCGTCACCCGTTTTACAGTATTTATATAATCAATATAACTTGTTATCAACTAAACTCAGAAAATATTGCTCTGGTCTGTGAATCGATCCCGAAGACACTACAGTGTAGCGTCTAGCATCATTGCTCTCGTCTACTGTGTCACCACAATTTATATATAAAATTTATTTATCAATATACAATTTTCAAAAACACGGGAGAAGCGAATGAAATACTTTTGTTATTTTTATGTATAAATCTTTGGTTTATCAACACGTCTTACACTCGCGTATATTCATACCTTGATTTACTTTCTTATTACAAAAGTAATGTACGAGTATGCCGCCTGCTTGGAACAATACAATACAGCACAACACTTAACACTTAACACTAAACATTGAATCGTAAACGTCGCGCTAATGGTAATGGTTTGAATATATTATGGCGATTTTATCGTCCAATCTTGATGATTTATTTGATATTATGTAATTTACGGCAATATAATTTGATCGGTGTTGACACATTTACTAAACAAAATATTTTCCAGGTTTGATGACGTATACATGGCGTCATAAAGACCGTATATTATTTACAAAGTCTAAATTTACAAAACTGTTCATATAAATTGTATTTAAATTATTAATAATTTAAATTTAATTTTTTTTTTTTGAAAAATGTGTTTGGCATGTGTTTTTCTTAGTATCTAGGATTAATAATTTTAGCACATCTTCATTGAAATAATTTTACACGTACACAATAGAAAATACATTACAAATACGAGTAACACCATATTAGGAGCTAGTTACTGAACTCGTAGTTCTTGCCAAAGTTAATTAACATGGCAAGTTAAAAAGAAAAAAATAGTAAATTGTTCGGCTAATCCAGCATCTGCTACGAGGTCGACGAGGTCATATATGTGGTCTGTATATCACTACATAATAAGCTTTAATGATTATGCGAGAACATAATCATTTTAATATTAATAACAACCAAACATTGCAAATATAGCACTGGTAAGAGGATCGAACCCCAAGATATAGTTGTCTGGTGTCAAACATCAATTCTCTTCGCCACCGTGTTTAGCGTATAACTGTTTATTATTTACGGATAATCGAAAAATTTAAAGGATTATTAAAAACCTTTTAGATAATATATGCAATGTGATAAAAAACGACACAATGACAGATAGCATTTATACTAGACGACAGACTCTTGTGTCTTCGGGTTCGATTCACAGAGCAGTACAAAATTTTCTGGATTCGATTGAAATCGAAGTTACATTTACAGCCTTAAAGTTACATTATAAAAGCTTATTAGGCAGTGGTGCATAGCCTACATGTATAAGGTCTCGACACCATAAAAACTGCCAACATTGTAGGAGTTTGTCGATCGAAGTGCTCAACAGATCGACGTTTAATAAATTAAATAAATAAACAAGTTTACTTTAATGTTCTTTTTCTTTAATTTTTAAACATACACTCATAGTTGTCACAAAAGTTAACATGGTCAGTTAAATAGAGTTTTTGATATTTGGAATATAATGAAATTCTTTTTTATAATTAAATGTTTTAAACTAAATTATTTTGTTACTTACGTAAAACTATTTTCAAATTAAAATTTTGTTGCGAAATTATTTTTTAAGTTTAAATTCATGCTTATTTTATTCTCCATTGTGAATATTACCTGAATACAAAATTAAATCGCAAATTGAGTTAATTCTAGATCCAATAAATTCTATAAATAATATAATAACTAATAAAATTATAACTATAAAAAATTTAATTACTTATAATTGTAAAATAATAATCCTTTATTTTTAAAGTAGGGATAATTAAATTTATAAAATTTAAAACTACAAGTAAATTATAAACGATATCAATCAGACCATTTTATAAGTCTTCTCTATATAACGTAGTTATTATCATATGTGTAGAAAAAGGATGGATATATGTTTCACTAAAAAATTGTTAAAATAATAGGATCACACATACAAACAATTAAGTTTATATTATTTTTTGTATTGCTTAACATTTCTTTAAGTATGGACATCCGTATATAAATAATAGAACCTTTTTTATTGTTTGTAATATTTAATATAATAGGTTTCATTCTTAAAAAAAGGTATTGCAGTAATTAACAATCAAATACAGTTTTTTTTTCATTTATTTTTTACATCATTTAACCATTCTACGATGAATCTTTTGAATAATTTCTAAAGGTTATAAAATAAACGCGTATAATCTTTAATTAATATCTTTTACCTGTAAACTAAATAAAACAATTTCTGCAGTTTCTGTGGTGTCATGGCATCATAAATATAAGCTACACCATTGCCTACTGGATAACAACCAAACTCAGAAAATATAATTCTTGTCCGTCTTTAAAATACATTAAATTTAAATAATATAGATAATCTCACACAGAGGGGTAGTTACTTAGACTGCTGTAGTGTCAACCTTTAAACGATATGTGTCAAAATTTCATGACATTACGACCATTGTATTTATGAGTTATAGTGGTTTTAGTGATACTCCTTTTGTAATTTTAAAAACAATAAAAAAAATCTGAATTTTGTATATTGATAAAGCATTGCTTTAAAAAAGGAAAAATACCGTAGTCGGAATAAAACTGCTTAAGCCATTGCTTTGCTTGAACGGCTCCACTGTTTTCAAAAAGTTACAAAGTTTCTGGTAAGAAGGAAGTGACAAAATAGAGGCAACGCATCTACCATGATTAAATAAATACTTCTGATATATTCTTTGTTTCGTGTTCATATCTTCACGCAACTCTCATTTTGGCTTTTAGTAATAACCTTTTCTATTTTTTTTTTATTTGGGTAAAAATATTACTATCTTATATCAGCGCTGTTGCCAGAAACGAGAAAAATGAAGTTTTTTAAATCAATTTTTATATAATTTTAATTAGTCTTTAATTTTTGAAAATGGAAGACCATTTATAATAATTCATTTGATTACATAATTAATGTGTATTTTTCTTTATTTTCAGGTGAGTTCCCTTTTTGATTCTATTGGTGTGTAATACATTTTGGTGAGTACGCACAGCACATGTTTATTGCATGACCTGTCTGTGACAATTTTCTGACGTAGTCATATTTATAAACAATTTGTTTTAAATCTTTTAATGGAAAACCACTTAAATACATAAAAAGATTGCCGAATTTACAAATATTATATTATTTTATTGATAACATAAAATCATTACTTATTGTAATTATTATAATACGAATTTAATTACATTTATTTGTAATTAATAATATATAACTCAAAATCTTTTTAAATCTTTACTTTGATTATTTTAACAGTAATTTTGATAACTGATACATTAATAGTATATAACAATTTATTGATAATGAAAATGATATTTATAGATAAGTACATCATTTTTAATGTTTTAAATTTTTTTAAGTAATTTTTTTGTGATGTAATCTGCTGGGTTTCTGATAATGAAAGAGACAGATTCCCAATTTCTGTCAAAATACAAAAGACTGTCAATCTTTTTTTTAATATTGGTCAAAAATTAGAATGTACAGTAGACCTCGCATAATGCGGATTCCATCAACACTGATTTTCTTCAACGCGTTTCCTTGAGCACTGTTAAAATAATTATAACATTTTTAAGACAAAACTTATGAAACTTTCTATTAAAAATATTATTAAATACACATGTTATATATTAGTACCAAATAGTATGTATACTCGTATTCTAATATATGCACATAAAATAATATATATTTAACAACTTGAGTGAATTATATTTAGTTTTACAATACAAAACTTTGTTTTATTCACTACTAGGTATGATTAATTTAAAAAAGTTGTAGAAAAATAATTTATCCAAGAAATATCATTAATAATTTTTAATTTTAATCACTTTTGTAACTGTTTTAAAATAAAAAAATTGACATATGTATTGCTAATAATACTGTGGCTGTGCATTCTTCAAAGAACAAAATATGATCTCTAATTGAGGACCCATACGAATGTTTAAAATAATACAATATCTGTTTTATGATATTTGTAGAAATATTTATAGTTTGCATAAATTTTAGAATAGTTACTTTTGAATTTATTTAAAAACTAAGATAATATTTACAAATACCTTAAAATTATTTTGAATATTTTGATAATCTCACGAAATTATAAACAAGAGATAAATCTATCACAATTATTTAAAAAAAAATTTGATTGTTTTTAAAACAACAGAATTGTAATATTATTTGGAATTATTATTAGATAAATTATTTCAATTTTTAACAACTGAAGAAAATATTTTCTTGCGTTATCAGCTTATTCAGATTACTGTTAAGAATGTATAACCCACGTGATGCAAATTTACATTTTGACGAAATATACGCTTCAAGTAGATTTTTGAGAATAAATTCGTACTAAATTGAATTTTATGTGAATCTTTACTCCATTTCATTAATTTTTGTGATAACAATCAAATGATTTTTCTACCGTTATTTATTAGAATTTTAATTATATCCATTGAGTAATTAATTCTATATGTCACAATATGCAGTTTTGTTATTTGATAAAAAGAATAATATTTTCACATGGTTACCAATCAATATTACCATATTTCCTTTATTAATATTGTCGAAAAAGGCAGATTAATTATTACTTAAAACTTTATCAAAAAATTAGCAAAAATACAATTTCTAAGTACTTTAAGTATTTTTTAAAACCTTTGCTTATTTAATAATATAGACACATATATTAATACTTATAAGAAACATAACATAAGTTTTATTTTTATAAAACAGTAATTATTGTATTATTATCTTTTGGTTGAATCTAAATATTTTTTTTTTATCAGATTGAAACTGTTCAATGTTCAATATATTTTTATTTAAAGATTTTGAATAGATGAAGATTTTTTAACGATGCCTTTACTTTGATAATAACATTTGTATTTGAAATTCCGATTGTTGGGAAAGGTTGGGTTAAATAATACAAAAAGGTTTTTAGAAGGAGGAAAGAAAAAAATATGAACAAAAAAAGTTAGATGAAATCTGGATGTTGTGTTGTTGTGGCTTCTTTAAATGTAATTTTGAAGATATTTTTTTTCCATTCATTTATTATTATTTATTGTATTCAATACAATTTGTATTTACAAGAAGAGATAATCAATTTATTTTTAATTATTATCTGGAATTTTTAAATGGTTTATTTTTAATTTTAGTAGTCTAACTTTGATGTAGTAGATACGTTTACTAAGCATGTATTATGTGCATGTGCAATCTATGTCTAATTGCGAAATATTTGAGACGTTCAAATTACGAGAGTTCGGAGCGACACCCCTACAAACAATTTGGATTCGAAGCGTATGAAATTCGAATACGATATTCTAAAACTCGGCCTAGTATAGGAATCCACATTTGGGCGATAAAGGGTGATTTATGGACCAAAATAAAGAGTATTTCGAAGGTATTTTGGATCAAAAACGGAGACAAAAGTTTCAGAAGCGAAATGCCTTACCCCACCTCATAAACTTAAACTTGAAAATACGAAATTTCTTTTCCTGAACATACCCGAATATACTTTCCTACCTGTGGTTTGTAATGTGCTTAGAAAAATCTAACTCAAATTATAATCAGGCATTGGACATTACTACCAGACAAAAAAATGTTTCTAGGGTCATGCCTAAAAGAGCCACATGAATCTATAATATTACGGTGAATTTCATTTTATTCGCCGTATGATAGGCCACCGAACTATATTTAACAATTAATAGTTTAATAATTAGTCATATATTAATGTTATTTATTTAACTTTACACTGTAGATATTATATAGTCCAGCTTTAGAAAATATTCTAGTAATACAACTTACAATTAGTAATCATTATTTTTAATTAATTAAAGGAATATTAACTTAATTAAAATATTTCCATTTAACTATTATAAATAAATTTTCATAATATATTTGTATAATTTTAAAATTTGATCATTAATTTCTCGTTAATAAAAATAAATTAATAAATTATCAGTTAAATGAACTACACTGTCAAGATTAACTTTTAAAAAATGATTATCGCTGTAGATAAGAGTGTAATGTCAATAACTGCGTAGTAAAATCACACTGCATTGAGCACGTTTCACAGGGCTAACCAACCCATTATTAAAATCGATTTTTGATATTTCGAATACATGTTTCAAAGATAAACAATTTTAGACTAATTGGCAATTTCAACTTACAATCTTTTTACATTTTATTGTAACCATAACATAAAGTTGACGTATTAAAACATAAGACTTGCTGAGTTAACTTTCTTTTGACCATTTGTTTTAAAATTGAATGCACGACAACAAAATATAGGGCTTAAAAAATGAATTTATTTGAATAAAGAAACATGGGAAGGGGAAGATAATAAGTTGATGTATTAGTACTCAAGATATTTAGTTTGCTATAATCATCTACTTGTACGATCTTTTTTTTAATATTTAATACTTAAGAACCTTATAAACCCCTTGCAGCCAAAAACACCATTTCCCCCACCTCTGAAGATTTTATGATTCATATCGGGGAGAACAGAGAACATTGACTGCTGCGAACAACTTCGACTATCGTACATTCATACCGAATCGTACTGTACCATATAAAAGTATACTGAAACTTTAACTCTTCGCGAGGGAACTTGCTTTCAGTTTTATAATTGGATACTTAAAATATATGGATGTATATATGTGACTGATATAAAGTTAATTGGCAGAGCGAGAAAGGCAAAACAAATAAAAAGAGACAGACAATGCCTATAACAGTTTTTTCTGCGATATATTCGTATAGTAGGTATATATATATAGTTGTATATGAGCATCTTTTTATTTAGTTAATACCCAAAAATTAATATTAGTATTCACGTGTCAGACCTGGCTTCCGCTTATATAAAAGACTCAAAGTAAATAAAATATGAGGATGAAAGGAAAACAGGGAAACATTTAATACCTGAAAGAACCAATCTTATAAATAAATATTATACGTGTACGTGTACTTCAATCAAATAAAAAATTAATATAAATTTAATGCTTGTATATTATTCATTTAACAAAAATAAAGCGTTTGTGAATATATATTTTAATTTTATATTTTAGATATTTTGATTTTTAAATTTATATTAAAATGTATACTATACCAATGCGATGCAGTGTTATTTGGTTTATGTGATATATAATTATACAAAATTTTCCATAAAATTTTTAACTGATGGAGTAAGAAATAACGTAGAAATATAAAGTTATACCTTTATTTAAAAAAACCCTAACAATCAAAGTACAAGGAGCGGTGCGTATTCAATTTGTCTTTATGGCTTTACAAACCATTTAATTTATAGTACATTTCATTTCATTAACTAAGATTCAATTTTAATTTTATTTTCTATGCAATGTTCGTCTTCTCCTCCTTTCTACTTTCGCCACCCATCTTCTTCCCTAAAATCAGTTCCTTACGTCTCTACGTCCATATGCTCTACCTTATCCTCCTCCTCACATATTTTGCATGTTCTCTCTTTCCCATTTCTCTAATGTTTGATTCTTCTTTCTTCGTTTCCTAACTTGATCCTGCGATTATTCTAATTTCTTTACTTCCCCGTTTATCGAGGTTCTACTTAGCTTGCTTCTTTCTATATCTCTAGTTGTTCTTTTTCTTCTCCTGCTGATGCTCTTTCATATCCTTTTCTTTTATTATCAACTGCAAGGGCCCATTTTGGCCATAGATAATGCACCACTTATTGCATAAATGATTATATTGAAAATCAATAAAGTTGATGTATTCAAGTACCCAAATCAGCTAAATCATTACTATGTTACCTTTTGTTACCATATATAGGGCTCCTTAAGCAAATGTTGTTGATCAAAGTGTTAAGTTCTTTTTAGGCGAAGAAAATAGTCTACACATACGTTAAAAGACAGTTCGCCTCCTTTATATTATTATCTCGTTTCTTTAATCATTTTAATTCATTGTGCTGAGTGTTTTGTTATTCCTTATTACATATATTTTATTTACACTTTATATTTCCTACTTAATATTCTGTACGCTCTTTTATGGTATGTTACTTACACAGACTTCTTAGTTTTCTAAAATCGAATCACATCTTAAATTTATAATGACCTCGAAGACATCCTTAATTTCATAGTATTTGTATTTATATAAACGGTCTTAAATGCGCCTTGGGTAAAACTTCCATCTGTGTATAAATTATTTATGTTTTGCATTAATTATTGATTTATTTTACCTACATAACACTTTTTTGCTGTTAGCTTTTGGCAGATCATTTTTTGCTGTGGGTAAAATGATTAAAACAATAGAAATTACTGTTTTTATTAATGCTTAAAACAGATTTTCTGATGTGTGCTTCGATTTTTTAGTTTTCGTAATCGTGTAATTAGTATACAGGTTTTTTAAAATTAATTATTAGTATAGATAATGTTTAATCAATTCCGCTAACGCATTATTAGATTTAACAATTATAACATGAAAGTAGACTAAAGTTAGATAGTAAGACTAAATAATTTTTTGTATAAATAAGGCGTTTGAGGACTGTTCTTTTTACATTACACTTAAAGATTGTTACAATAACATATTGTTTGTTTTTCCAGATAATGTCTTTCGTTTCTTACAACAGCATTCAATATAATGTATATAGAGAGTTTGAACAATACCTTATTTAAAGTAGATTGAATTTGTTTTAGATATCTATGGCATGCCATCGTCGAATATTCACTAAATTTTAACCGAAAATTCCAAGAAATATGTATAACCTTAATTACATTGTTTCTACCATAAGCCGTTTAAAAGATATGACGATTATATCTCATTTCCTTTACATCCGGTACATTTCCTTTACATGCGGTAGATAGGCTGCACGAAAAACAGCGTAAATGAAAACCTTTAAACTAGAGTCATTGAACTCATGCAAAATTATTATGGAATTGAGATTATTAATGCGTAAATAGACGAATACAGGAAGTAGAAAGATCTTAAAAAATGGAGGGGGATTTTAAGATTAATAAACATCTTGTTTTAGAGACATGTGTCCCATAAATGACGTTGGGGTGGCTTTTTGAGAAGTCTTTTTATATTATTATCCTATTTTCATAAGAATATTTTTATTCTCTTTCAAACATCAGTCCAAATGGAGATATAGTTGTCTCTTTTACATTAGAAAATATTTATCATAGTAGAGATAAAATACCACATTTATTTGACCAGAATGTCTCAGAAAAAGAAAAAAGATGTTTCTGTCTCTGTTACACTTTAATGGTTTATTTGCAACTTCATTCAATACTGGTACGGCAGTGAGGCTAGGTGAAATGATTTCGCCATTTGTAGTTCATATCACTGACATTTCCATTGAACGAGTGAAATCAGATTGAATTGTTTCATAGCCATCTTCAATGTGATGTCAAAAAGACTCCAAAATGTTTGCTGAGAATCTTATCACTCCTAGTAATATTAACAATATTATATACCCGAGCGTTGGGACTGGACATACACTGGTGCCTTGGAAATATTATGCTTACATCAAATTATATATTACAGACAGATTAAAATAAAGTTCTCATTACATGTTAAAAAGTAACAATTTTTGTTTTTACTGTACCTCATTAACAATTCAAACAATAAATCAGAATATTATTTATATCAAACAGGTTCAATTATGTCAAATGAGATAAAAAAAAATAAGTGTATATACATTAATTATGCCTGATAAAACGTATCATGAACTTGATATTGAATTCTTTAAACAATAATATTCTTTGTAAAATTTTATGATGCTTCCAAATAAAGAAAAGCGTTGTCTAAAGCTCAGATATAAAATGCAATCTCAAGAATAATTGAAATACTTTAAATTGGATAGTAGTTATATGTATATTTTAATTTAAATATTTTATTGTCATGTTTGATATCAAAATATATGATTTCATGATTGCTGAATCTAAATAAATACTTAAAATAAGTGCTAGAACTTTTAAAATGAGATAGTAATATGTTTTCCAAAATTGGGTAAGAATTTTCCAGGGTATATTCTATGTTACACTGCATCTTTTATTTGAAAACAACAATACTGTCTATTGCGCCACGCATTATTATTTGCTATCTTGATAACGGAAGTGTAAAATCGAGTGAAGATTCCATGCACAGTTCGGTGATACTACGCTGGGTAAAATCCGAATGAAGACGACGCTGCGGTTGAACAGTCAGTGTGCAATTGGCTACTGGGGCAACCATCTTCTTTTGTTTATTAAGGGATCACAAAGCTTCCTATCCGATGAAGAAAATATACTTTTCTATTAAAGAAAACTGATAAGGCACATTTGTATTTGTATAAATCTGTATTAAAATATTCCGGTTTATATTTATATGACCTTGTCTATGTAAACCGAAAATTGCGGTTCTCCTAAACAGACTAGTTTATTTCAAACAAATGTTGCGTTTGTTTTAATAATCTTTCGCCATATTTACACACGAGTAAAGTAAAAGATTTCACTGTACAGATTTGGCTGCTTAAAGAAATACGCCCAAAACATTAATCTACTAATGATAAGACAACAATAGATTATTAATTACCAATAAACGAAAATGAATTAAACAAATAAAATAAGTGATAATTAACAAGTTACCAATTTTAATTATCATTTTTAAATGTAGTTTCTGAATGGTGCATTGTATTGTAAATTATACTCGTAACAATAAAATGAATTAAAAAAAGTATTTTGTTGTTTTTAATAAGAAGTAATTAAGTTCGTTTTGTACGAGTATTTTTACTCAATACTAAACGAGGTGCAGAGTTGGAGTCTGAATATAAAACTTTATTCTTTACAAACATCTGTAATTGAAACAGGGTTGTATCTGGGGCGGATACAGATAAGTTTTTATTTGCTAATAATTTAAATGAAACATTACTTTTATTTAGAACATAACGAAGATTATATAAAAACTTTAAATATCAGTTTTCGTGATATAATATGACGGTAGAGTGTCATCGGTACATTGTTATTTAAGTGATTCATAATTGCGTCAACGGCCTGTAATGGTAGTTTCATAAATGATGCACAAGTGAGTCAGCCTGAGCCCGTTACATTTTCCGAATTCGATACTTTATTTATTATGCGAGATTATCAACTAACAATAGAGATATATTTAGCATTAAAAATATATAAAACAATAATAATTGTGTAATTTAATATGCAAGTTGAGAAACAATTTAATGGGTATTTAAAATTGCTTGAATGCAGCCGATAGATGCATTGTGTTTACTTATAAAATAAACTATAAACAGATAGTGATACCCGTACAATAATGTTTATAATCGTGGGTGGCTAAATAGTCGGGCCTCTGTTTCTACATATATTTTACTTTTTTATTCAGATTGTCCCTGCTTTATTCTAATAGATATAATAGAATCATACGTAGGCGAACTTCTTTCTAAGTTATTAACACACATATGTATATATAGTCTACATACATGTATATAGCATAGGGTGCTAGATATCTCGATGCCAATTTTGAAAATTATAACATATACGCTTGAAAGACAAGCAAGTGAGAGTGTAACAGTTTTCAAGATTAAGGTCCTCCGCACATGAGGCGACTGATTGCAAACCTTAGCCCCGAATGAGAATGGAATTGTGTTGTAAGTGAGAGAGCGAACATGTGATACAAGTGATAGAAAACACACGGCACGAACGAAACTAAGCTGGTTTTGAGCATGTTTTCAGCGGTCTGTTTCTCGGTCGCAGACATGGTTGATTGCATGCTTTTGATGGTGACATCATGAACAGAAATGTGCACAAATACTATTTAAAAGTATTTAAATACATACATACAAATACGACACAATAAAATCCTCTATTATGCTATTGTTAAAATTCTATAGAGGCTGGACTAGTTTGCAATCAGACGACTCGTGTGCGGAGGGCCTAAGTGTAATAATACTTTTTCCGTGACCATAATAAAACAATATTGATAAATCGTTTTATCTTTCAGTTGTTTACTATTGTAATCCTAAATATAATAAATATTTATTACAATAAAATTCTTTTAAATACAATAAAAAAGCTTTAAATCAAATTTACCTTTTTTATGGTTTTTCTAGACCACAATATCTTCATATGAATTTTTCAAATACATGATTAATATATAATTTTTTTAAATGATAATAATTATGAAAAATAGTGAAAAATATATTTTTTATAGAAATGTCTATGTTTGTCTAACAAACGGACTAAAAGTGGACACACTTTTGAAACACCACGCTCTTTTTTCTTAATAAAATTAATATTTCAGAGTCAGAACAATATTGCTTATATGTAAATTGTTTTTTTTATTTAATGTACAATGTAAATAAAAAATTTATTAATCAATTGAATTGAACTGATATTTCGAAAACCTTAACACTTAAACTAAGGTATTAATTGTACTATTAATACGACTATGTTCCTTAAAACCTCCTTTAACTTTGTGAAGAATGATATTATTATACCTAACACCTTGTATATGTAGTAAAAAATGTTTACACCTAAATACAACATGTATGTAAAATAATATTATTCAATCGCATTTACGACGGCATAGTGAGCGAGAACATTGATAGTTGTGTTCCCATAATGTTGTGTCTTCACATTCCGTATAGCGCTATATTTTCTAGGCTTTGTTATAATTAAATTTAATAGATTATATGTTTACATAATCATAAATTTTACAACCTATTTGTATGAGGTACCGTAAAAGCTGCAACATAGTAGGACTTCGTCAGTGATATGACTAAACATAAGAATAGACCACGTTAAATAAATAAAGTCAACCAAGCCTTTTTAACATCAGATATATTTTTAGAAATACGTCAAATTTATTTTTCTGTAGCGATATATAAAAATACAAAGTTAATTAATAACAATACCAGTAAGTTCTTTTTTTTTTTAACTGAAAGAGTGGCATTTAAACCTATAAAAAAACTGTATAATTAAACCAATTAAAATATCAAGTTTAAATATATCACGTCTAAGTTTTTATTTTAAATTAATTCAATATTCTAATTGGTCCCTACTACAAATTTAAAAGCAACTAATTTCCTAGAGCCCACTTCACCGTTGTCAACAATCACGGACCTTTGGATACTTTCAAGCACGTTTTACTACTTACTACTCACTTCCTTACCCAGGCTTATCCAGTTATAAAGCAAAAGAAATGGAAATAAACACGACCTTTGGTGTATTGAATTCTACTGAAAGACCTATAATCTTATTTTTTTATTTGATTTAAATTACTTCAGCTTAAGGTAATATTTCACTGTGTTAACATTGTCCCAGTTACAACACAGCTTATTCATTCTCAAATTTTTTGAAATTATTTCAGTAATGTTTTTTATCATAATTTTTTTCCTATTTCAAAAACATGGGGCAAAGGATTCAAGTTTCGTAAAGCCACATTTATATTATTCATCTTCACAAGTATATTGATTTTCAATAAGTTTGATAAAATTTTAACATTTTTCTTTATAAATTAAATAAGACACAGTATTAAAGTGATAGTTATTTCAAACTAGAAGCGTCTAAATACGATGTCATATTCGTAACTGAAAAAAATATAATACGATATATATTTCATATAACACGTTCTAACATGTGACAATAAAATTTATATTCAACATTGTTTTAAAATAAACGTCACATTTGTTAACATAAAGATAAAAGTTTAAATTTACACATAAATGTGCTACTGTGGTATTATTTATTTGAAATAACAAACCAGCGGAACAGAACATTCTTTAAATCTATTAATATCCAGTATATTTTCGTCTAGTATAATTTGTCTCTTCTCTTATTTGAAATTTATAAATGTATACTTTTTTATTATAATTTTGCTGTCATTTTTAACATGAGAATTTTGAAGGAGAAATTGATGTTGCATGATGATGTTGTTTATAATTAGATATGCGGCTTAAATTGTCCTAAAAAGAAAATGCGTTTGTTTACTTAAAATATTTAACATTTATTTCCTTTCATTCTGTTCTCGTGCTATTACCGAGAGAGCTGAGGTACTGAAGCCAGGCTATAATGTTTTCAGGTTCAATTTCCGAATTAGCGCTTTATGAGTTTGCTGTTATTTCGTTAAATAGATTAAATGCTAAACTTCGCAGGTAACTTAGGTAACAGTGAGGTCAACATATACGTGTATAAAGATTCAAGACCATAATCTATTAATCTATCAATGTAGTATATAGTATAAATTAAAAAAAACAATAAAACAAAACACGTTCCATAGTTAGTAGTATTTTATGAGATCTTTTATATTTGTATTTAATATCTATCATCTATAAATGATTTCCTATTGGCGTACGTAGAGTGATGAGGGTTTCTCGAAATAAATCTACTGTATCTAGTCACATTTTCTACTTTTGAATTTATTTGCCGTCGTTTTTTCGGTATTTACTAATTTGTTACAGAATTTGAATCGTTATTTAATTATGATACACGAAAACAAAATAATTTTTTTTAAAAAACAATAGAAGAGTAAAAAAAAACAAAATAATTTCAGTTTTATGTCGTCGTTAAATGTAGACTTTTAATTTTTTTATCAATATCGTATCTAATATGCGATGTAGCTACCCCAATTTCTTAGTCTATATTAGTTTCTTTACAGTTTTTTTTTTTTTTTTATTTAACGTTGAAAATTAGATCTCACATAAATATGATTTTCACTTTTAGAAGAAATAACACTGTTAACATTAAAATCATCGGTTTTTTAAATTTAATTCATTGAACGTCTATCTATTTCCGATGTTGAGTTCAATCACCATCGATCTCTTGTTACATTGGCACATTTTGTGTTGTCGTGGCGTGTCGTGGGATATATGTGAGCTACACCGCTACTAATAAGTTCATGAATTTGTTTTTATTCAAGTTATATTGATAACAACAAAACCCAGAAAATAACTCAGCATATTACCAGGGAATCGAATCCGAAGACACTACTGTCACCAAACATTAATGCTATCGCCCACTATACCGTCTTACTTGTCTTAAATTCATTATTACTTTTATACTATATATTTGAGTAAATGTTTTCAAGCCAAGCGGTCTTATTAAATATTTTCGGTTTCTAAATATTTAAAAGAAAACATCGCGCAGACGCAGTTGCGGCCGATGCTCGTCTCTGTTGGAGTCGCGTTTACTTTATCAACACATTTATCAAGCTACGGCCGTTCGATGCACTATGTCGCGCTATAGGAAAATAAACAGATCTCATATACTAGCATACTACCATACTAGCATGTGCACATGTGTAGCAAGATGTATCACACACAACACACTTGAATATAATTTACTCCCGCAATTAAAAGTTTACAAAAAAGACAGTACATTAATAAAATAATAATAATATTATACTCGGTATTTATATCGAAATAAATATAGCAAATAATAAACTATAAAAAAAATTAAAAGAAACAACGAGTATATATACTGTTGATACATTAAAACATAATTACATGTTGTAAAGTAAATTTACATTCATCATTTAATTATCACATGAAAGGTAAAAATATTATCAAAGAGTTTTATGTTCCGTTAAATTTACGTATTATTGCGTTTATTGGTTATTCACTGTATTTTCTCCTTTGTGACAAAGCAAGTTGAAGACAAAGGTCTGCGTCAGGGGTTTGTAACTATATGCACGTGTTGAAACTAGGTTCTGTGTATTTTGAAATGTTGCGTTAACTGAAAGAAATATAAAGAAGTAAACTAATTTAATTTAACAAATTAAATATTTTTACATAAATCACATTTATATATAGATAGCGCCACAAATCCACATGATTTTCAGATAGTATCAACCTTCAAACGATATATACCAAAATTTCATGGCATTTCGATAATTAATTTACGATTTACAGCGGTTTTAGTGAGGCTACTTCTGTAATTTTCAAAATATTTGGAAAATCTGAATTTCGTGTGTTCATAGAGCATAGCTTTCTAATAAGAAAAATACCGATTAGTAGTCCGACTAACTTCTCCGAATTCTTCCACCTTAAATCCATAAATTACATATCATTGTACTTAATTAGATATCAAAAGATTTAATTACATTCCTATTCCGAAAGAAAAAAACTTACACCTCTTATCTTCTTTGTCTCTTCGTCTCTTTGTCACTTCAAATAAAAATCACTTCTGCTCTGGCGTTACTTTTCTTTCCTCGTTCCTTTTCTCTATTTCTGCCATCCCCCTCTTCTCTTCACTGCCTTCCTTTAATAACTGCACAATATTCTCGCTCATTACTTTTTTTTGACAAGAAAACAAATCCTTTTTTCCTCAAGTATTTTTTCTTATATGTTTTCTTAATTTTTTACCTCTTGCAAAAAAGGTTGACCTCTACTGATGTACTCCTTTCAACTGGCTGCAGTAGAGAACTGTTTTGTACTCTAAAGTCTTGGTACGTTGATTCATTACCTCCCATCGCTATATAATGTCACTTGATAAAATCTTAAACATAATATATTATATACGTATGGTATATTTCGCTTAGTTATGCTGTAATACAGACGGAGTCTTTGCATCGGGTTTTTATGCTATATTTGCAGTTTTTTACATGCGTCCTTATTGCTCCATTTTTAATTATTTGTAGTTTTTACAAATTTGACACGTGGTGGGATAAAGAAATATGATTTTCTTTTGAGTTTATTATCAGTCCATTGCACTTCTGTTAACATAAATCCTTTTTTGTAGTTGAGCGCAATATGATATGATATGTCATAAATCATTCTATTCTAAAAGCAAGTTCAACAAAATATCGTACGAAGTAGGCGCCAAAAGATTCTAACTTAATTATGTTCTAATGAAGATAAAAAAAAACAATGTTAGTGCAGGTCTTCGATCAATTTGCATTAGTTGCTTGAAAGAACTAATTTCAGCAAGCGTGAGTATTTGAAATTCAGGGTTGAACTATGATTAAATTCCTCTCTACGGTCGTTATAATAACCGTCAAAATTAATTTAAAGTTTTCGAACATTCTAATTTGGTAAATATTTTGTTTATTCTTAACGAACAATCATCAAATTTTGCGATAATCTTACGATCGTTATCGTTTATAGTTATTTCATTCAAAATCACGTAAATATTGTAATTATATACATATTTATCACCACATAAACCAACATTTACTGGTAATGTTCAAATTTTGAGAAGATGCGCAGGAAATCCAAACCGCCTCCAGTGACATTCTAATGATGTATAATTATCAAGCCAACCTACAAATCAATGGCATGGCTTTACCAAACACGTCTTTCTATTTATATGTTAGATTTGACAGTATATTATTAAACATTAAATAACTAGTTAAATATATATAATGTTTTATCCACGGTACTCGTGTAATGATTTTAAAAACATTTGAGTATTTATAATTATAAAAATATGAAACATTATCTAAATAGTTCTAAGTGGGTAACAACTTTTCGCTGTTTAAAGATTTCTATTTATAGTGTAGTAGTTTAAATTCAATTCTAATAATTACAATTGAAAAATGCATACTACTAAACATATGTATGTAACATTTAATATATAAATATTACGTAAATATTATACATATATTTGATAAGTAATTTTTATTGGTACATAAATAGACCCATATAGGTTTTAAGTTTGCTAAAACATGTCTTAAAATAAGTTCATCAGACCATCAGATCATGTGTATTATATTCTTTGTGTTTGTGTTTTTTATCAGTTGTTACATTTAATCATGAAAAGGGTGAGGTTATTTTCAAAACCATATAATTAAATGCGTATCACAGATTATTCATTTAATAGAACCATGACGAACAGAACATCCATTCGTGTTAAATATTCTATTAAAATCTAATGAGGATTTAAAACAAGTTTTAAATCGTTTCAAAATAGTGTTTAAATATGTTATCATTACTGATAAGTTATCAGCTGCGATGCTGACGTCATCGCGAAGGAACTTCAATTGATACACTCACGCTTTTATACAAGCATATCATATAACATATTTATGTGTAGCACAAGTCTGAAGTCAGTTTATTCCAATAATGACATTTAGGTAAACGTAAATACGAGTATGCCGGGCCGAGCCGGTACAGGACTGGTAGTTCCACGTTCCATAAAAAGTGAAACAACTCAAATCAAGATAAGACGTCAATATAACTGGAATATGTAATGCTCTTACAGATCAAGATAATGCTGATGATTTTTTCATCGTAGTCAGTCATGTTTCTCTGTGTGGTGTTTCTACTACTCTTCGTATTGTTACACTCTTTCAGTAGTTTTCATTCTCCTCCAGTAGACATTGTTTCAACGTTTTTGGATCAGACAGCACAGTCTGGTCGTTGGACAAGGCTGGACCACGTTTCAGCCACAATACAACTTCAAACTCCTGCTTAAGTCAGCTTACATTGTATATGGGCACGTACTGGCCTCCAAGTCACGATTCTTATTTTGTTTTTGAAATATCTGTTTTTAACGCATTATACATGGACAAACCCTGAAATGTTTCTTAATTTGTCGCATATAGATTTAAAAATGTTCAATTTTTGATGTTGCATATGTTTTTAGTATTATTCTTTAAAGCACGTATATTAATTGTAATTCACATTTGTAAATTTCACACTTGTCACAATATCTTGAAAAGCGATAAATTTATTCACAATTGTACCATGAGCTATGAAATTAGAATGTCAATAAGTGGAACCCGTTACCCGAGTTAAATGGAGAGAAATAGCCCATATAAACACGCAGAAACAACAGCCCTATGCCCTTTGCTAAACCGTCAAACTCCCGTCATTCCTTTAAATGCCATATTAACAAACCATGTGAGTCGCAGAATTGTGTTCACTTGCATTTATTCCGTGGTGGCCGTCATTGAAGCCATCTAGGGCAAACCACAGTCCCTAGGAGTCTAGGACTTGTGTTTTTAAGTTTGTTCTCAATACAAGTAATTTTACTGTTCGTTTGTTTTGTATGTGGAACCGTGACTACTAGAATCCTAAGTCATCGTCAATCATGGCAGTAAACAATAGCTGGATAGCTGTATAGCTGTAGGTTCACAATGGGGTAGATGATTGAAACCCCCGTGAACCCCTGACTAGATTGCTCCATCTTGTTACTCACTCACTCATCTTAATTTCAGATATGAATGATGGAGACAGATTGAACACTTGTACTGTTGTTTGAAATAAACGTTTTCAAGATTCTATCACGTATGCAGCGATTCGCTGTCTGCATCTTACAGTACACGCACGGACATTGTTTTTAAATCATCGTTGTTGTTGTACTGTTGGATTACCAAGTAACCTATTGTTCCTCGTCCTCCCATACTTAAATTTTCTTATTTATATCTAGTGTTGTTTGGCTTTGTAACGTACGTAACCAGTCAGTCCGCTGGGGTCTGGTGGTCGGACTTGGACTCGGACTCGGAGTGTGGTTTGCATTCCCGTAACCGCGTAACCGCTTGTTTCGCCTGATAGTACGATTGGTTTCAATACGTGACGCTAACAAACTGACTCTGTAGTCTGTAGATGTGATTTCTGGTATTCACGACTCCTTGAGGTTTCTCTGCATATCTGCATATCTGCGTATCTGCATACTGGTATATACTCGTACACCCGTATTCTTGTATTGGTAACCTAAACGTTTCAACGATGCCCAACTACAAGTAAGTCTACGATAGTCAGAAAAGTGTTAAATTCAATTCGATTCGATTCAAATTTAATAATCTCTTATTAACGTTTCATTTTTTTATGACACAGTTGTTAGACAAAACAAATCAAGAAACCACCGGTTTATAAAGTGAATAAAGAAAACCATAACGAGCATCATACGAGTATTTGAAAGTTTTCGAATTGTAAGAAGTTTCCTTTCGGAAGAGTCATAAAGCAGCAGACTCATAGGGAGTCCTACGGAGTCCCAAGTCTGTTATACTTTAGTAAAGGTCTGTACTCTGCATTCCGTATTCTGCATAATGGTGGAGCGAGAAAGGTATACCCTCGTAGAAGACCTGCTAGTTATAGCTCTGCGCTTGGTTGTGACTCTGACTATGACTGTGAGCGATAATTGCTTCCTTTGAGTTGCTCCGGAGGTGTAATTTAGTCCCAACCAACAACCTTAACTAATTAACACAAAGTGACGAGAGCGCGCGATGTATGCAGGGCGACAAGGCGGCAACCCTCTCACTTCCCAGAACAGGCGTGGGAGGGTTGCCACTTGCTGGCTAGAAAGGTATAAACTGAAAATTGTATGAAAGAAGAAATATACTACAACTCTACCCCTCATCTTTTTCCTCGTTTGTGAAGGAGGAGATTCTTATTAATTCACACAAAAATTTTATTTGAATATATCATTGTATGGTAATTATGTTTATTATTTTATAATTATGTGTCGAGCACAAAGTATATGGTAACTGATTACAACTCTGTTTCTTCTTTTTTACTCCATGCCTACTTAACTACTAGTAAATACTAGTTGTAATATTTTGATCTAACCATCTTAACAACTTAGTCACTTTATTATAAAGGTCAAAGGGCAAACTCATCAGTTAACCTCTTCTTAATAACCTTAATATTATAATTTAAGTTTTTATACGATACACGAAACATCATTTTTCTTTATTCTTGTATGTTTATTATAATTGACTGTAATTATATAAGTTTAGTAGTTCTAATTATTAAACCTGTTTAGCTCGCTTAATTATAAAATGCTGATCTATGGGACATTGCAAGGGTTTCTTAATAACGTTATTTATAAGAATCCGTATAAGTTGTTCGTTCACGATTGGGTTTAATTATACAATTAATAATATGCAAAAACAAGTGTAAGTGTCATTACTTATTAACACTCCTTTTATCAAACATAGCATCTTAAAACTTGTTCAGGTACTTCATATTGCAGTGCCTACGAGTATACATAGTTGATAATACCCATATTTATCACTAACTAATGATTTCTAATTGATATTCATTCCAGATCAGATTTGTTTTATTTCATTTATTTAACGTCGGGTTATTTCCGATACCCTAGCAGTTTTTTGGCATCGCGGCCTCATATATGTGGCCTAAACCGTTGCCCCTGGTAAGTTTATGATTATTTATGGACATGATCAATTGATAACAACCAAATCCTTTCTCCCAAATTCATACACAATAATACATAATATCTGTTTATTTTGTAATTCATCAGATTGAAGAATTAATACTAAGAAAGTTCTCATTAATTAAAATAAATAATATAATAAAATTGATTTGATTTGTATCATATCATTTTTACAATTTATTTATTTATTTTATGGTTTGATGATTTTTTTTATATACTCCTATGGTGTCAAAGCCTCATGTATGTATGTGTATATGGTCCGTTCAAATACTTATCTATGATATTATGACATTGTGCATATTTTTATTGGAGGGTAAATGTTAAACGAAAAAAAGAACGAGTTATATGAATTAAACGTATTGTTAAATGTATATTATTACAGTAATTAATTAGTAATATATATATATATATATATATATATTTGAACTTTGCACCCAAAATATAATTATTAATTATGTCATATATCTTAATTATCTGTGTAAGCGTAAGCTGTTGCAAATAAAACGGTTTTTTATTTATATGAATCTTAATTATCTTGTTAACATAAGCATGTAAATTTATTACCCACTTTGTTGTGTACAAGTTCCATATTTTTATTAAACATTTGAATAAACAAATCATTTTTAATTATTAAGGATGCACATTGCTGTTTATTAATAACTTATATTTAATATTTATATTATTAATAACATATATTGATATTTAATAAATTTCTATCTTATATACACCAGGATCCCTTACGCATCAGTTGTGGCCGTTAAACCCCCCTCCCTCCCCCCACCCATTAATCACTACAATTCGAGTTACAACTTTTCGAAACTTTTTCTGAATTTTTTCTTCTAAAGAAAAAAAGATAACAGGTTCTTGTTGACAAAAATCGTAAAACCTGATTTACAAACAAGAAAACTGTGATTTCGTAAAAAAAATTTAAGTATTTTTATTATTGCGGCGCGGGCCGCTTAGCACGTGGCTATATTGCCTATGCTTAATAGCGACCGTAATATACACATATATTGTATTAGGTATATCTTTCAAATATCAGTACCATATTTTCTCCTATATTTAATAAATATTTATCTACATTTTTTTTGATACATTATCTATTTGTTTTCGTTTTAATCAATTTTTTAATCTAATGCTAAGCGCTATGAAAATGTTTAGGGTGTATGATTATTAACACTTACACGGCCGGCCGGGCTATTTATTTTCTAGTTATATCTAACTGCAAACCAAAAAACAAATATAATAGTAAAACTCTGAGCAACCATTAATTGGCTCACAAAGAATGCCAGTCCTAGAAACGTTGCTTTAAAAAAATCTTAAAACTGTTTATAATTCTGAAATCGATTGTAATTATCTCTCCTCAATGAGCAAGAGAGTGTGGAGACATGGTTTTATGTGCTGAAGGAACTTGTTGGAAAATGAATTACAAAAAATTAAATGTTATTTTCCCTTCAGTAACTCCTTGCAGCTCTATTGGATCGTCATTGGTCGTGGTTCGTCACTGTTTGCGGTACGACGCATTATTATGTATATTATTATTTACAATGTGCAATCTGCTATTAACAAAAAGCAAAAATAGATTAGACATTATTTTAAAAATTAATCATTATCTCGAAGTCCATAATTTCGTTTGTTTAATTAATTATTTATACATTTTAATTACATAGTCATTTTATTAAATGAAAAACAAATACAACAAAGCGGAAGATCGTTTGTTGGTTACAATGTTTAACAATAGCAATTTGTTTTTATTGTCTCTCTTACTCTTGATATATATTTGTATATCTATCCTTCTCGCACACTCTTTGCCATACTTAATTTAACCTTCTAGTTTATTAGGTCTAATTAATAATTTTAAAACCTCTTTGTATACAACAAATAATTGAACAATACTTAATAGGAACATAACTAGTTATTATATACGAATAAAATGATATTACGAATTATTAATCATTTGCTAGAGCCAAAACACCAGAATATGATTTAGTCAGATGGAACTATGGGAGCTGGCAAACATTAAAAGACGCCGACACATGTATTTTTGATTAGATATAGATTGCGTTTATTTTGCAGGCTATAAAGCTTCATAATTTTATAGCATTATATATTTATGTAATGTGTGTAGTGTGTACATATACAAATACGAATACATCGTAACACATACAAACACGTAATATTCTATATACGAGTACATCGTTATAATAGAATATTTGTCATTCAATTTGAATTATTAAGTATATATTTTAATTATTGAACTTTATTATTTTTTAACTTTTGTATTTTACAAAAGTTTTTTAATTTATTAAAACTATACTCACATATCCTCAACACCATAAAAATTGCCAACATTGTAGTGATTGACGGTAATTGGACTAGTATCGGAAATAATCCAACGTTAAATAAATAAATTAAGAACTGCTGTGTCTTCGAGTACGATCCCCAGACCAGTGCTATATTTTCTGGGTTTTATTGTTATCAAATTAAATTGATTATATACATACATAATCGTAAAGTTAAGCAGCGGTATAGTTCACATATATGAGGCCACGGCATCATAAATACTGCCAACATAGTAGGACATCGTCGGTGATAAAACTTAGCATCCGAAATAAGCAGACATTACAAAAATGTAAAATAAAATAAAATAAAACATGAGTTGATTGTGCTCTTGAAGTACATTCAAGGGGTAACTAGTAAGTAAAATTACTTACAATAATTTTTCTTTTCTAGATTCTTTGTTTCTGATTCATGTTTTATTTATATGAATAATATTTTAACAGCAGATGTGACGTCATTTTATTATACATTTCGCAAATAATTGTGTTATTAGATATGTACAAAACTAAACACATTTATAACGTGAATACCTAAAAATCTAAAACTTTTAGTCCGTAAAGGCATAAAATTTTCAGAACGAGTATGGTGTAAGAAAGTACAGTTTTAAAACAACTGGTATGGAAATGTTTTAATTTGTTTACTTTTGCTACAATTGTTTATTGTAATACAGATTACTAGAAACTAATAACAAGGGTCATATATCAGATTGTAACTGGGGCGCCTTCTTTAGCGGAACGCCGCCTCGGTATCAAATTATCATGCAAAGTCTCGTCAGACGAACAATTAAATACTCAGAAGAATTTAATCAGGCGAATTCTTCACACTTCCTCATCTTTTATGATATATAGTCGTACACTTGTACAACTCTATGTTTGTAATTCAAAAATAAATCTTTGTGAACTAAAGATATGCTCTCGTATTCCCGTTCACAAGCAAAACATTTCTCATAATTTGCGTACACTTGTTCGCGGGAATGTTTGTTGTTTTTGTCTTCATCATTTACATTACTTGTACTCCGTCTTGATAACAAGCTGTTGATTTTCACATAGAACAGAAAAATAAATCTACGTTTTCCAACAAAAAGCAAGGCAGTAACTTAGTAAAAGAAAATGATGTATTCTTTTTGGATTCAGTTCCGTTCGCCGCCCTGTCATTTCAAATGGGACGGTATCTTTAATTTTCTCCTATATTCTCAGTTGATTCGGTGACTGCCACATCTACTATATTATTCTTTTACTGACTTGGTTGATACCGTTAGTGGGGTAAGGGGTAGGTGGTGGTACCTATTAATTTATTTTTCCTATTGCTTTAATCACATTCGTTTTATATCTATGCGGTACCGTTTTTTAAACTCATTCCTCTTTCTGCGCCATGGTCTTGACGAGAATATGGGAGGACCGTTTCAGCCGCGAGAACGAGCGCGAACCAATGTTCTGCCAAACAGAATTGTTAATCATTCGCCAACCCTCTTTCATGTAGTCCTGCTTCGTCCCCTAAATCCGTTACTCCCGCCTGCCGTTGCCTCTTTCTCCTCTTCTCCAGGACTTACCCCGAAGCCCGAAGCCGACTAGATACTACGGCAAACCGGTGTATCTATACGCTATTTAAATAATACCCTATCTGTCTATTTTCTTCGTTGTCCTCGCTATGTTTCTATCCTTTTAATTTCTTATTGACATCTTCATCATTTATTCTTTTCCATATGTCATTGTAGAAATGTATTTTTTTTTCTGAGCTCACAGTCAAGAGCCACCCTCTGATGCCCGTTTAACCCGTTTAAGTCGTTCAGCCGTTCAGCGGTTCAGCGATACAATTTTTATCGAGTTCGTGTATTGAAAATGCGTGGGCTAATTATAAAAATAATGATACGTGATGATTATAGTGGGAATGTATGTTTTAAACGTTTCTTTATATTCTATTAAAAGGGTTAAACGTACTAATTGCAGCTCGGGATATGTGCCACCCCTTTGTACCCTTATAAGCCTTTTGTGCGCACTAGGTCTATGAGCGGGGCGGATTAATTGCAGTGCGTGTGACCTGCATCCGTAAGTTCATGTTCATTATCTCGTACATCCAACTTCCCACACATCTTACGAGTGTTTAGTTTAATAATAATTCACGGATGGTGACGTTGGGTGTTATAAATGTTTTAATATTCAGTTAGACAACTGGGTTCATGTGAATATTTCAATAAGGAAGATGACCACTTGCCACCTGGTCACCTGGTCAAGTTGGGTCGGGTTTCTAATGAAAACCTGTAATAATATTTTTAAATGTATATTATTTAATTAGTTAAAAGTACAAAGAACTAACTGAAATATTTGTTACTACGTCCAACTCTCCAGCTAACGGTTCGCTTCATGTCATCTCATTATTATATCGTTCAAATGCGCTGGAATAATTTAATAACCTTTTGCGACACGTGTGTTGTATTTGTATAACTGATTCGTTTACCGTATTTCCATAGTACGTGCTCCAATACGAAAGCGTTGTAAGCGTTGTACGAGTAGTTTGCTAGAATTGTATGCGAAATGGAACGAAATACACGAGTCCAGAACGGAATCGCATCGCGGTCACCCCCACTCAGTTGACATACAGGGTGGCACTTGACGGGTGATGGGTGGTAGAGAGCTCGCGTGGGACACATCGCTCGCATGTTGTTTCGTCATTCAGTCATCTGCTGTCGCGTAAGACTGTAACGGTCTCATAAAATATCCTTTTATTACAACAATGTGTCGCACATCTCGTTCCAGGCGCCGCGAAGGTAAATGCTAAACACTTTCGGAGTAATGTGATCATTTATATACAAAATTCTTATGTATTTATTATTTATATACTACTTCTATTATTTTCATCTCAAATGGCTTTTCATGCATTGGTACCGCGTACAAAAGTCTCCTTATTTACTTATTGAAGGTCTACGATCACTTCGTCATAACGGCGTGGAACAACAGTGGTTGGGCTGGGCTAAGCGTTTTGGTTTCCTATATTGAATCAGACGGTAATCACATTTCCGTTTCCTGTAGGGAGCTGCAGAATCACTCTTCTTCTTCATTTTCTTCAACTTATTTCATTAGGTATGTGATTGATCTCCATTTGAAGTTCGATTTAGAACTAATTTGGTAATTCTAATAGCATTTGTATTGTGGGATCGTTTTTAACACTACATCATCTTCGTCTACATCTTTTTTTTCATTATCAACACTTTTATAATTGGGTTTTAAAATCGCTAAAGTAAAATTCTTTTTTTTTATTTTAACTGACTTACATTTTTTGTTACTATCTTCTATCTTAGGTAGAGACCTTTTAAATATTTTGAAGTGATTCTTGGCCTCACTCTCAGCTAATAAACTTTTCGTTGTCATTGTCTAATCTTGTTTCTTGATGACCTCCAACTCCAACAAACAAAAAGAACAGAATCAGAATATCCCTGTTTCATAATTCGTCTGAAGAGAGCTTACCGGCGCCAATCGTCGCCAACCGTCCATTGGACAAGAAGTTTCAAAGTACACTCTCAAATATTAGTTCTACTTATTATTCCTCTCACAGTTGTTTCAGCGCCACAGAGGTGTCTGCCGTTACGCGTTATATAAACGAACGCGTTAAATAAAAAGAAGAACACTTTAAATTCACATCTTTTAATTTAATTTCCTTTTTTCTTAGAATTTACTACGAGTTTAGGTGAAAAGGAGAGTGGACTTTATTCACTTTTTTATTCGTTGTTTGTATTATATTGCTTTTACGAGTACATTTTACTTTAATCATTTTAACCATGAAATTAGTTATGTCAGTTATTTTAATTACGAAACCAATTTATTTTTGTTTAGTATATCTTACTATATTTAATTAACCAATTTGCTACAGTCAAACTTGTCATTTCTTAAGCAATAATTAAATATAATTTATAATTATTTAAGCATAAATCACATATTTGTACAATATTGCATTTGAATTTTATACTTTAAAATCGTTTATATATTTTATTTTCACGGTAAGGAATGTTAGATTGAAATGAATCTTAACAACATCTGTGATTACTTGCACCAGATAATTTAAAATCTGAAAATATCAGACTTTACACATATAGTATATAGTTAAAAAAAGGACTTGATCAATTTAAACATAATGTTGGTACTGCTGATTCAGTTTTGTAGATAGGTTTGTCATAAGTCTGTAATTTTTAATGAAATCAACATTTTGTGGTTGTTACAAATCCATAATTGTCCCAACATTTTTGTATCTCTATATTGATGACTCGTAGGCTGTACATATCGTACATTGCGTGTATAATGTCCACACTTCACAGAATCTATTTTTAATTTCAAATTTCATATTCTTTATTTTTCTATGTAGAACTTATTTATTTTTCTTTTGATGATTAATTTTGAATTCTTTTTGATCATTTATTTTGAAACCATTTTTTTCTTTGTTATAATTATACACATATTTAATTAAATAAACCTCCCTTAATTGTTTAAAAATACCAGCAGAACTATTTTATAAATGATATAGTTATTTAAACAGAATATTATAAATTGTTTCCCCTATTTCATTAATTAGCTCTCTCTAGCTTAGCGTCACAATTTATAATTAGATGTGATAAATAAATCTACTCGCAGACTCAGACCATATCAGCCACATGAATTTCATGTATAAATTAAGTGGGAAAGTAACCCAATATATTATTTCAATAATTCATTCTTATAATATTCATTCTTTATACTACTATTCAAATATATTGTGTTAAAAAAAGAAAACTTCATTCAAAAATATTGCAGTACAATTTTTTAAGTTCTAAAGTTACACATTTATTTTGTAGTTTCGGTTCGCAGTTTATTTATGCTTGAGAAATAAAGGTTGTTTATTTTAGGTTACTATAATACAGTTACGGTAAGAATTTCAGTTGGTGTTATAATACCTTCCAACATTATACTTGACACAATTACGGTAATGTTTATGTTACAAAATATCGATCAAAACATAAAGTAAATCCCGTTCCTCCTTATTCGTACCGAGCTATAAAGTTTATAGTTAAAACGTCTTATATGTACGAACAATATATAGATAAAATATCATTTTCCTGTGTAATGATAGATTCATAGAAACTTGATAAAACACATGAGGCATTTGGCTGTCATAATAAATTTTTTTTTTGTTTTGTTTTCGTACCATAACTGTATAACATATGCACATTTGTAGAAAATATGTTATTCGTACTACAGTACAATTGTAATCCATAAACAAGAATAGTAAAGACAGTTATGACATCAGGAATTGTTTCCCTAAATGTGTACTGCATTTGTGGCGACATAAATATGTCGGACATAAATTGTAAGACACATGTGTGATAGCCACGCGATCGAGATGGAGATTACGTAAAAGCAATGAGAGTGAGAGAGAAATCATAACGCACGTTTATGATAAGTCATGTTCAAATCAGATTTCATAAAAAAGAATAACAAATGGATGTACTGAATATTGTACATATTGCATTTGAAATTCGAAAAGTAAAACGCACTTTTACTTGTATCAAAGTTCTGAGGTCTTTTTATCGGGTAGAGATATGCATATTTAAAATATACTCAGTATATGAATGACAAACGATGAACGTGTTTGCTACAGGAATCCCGAGACATAGTATAACTTACATGTATATTGAAATAGTGTTAAAACAGGTGAAATCGAATTATGAATAAGTACTCCACAATAAGAATTTGTATATTTTAACTAATGTAGTTATGGTATATTTTTGTAATTTTTTCTAAAGTTAATTTAATATTCACTTTGTTATTTTTTTGTACTTATTAAAACATTACTATTTGAACTACTAACTACTACTACTAACACCGTACTATTTGAAATTAACTTCTTAAAAAGGAATTTTAAATCATCTGATTCTATTAGCTGACAGATATTTAAAAAGAATTATTATTATTTATAAAGTACACGTAGGACACAGCCACGTGTAAAGAACAAAACGTGTAAAGAACACTATTATAGGCCTGATGCAAAATTTCATTTATTTCGACGGAAGACAAATAGATTTTTTTTCTTCGATTTAGAGCTATTAATTTCAACAGTAGGCTTATTTTAATAGTTAGTTCAATATCAATAATTTAAGAATATTTTTCATTATGCAAGGCAAGGTTTTATTAGTTTTACATAATACTATCAATAGAAATTTATTTAATAAAATTTATTGGTGTTCCCTTTTTGCAATATTATTAATTTATTTCTAGGAATTCTATTATAAGATATTTAAATTGAATATGTATATCATGTGCATTTGGCACCCTAGTCAATATAATATTGCTTCACTCCCTATTGTAAAATTTTTGTAACCTGCTGTGAAAATAAAAGGAAGACATATTTTATTGAGTTCAATAAGAGTTTTTAAATATTACACAATATAAATCAGATCCTAGTACCATGTGAGCTATAGTACCTTCCTCTCCACAGATGCAATTAGAAGATTGCATTATTTTCGCTAGGTGTGATGGAACTGTGCAATGACCTGATCTTAGTCGGCATATTGTAGGAATGAATTTTCTAGATAAATTAATATCTTAAATATGGTTTATATATTTTAATAAATAAATAGCATAGTTATGTATATTTTACATAAACAAATATTACATTGTATATACAAGTGTTTGATTAAAACTATAACTAAATTATACTAATAAAGAAATGATAGAATTTATAATAAGCGATAAAGCAATTTACAACGCTGTGGGAATAAGTGATCTGCCAATGTAGAATTAAAATAAGTTAACTTAGGTATCTATTCAAACCATTAAAAAAATAATTACAATATAAATTTCTAACAGTCCATCATCTACTAGTAACCTGCTCACAATATCAAACGCAAAGAACAAAACACATCAGTGGTGAACTAAAGGACATACTTTCAGACAACACAGAAAAAGTGCTGGAATTCGTTAATGATATAAATATAATAAACCAAATTTAATTAAAATAAATTAACTTCAGGCGAATATGACCTTGTTGTTGGAATCGCCTCAAATTCAAAAATATAAAAATTAAATTCATTTCAATAAAAATGTAATGTTTTTGTTTATAACTCTCATACTAATAGCTACTCATTGCAGCTAAGATAGAGCCTTTGGGTTGTAATCATTCACTATTCAAAAAGTATATTACATAAATATTACGTCCATCTCTCATCTATGATAATATATATATATATATATATATATATATATTAATATATATGTGTGTGTATATATATGTAGCTGTTAAACCCTTGTTTAAAAAACGTAATTCATTAAGTGGCCATCACTGATACGCATACATACGCAGAATATAATATTCATTATCTATTGTATACTTAATCTTACACATGGTCGCGATTATTCGGTACGGTTGGTCGTCAAAACGACGTCAACGGACGCCGACGTGCAACGTGAATAGACGTCGACAATGTCTATGGGCCCCACACCCGCCGTTTGTTTAATTTGACGTGGAGATGTACTTTTTGTTTGAACTCCTGTCAGCAGATATGAACAAGAACATCAGACACAGATGTAGACACGATGATGGTCATGTGTTTGTGTGTATGTGTGAGAGACTGTGCGTGTGTCTGTATTTGTGTTCGTGTCGTCTGCAAGGTTAATATTTAATTGATCATCAAAGTTATAGGTTGTTGTATTTATTTATTGTAACTTCTAAAACATATTTTACATTATACGAGCTGAGATTAATATACGAGTAGCACAATCGTAGTTTTGACTTAAATATAGAATATGTAGATGGAGCTAGGGCATCTAAATAAATATACAAATATTATTAGTTACACAGGACAGTTAAAAATCAATCTCACTAACTAACCTAGAAAAATAAATATTTAAATAATAAAACATGAATTTTGGTACTTCGAGTTATATTGTGAATTGCATTTCTGAACTATTTTAATAATAATTTCAATATAAAGAAAATATTTGTTAAAATCTGTACATTTCACAAGAAAGAAATATAATACTAATAAGATTAAGATTTATTGTTAATTGTGTGTGCCTTTCGGCTTTACAATCTGCCGTATTCTATTTCTTATTACATTTCTATCTTAACAATTCAGCCTTAAAACTAAACTTGCTAATTTTATTTAAAACTAATTATTTTCCTAAAACTAAACTTAATTTATTTATTAAAACTAAAAACTTATTTTAGACTTTTTGTACTTCCAAACAGTGCATTCTGCTTCTTCTTCTCTTGACCCTCTCTCTTCATGTTCCCCATGCAAACTAGATAACGAGCTAGACCAGATAACTGGATTTTATATATGGACGACGGTCACTTCGCAGACAATTAAATTTACATTATTCTAGACCTTTTTATCTCCAAACGTACTTTCTGCTTCTTCTTCTCTTGACCCTCTTCCTTCATTTTCCCTAGTCTTCCTTCTGTACTGGTCTATTCCCTAGTCTATTTTTCTGGGCTGAAGTTTACCTGTTTCCTCGCCTCTTTTGCCTCTTTTAGTACTTCCTTTCTCTTCCCTAAAGTCAATTCCTTCCAGTATCAATATTAGACGACCATCTCATACTCCAGTATCAGTGATTCTGCCAATTCATTATATAATACTAATATAAAGTTATATAAAATATTTTATGTAAAAATCTATTTCCGATACTGCTCTTATCACAGGCGACTTTCTGCTGCGTGTTGGCAGTTCTTATGGTCTCATATATGTAACTTTATGTCTAGTAAATAACTGTCAGTTATTAGTATTGCATATGACTATTATTTTACGTACATTTTAAGTTGATACTATATTGACGACACAGTGGGCGAGAGCGTTGATGCTAGACGCTAAATTGCTATGTCCTCGGACTCGATTCCCGGACCAGAGTTGTATTTTCTGTGATTGATTGTTATCAATTTATATTGATTATGTACATATATAATCAAAATTATTAGACAGTAAGATAGTCACATATATATATGGCCACGTATCACACCACTAAAACTGCCAAGAAGTCGTCGGTGATAGGACTCTGCATCTAATATAAGCCGACGTTAAATATAAAAATAATACATACTATATTTCATAAACAACAACCTTTTTTGTTTGATATATATTTCCTAATTGTACCCTCATTCGTAAATGACTTGTACTGATAGCGGCACAACATGAAATAACGAAACTTGTTAATATAAAGATAACAATAATTGCACTTAAAAATAATATCAGAAATTTAATAAAAAGTCATATCGTATTTTATTTTGTTGTATATTTTGATGTTTTTAACGATACGCATCAGTTCCTGTGACACTATTTAGATACCGCAAAATTCAGTATATACACAATTCTGCGTATTTCATTAATTATAATCCATTTTCATTGTAATCAGATGTTTACAAATAATAACACTTTTTTAGAACACATTTGTTTTGTCTGTTTTATTATTCCTATTTAGATTATTTTTGAGTTTAAGTAAAAATATTAATATCAATAGTTTAAGTAAAATAGTAAGGTTGTAAGATATTATATTTGTATAGTTAAATTAAGGCTATTATTCTTAAACCAGTAAGCTATGATGCAGCAGAAGTGTTTGTTGTTCAAAACATAACCTCTAGATTCTAGTATCAGGATTGTAACTGCATGTAGACCTGTAATGAATGTAGGCCTATTTCATCATTTGGACTTGTTGTATCTTACCCATCAATTGTTTTATTTGTAAATCTTTATACGAACATACTGGTTTTATACATGTCAAAATGAAAATAAACTTATTCTTATTTTATGTCTTAACGAAAAAACTTAACCCACTTGATTTACCTTTTTTTTATAACCTACAACATTTCAAAGTTATAAATTATTCTACTTAAAATTCACAAGTATCTGCTCTTTCGTCTCGTGTCTCTTATTTTATAGGATCAATATTCCCAAACTCAGCGTGATATTCCGGCATACTCATTTTGTTCAGCATTCTTGTTTTCTCATCTTGACTTTTAAGATATCTATTTAGAAATGATGTTTTATATTACGTATATTCATTATTATTTGGTATTATCCAATATCCTCTTCAATCTCAAGATATCACTCCATTTTCACGGAGTCAGAAACTCCCTGTTGCTATATTACCCTGTTGACTTCATGTTCCCCTTTTTTATCTTTAAGATTCATTGCTTTACGAAATAATTTCTAACCTCACATTTTCAATGATGAATTTTATAAGCCAGGGATTCATGGGTGAATCCTCCCATGCCATTTTTTATTTATTATGTTTATTGGTGCATTTCTTAATATGACACGTGCAGGGGATCATATTCACAATTGTGCTCTTTTATTGCTTTCATGTATAACATTTGACAGGTACAGACCTCTTATTGAGACTGCAACAGATCATACGTGTACAATTGTACATGCTAATACTCATTCAAACGGTATTTTACTCGTAGTTTCATTTAATATTACTTTGCATACAATCGGGAAACAAAGTTATAAAGTTACTGTCCTGGCACATGTGGCATAGCTACATAAACTAAGCAGTGGAGCACGCTTATTGTTAAATGTTTCTTATTAAAGCATATTAATTGTAATTTAGATTGTTTGTTTACATAATTCTGTTAATCTTTTATTTCTTTCAACAATAGATAGTTGACAAAATGTTCTTAATATAATAAAACTGTCTACATTTTCGGTAACATAATAAATGGTATTTGTGAATCCATTTATTACAGAAAAGTTGTGACAACTTTATTCTGATTTTCGACAAGTTGCCAGAAGTAAACACAAATACTTCATTGACAAACAGCAACAATAAAGTTGATATGTTACAAATGATATAAATAGGAAACATTTTCGAAACAACAGGATACAAATGATATGACAGCATCGAGCAGAGACAGAATGTGACGCTGACGCATGTGTGATGAATTTATCAACTGTTCTAAAAGAAAAAAATATCTTTAACATTCATTTATATAATTATAACATCACATTTTTTAAATAGATTTAAATACAATTATAGTTTGCTGAAGTGTTAAATACAGGCCCTTCGTTCCTTTTCCTCGAATTAAATATAACAAGATAAATACGATTCTGCAAATAAAAAATAAAAATAAATATATAAAAAAGAAATAAAAACAAATGAAATAAAAACCACCTTGAAAACCAGAATGGACGAGGTCTGGTTGAGAGAACTTGAGGAGTGGTGTGCAGTGTGTGCTTCGAGTCCGAACCACACAACTCCAGGTTCGCTTCAATTCATATCCACAAAAGACCATCTAGATATTTTTTTAATTCTGGCACCTTAACATACCGATCTGTTCCTTGTGCTTGTACCGTTGCGTTGTTACACGTAAATTAAAAAACTTTTTGAATGAAATTCTATAGTGTATTTATAAAGACTCAAATATTCCCACAAAAACTCATCAATTTAGTAAATGTTTTTCATTAACAAAATGTGTTGTACTTAAATTGTATAACATTCAGTACTAAAAGGAAAATAGTGTCGTATAAAGTTTAGAAATTCATATTAGTGCTGGAAAGACAGTATTTTCCAAATAATATTCTTCCCAATAATAGTATTCTACAATACATTTTGCGATGGTACTGTCGTTTTGTCCTGATGCTGCTGTGCATTTTAGGTTTTTGAAATGGGCGCTTTATTTTTCTGGATTTGGTTGTTATTTCAGTTAATGGATTGTAAACAATGCTTACTAAATATGGTATTATAAGTAGAATGTTAAAAAAGAAATGATTTTATTAAGATTTTTGAAAAAGAACCAAATGATCTAACGACATATTATTTATAATATAAAAGAACGATTGTTTATTGATGTGCATTATTTAGGGTTACTAATCGTTCTCTTTTTCGAATAAGAAATCGATATAGAGATTAAATATTTCTATTTATACGCGCTACTTACTATTTTAACTGCTGTCATTCCTTGAAAGTTGGCAACCCCATAACAAAATAATGTGTCTTTTTAAAAGTATCTTTGGATGTGTAGAAAACTTTTATCAAATAGTGTTTTTTACGCTTTATATTGCTACCATGCGTTAGTTACTTCTATTTTTAGTATTATTCGTTTTATAAGAATAACTCACAGCACTTGTACCAATCCGGTTGGTTTGTTATTGTTTGCCAGTCATCTTTATTTAGAAATATGACGGCGGGGTGAGGAATGGCAGGGGGAGTGAGGCAGTATCTTGAAACGTATGGCTTTGTGTCTACTTGTACAGTAGACGTTACTGAGTGTTACTACTACCACGGACAATGCTACCACAAATTACTGAGTGCATTTACACCGCTCGACCTATAATACCCCCTACTAAATTAGCTGGATGTTAAAGACTCCAATAGAGGTATTAGAGAAGCATAAAGTTGTTTGTAAGGATTCTAGTTTCTAGTATAGTTTGGTTATGTTTATCATTTGATGTTTTATGGAAATTAATTTTCTTCGTATGAATCACCTTTATTGTACGTTTATAACTAGTACTTGTATATTATATTTGTTATTTGTTAATTAGGTTAGATTTTAAAACTGCATACATAAGAACGTAAAGGTATCATTTATTTTGTCATAATTGTCACTTAATAAACCGAAGCAATTAACCCTAAAACTGTATACAACTGAAGCGTCAGGCACGGAAACATTTATAACTTGATTCATATTCATATATATAAAATGATATGAGATGTTCTGTTTGATGAAAATTTCGATGAATTTTAATATTTTATCAATGGTGTAGTTTTTGCCGCAGACCAAATATATCAACGCCGATATTTTATATAAGTTAAAAAATAAAAATGAGGACAGGTAATAACAATTTCTAAAATAGGTATTTAAATGGAAATTTATTATTATTTATTTTACATCTTATGATATAAGAAGAGTGTATAATAATCTAGATAATTACTTTAAGGAAACCTTTGTAGATTGTTTTTTGAAACCAATTAAACACAAATAATGGGAAATACGAGTATATGATAAGGACGCAAAGAAAACTCCATACGGCTGCATTATCTGTTAAGGATAATATTGTTTCCGCAATAAAAGGATTAAAAGTAAAAAAGTTCATTTTTGTAGTTTAAATTGATATACGTGGCGTCAAATGTTGCTTGTAGGATCTCTCAAAAATACACGTGGATAAAGTCAGCATTGATGATTTAATTTAGCACACAATAGAAATATATATTCATTATTTTTAAGAAAACCATTTTTTATAAGACACATAAGTTAAATATTACGTAAATTACATTACATAAATATTACACAATGTCTAAGTAAGCCCATAACTAATTCAGGAAATACGAGATTTCAGTCAGAGATAACTGAGTCAAGTAAATTTTACAAACTAAACTTTCTTATTGCAGTATTAGAAAATCTCGATGTACTTGGGAACACGTAAGGCTTTACGCACACTAGAGACACAACTGAGAAGAATCTTAAGAGAATTTTGTATCGTAAAAAGATAGAGATGTACACATTGAATAAAGAAAGACAACACTAATAAAAGTGTGTTAAGACAATGTTGTTGCAAATGTGTGTGTACTCATATGTTGCTATTGTGCATACGAATACCCAGTCTGTCTGTATTAAGAGAAATGTATTTCTAGTGCTCCTAGGATAATATATAAAATTCATTTAACACTCCGCATGGTAATCTCAGCCCACTATATTCTAACTTACCCCGTTAAGTCAGTCGTATATGAGTATAGTGAAGTTTCTTATTGTAACGTGCTTGTACATTGAACCATACACAACATGTACTCGTATACATATACGCACACATACATTTCAATAAAGTTGTGAGTTATGTTTGTTGGTATATATAAACCGGCATGGGTCTTTCAACACATTAGCAGAGACTACTAGCTCAATAAATAATCGTTGTATACGTCTGACATCTGCAGAGAAATCAAATAATCTTAATAATGGAGCAATTAATTATTGATTAGACGTATGAATAAGAAGTATTTAATATACATAATATATGTATAATAATAATAACATGATACTATTTTGTGTAATTTCTAAATATACGAGTAAAGCATATGGGCATATTGCCTTTATCTGTTAACTAAATATGGTGTCTAGTTAATATACAAGGATTTTGTAATCAGAAAAACACATTCAAACCAACACATATATTTATCTCATTAGCTTATTAGGTTATTCGACATTTTTCTGCATTCTTATTTTATTTACTACACTCTTAAAAGAGACTTTATAATTTTAGAACAATTCTGAAGCATATTTTAGAACCTGGTATTAAAAAAAATTCAGATACAAGTGTATTAATTTTCATATACGAGTATATACAGTATTCTATGAAAATAGAATTGTTCGGACAAAAATTAATCTTAAAAGAAATTAATAACCGGTTTTTAATTTTAATACATATTTGTCTATTAAATTTGTATTAAAATTAAGAACATTTTTAACAGTGTACATTTCACTCAATGGCACTATTTATTCTCAAAATTTTTACTTAGATAAAACGACGTAGGTTTGGGGGCTCTGGGATCTTGGACTGTTGGTTCTAATCAAAAGAATAAACTAAGAATAGTAAACAAATAACGTTACTTCTATTACCATATGTCATCAAAACTAATACCTGAAACGCTATCTATTATTTGACAATTAAATTTTATTCAGATAGTCCGGCGCCTATCTTATGACTATGCAAACTAAATATGTATACTTAAGTTCAGTAGTTTAAAGATCCTGTAAAATTATTGTTAGTCATGTCAATCAAAATGCTCTCAGAATTTTTTTTAACAAGGGTTAAAATACTTCTATAATGTTGGCATAGATCTTTTATATACTCTATGTTTAAATCATGGATTAAGTTTTAAGTTAAAAAATAAAGCCGTTGTATTGTCTCTGCTTTGACCATTAAAAGATATTGTTAAAATTACAAATTGTCCATAATGCATAATTAGCGTTAAAACTGAACATTGTCAAATCACAACCGACAGCAAACGTTATAAAGAATAATGACCACATATCATAATAAGTGTCTTTACATAAAAACACCCTGTAGAATCACTTATATTGAAAGAAACTGATTAAACAAGTCTGAGCGATGCGGTCGCGTCTTCCGTGCTGCTCCAGTCCAGACTCCAATCGCAATCCATGTTGATCGTGACAACTACTTGGCTGTCTGTCATCTTTCAATTTGCCATGACATTGGACATTGTAGATCAGTTGATTGACAGAAAGTCAACTGTTTTATTGATGTATTTCTTGATCTTTACAATTTATAATTTTTTTACCATCATTAATTTAATTAAAACAAGTTGTTATATTTATAGAATTATAAAGAATTTTATAAAACAAGTAAATAATACTTTTATCTGTTATAATTCATGAAATAAAGTATATATTATATATGAGTAATTATGTAGACGTTTGCATGTTTTGTATTTATTTTTAATTTGATTAAATTAAAATTCGCTTTTATGTAGAATGATATACGTGTCAAAAGAATTACATATTCACTTTTTATAGGTAAATATATGTATGTGTGATATTATATTGTCCTGCAAGAATACAATTTAGATTCATGTTATAATTATACTCTTCATAAAAATAAAAACCTTTATTTTATCTAACATTCACCAATATTCTATACCCGTTTTACCTCCGATAACCTTATATGACTATATTGTCAATTTATATATTGTTCGGGCCAATTTACTTGAAAAATGTTGTACTTGTTGTAAATATGAACTAAAAATGACAAAGTTATGTAAATTTAATTAATATGTAATTTTACTTTTTGTATTTAGCTATCATATTCTTTAAAATAGTAGATGTTTCCTCTTCGAATTCTGAAAAACTAAAATAATTTGTGTGATATACAAAATATTTCTTTGTTTGCAAATTTTTTTTTATGAAAATTCGTATTATTAATTTTTTGCCAGACAAAGGTTGTCAACATTGATACACAATGTCATTTTGTAACTAAATCTTTAGTAATTGTCACATATGTTTCCAAGGTTCTGAACAATACAATGTTGGCAGTTACACACTGCTCACTCCTCAAGTCACCTCTTATACTGCTCTTCCCATCTAAACTATCCGTAGTTACGAGTAGTTTCCATGGTTTTTATTTAAATAATACCATTAATTTTATAATTATGTGCATCCTTATTTTGGTGCAAAGGTTCTCAAGTTACTTTTAACGTAACATGATATTTAGCTTTGAGTAATAAACAGTTCTCTAGCAGAGGAAATATCCTATGACGCACCATTAGAATAAGAACATAAGAACAAGAATATGAGTTTTGGAACAATAATGGGTGGTGCTGTTGCACACATTTGCAAAAACAAAAAGATCATTACGAAACTTGGAACTATAAAAATGTGTTATTATTATTTGTTTTACATTCAATTTATTTAACATAAGCTTGTATCCGAAACTGAATTCTATCACCGACGAAATATGTCATTATTATGCGCACATTTTTAAACAAAACCCTACTTTAAGGCCGTCTGCACACGGGTCGAATGATTGCAAACTAGTCGCGAAGTTTCCAACGAAAACGAAAAACCGTGCCGTGTTTCGTGACTATAGAATTTTTAACAATAGCATAATAGGGAATGTTATTATGTGGTATTTATATGTATGTATGTATTTAAATACTTTTGAATAGTATTTATGCACATAATTGTCCTGCGACCAAGAAACACAGTCGCTCAAAACGTGGTCAAAAACAATTTCAAATCAGTTTAGTTTTGTTCAGTTTTAGTGTCGTGTGTGTTCTCTCACTCGTATGCATTCTCATTCGGTTCGGGCAGATTCAGAGCGTAGCTCCGCTCCAATGTACACAGCCATACTGTAATGACGTTACACAGAATTTTAACTGTTGAGGTGGGGGTTCGATCCTGAGACCATTTATTAAACAAGTTTAGTGTAAAATAAGTTCTTCTGTTCTATTCAATCAACATCACATAATATTAACAATCATTACATTACTTAATTAATTTATGTTAACTAATTACGATAATACAAGAAATACGCAAGTGATACTGTTAAAAATATCTTTACAATATTGTTTCATGATTGTTAATAAGCAAAATATAAAAACAAATAGGTTAGATGTTTAGGGCAGGAGTCATCAATGTGGTTTAGAAGAAAACACACAAGTGCAAGTTACAATACCGGTCTAAAATGCAACATGTTTATAGTAGATGGTTGCAAAGACATATTGTGGCACGCGACGGACGCGGCCCACCTCTTAAAGAATTCAACGCGCAGATCACTGGGACCAGAGAACCACTCTCTTTGTAAACCAATTTTAATTCTTTTATAATTTAATAATGAGAAAATAAATGATGTTTTGTAACAGCTTAACAGTTAAGAGATTTATTAATAAAACTTTATTATTTTGTTATGTGTCTTTATAATTATTATCATTCTAATATAAACGACTGTTGAGTGAGTATTCGGGTTCGACACCCGGTTCAGAGTAATAGTTTTTGAGTTTGGTTGTTATCAAATTAAATTAATTCTCCACGGCACCTCTAGAATTCAGCATCGGAAATAGGCCGACGTTAAATAAATTAAATTTAAGAAAATATATCTATAAATGCAATATTTGTTTTACTAGCTATGAATTAATATCAGGCAGTGGTGTAACTCATTTTCGAGATTACAACACCATAATCTCTCCGTGTATTAATAATGCTAACAAGAAAATTGAAATAGTGTGTTTTTTTTTTTAACTTCCGATACTAGCGCTTTTGCCAACAATCTCCAACTATGTTTTTGAAAACTATAAGCAAACGAAACAGGAAATTTGTTTTCTATATTTCGGAATATAACAGTTTAACTAGCAACTTTGCCCTGTAGTTCTTCTTAGTTTGAGAAGCATTTGATTTACAATGCATTTGCACAGACCACAGTGTGTTCTCATGTGTGGGGAGTACGAGTATATTTATTTGAATGAACACAACATTTGCCTAGTGGAGTTGTTGAACCAGTGGCGTATAACTAGAAGCTTTGATATAGAATATTATTGTGATTGATCTATCTGCATTTGTTGTAATGCATTCGAGTATGTTAAATATAAAGAGTTCTTGGAGATGAAATCACAAAAAGAAACAATTGTCGATTACTAACAAAACATTATATTTTTGTATCATTTCAAGAAATATATCTCAAACATCAAGGTATGATTTTTTTATCACTTGATTCTTTATTTGTTTTTAACGGCCTCAAGTCCAACTCTGTTTTATTTGTTGTATATACGAGTGAGTATGTAAATGGAACTACATATAAGCTTTATATACTTCCACTTCCCTGTTTTTCTGTCGCAATCAACAAATAAAACAATAAATTAGAATTACTGGCGTGGTATAATATCTGACACATGTGCTCGACAACGTTAAACATTACCAAATGCAATAGAAACCTCTTGTAGAAGCACTGTTCCATACGTTTTCCAGTTTTTCAGTTTTTCAAATGTGACTAGGAGTGGTGAATGGTGAATATTACCTCCCTCCTATGTTCATATTGTCTCCCTAGCTACCCAACCAACCCATTTCATTTAACATGAAGTATAACACATAACACGAACACCCATAAGCAGGATAAAATCTCATACAGTATGGTTATGTGGTGTACTGGGTACTGGGTACTGGTGTTGTGTGCTAAGTGGCTCAGTAGTGGCTAATGGCAGTAATGGCGTATGAAGAAGAAATGCTTCACTTCTCCACGTGGTTTTGTTTTTTTGGAATGAGGTATATTACTCATTGTATTACTTAAAAACACTGGTACACATACGAGAACGAGTATATATAGCCACTTCACTATACCAAATACCACCACAGTACTCCTGAGGCACCTCTTGGCAAAAATAATAGCCCTGCATGTTACTAAATAACTGCGCACTTCATGCCAGTTACACTGACACCAGAATACCTCACTTCTGTCAAAAATAAAAGAATATCTTAATGGCTATGACGCTGTACTACGCCATTACGGCGTTGTTTGGTGAAGCGTATGCAAATAATTATAAATGACGATCAATTTTAATGAAACAAAAAGTTAGAGTTGTTTTTCTTTGTGTCGTTAACCAATTGCGAAAATATTTCACCTTATATCGTTATTATTTATATTTAATGCAGTCTAGGAAAGAAATCGATGCGCTTTCGAATCGAACACTTACGGATATCTGCCACATACAAATAATTATAGAAATGACTTTCTTAAAGTTTTCTTGCTATTAAAATTGGGTTAAGATTAAATATATTAATAAAAATTGTATCAATATTTATTGCTATTATGATTAAAGATTAAAGAATACGTGTTCTAGCATGGAGATCAAAATCTGACATCAAAACTAGTAAAAGAATTACAATGGCAACATAGTTTACAAATTATGTATGTTGTAGATTATAAATATTGATGAAAACAAAAAAGGAATTTGTTGTTATGTTATTATGAAAAATGAATACTTGAAAAAGTTATTTTTAATTATTTTTTAAGATATACATTATATATAAAACAAAATGTTTCATTTTTATGAAATAGGCGGATGTTAAATAAATAAAATTTCTAAATTCGGAGACAAGGTACAATACTATCATTGCTATCTACTTACAAATAAACTGCTTACAAATGTAAAACTAAAACTAAAATGTTTAATCTTGTAACATAAACCAGTACGAAAAATAGTAAATGTAAAATGTATATATAGTCGACATAAAACAAGTTTCGAAAAAGACTTTATCTACAAAATATTTTTTATGAAACAGGTATTTTAGTAAAGATTTAGAAGTCTAGCCTTACAAATATTTGTGGTATTATCTAGATTTAAAATTTGTACCAAATAGTTGTCTTAAATATGCATTCCAGTAAGTCGCATTAACCAAAATCAATAGCACTTAACGTTTCGGTTAATGCTTTAATATTTATGTCATATACTAAGCTGCGATAGCATTCTATGGTAAACGTTTTTAAAACATAAGGTATTTATATTTTAAAGCTTAAATACATTTTTGTGTTGTTTTAATTTATTTTGCAAAACTTTTTTCCAATTACTACTGGCTGAGCAGCAGACCATAAACCTGAATATAACGTAAGGAGAATCTGTCTCTTTCCTTAGATATCTTATGGACCGTCCATTGTCTGGGACACTGAAACACTATGCACGTTGCACGGTATACATTGCCCAGTTCTTATAGTTAAGCAGCATATCAAATCATACAGCAGATTTACACCGATGATAAATTATCATAATTATATATTTTTTTTATAAACTTTTAATTTATCGTTTACCTATTTCTGATATAGCTATAACTTGGTACTTGTTACGGTTTCTAATAGTACTAAAATAGTGAATCAAATTTAACTAGCATCTTAAGTATATATTTATAATTTTGTTAGGAATTGTATGTTTTGAATCAAACTTATGTGTTGCTCTGAAATCAAATACTTTTATTTTAGTAATTTACATACACATTATAATAATTACACTGTTTAACTTAAATCATACTATCCTACCTGAAATCAAAGAAACGACATTTAAAGGTCATTATTTCAATCGTCAATTTATTTTTATCTAATTTTATAATAACTTAACATAATGCACAGTGAGTTCTGTCAACTCCAAATACCAATTGTCTTGGCCATTATTTCTCACAACGTCATATATAGATACTTAACGTAACTGGCTAAGCTAGAGTGATAAACATGCTCTATTCTCGTAGTTACTCCAATTTAATAATCAAATATCATAAATGTAACCAATAAAAAATATGAAAGTATGTTAAATGTGATAGAAGTATTTAAAGAGAAGTGACAAGTGACAGTTCAACAAGATCATTCGTCGTGCCCTAGAGATGACATCATTTGAGTCTTTACTTATGTGATATACTTTATGTGATATATTTCTATTATAATAAAGTATAATACTTGTATTGTTTATTTTCAAGGCAACAGAAGATCCAATTATAGGTTTCTACGAGTTCAAGTCGGTTTCTTATTTTAGCTTATCTCAAATCTATTGTATCAGGCATTTACCACAGATTTAATGAGAATAAAGCTTTTCTAAAATTATCAATATAACTACTTTCGAATAAACGATAACTGAAAAGAAATTTCTTCTATTCAGAGAATGTAATACTCGTAGATAGATGTTCTAATAAGTACCAACTAGAGTTAATTTTATGTTACAAAGATAATACGTAGGTTATTGTCTAGACTCTTAGAATATAATAGATACTTAGAATAGAACGAGATCAGTAATTTCTATTGTATAACAAATTCCAAGAAATTGTTCAATTTAATTCAAATTCAGAGGAAATATTCTCAGAACCTAAATTCTAGATAGTGCTTTCTTCGGTTATCGTAAGAATATCGTAATCAATATCTTGTATCTATTAGGCGTACCATGTCGCCTATATCTTGTTATATCTTATAGAAACCTTGATAACAGCAACATTGATTGATAAATAAAATGATACATGTTTCTCAAAAGTTTTTACTTCAGTATTTCTCAATCTGTTATCAGTTTAAAACACGTTCAAAATTCTTATTTAACCAGGAGCGATATATAAGATTTAGAATGAGTGTTCATTAAGTATTATTTTAATTAATTTCAAAAAAGTTTATTTATTTACTCTTATTCGTTAGAAGTTTATGTAACTTAATAGCAAAGGTTGACAGTGTAAATCTTTTTGTTTTGTCTTATATTTATAAATAATATTGACATTATAAGGAGCACAAGGTCATAAATAAGAAGCCGTGAAGTAAAGAAGCAATGTTGTCCTTACATCCAAAAGTCTTCACAAATACATTTTATCGGGCCGTAACATTTTATGTTACTGGATAACTAGTTGAATACATTAATTTAAAGGTAATAGCATTACTACTTTTTTATATTCGATTTATCAGTAATATATCGTCTAAACGGGTTTCGGGTGACTATTTAATGCATTGAAAGTTCAATCATCAATGCATCTTCTTAATTGAATGTGTAAATGTGCTATAAGGTGTGACAGACGTTAACTCGACAAGCTAGATTTACAAGGCTGCACAAACACAAATCACGGACGCGCATCGTTTTAATGCTGGTGGCTGATGGCATGTCCGTCGCTCGTCGTCCGTCTTCCGTGGCCGTGCACTACACCAAACCTGTGCACCACTCGATCATTCCCCTCACCCGCACCCGCACTACGCCTCCAGCTGACCCATGCGTGCCAACCGTACCATTCGCAACAGTACATTTATCATATAAACACCAGCACGGCTTCAACGAATTATTGAGCTTAATTTAATGTTAATTGTTTGTTGCTAATGATGTTGGCTGAAGAGGAAATATAGGTTTTGCGACAAATGTATACAGTATATCAAATTTTGATTACACCTTAAACGAAATTTTTAATTTAAATTTCACATAATTAAAGCTAGCAAATTTGTCAAAAATTGTAAATCTATATTTTATTGATTATTATTCTAAAACCATACCTACATTATTTATTCCATGTTAATTACTGCCATCAAAAATTGATCAAAATTTATGGCTCAAAACAAAAAGTGGTATGCTTTTATTTGCGATTCCATTTATGGTAAACGACGGAGACTTTGGAATTAAAACACCTTATTTACCAAGTACATAGTCTTCTTTCAGTATTTTAATCTGTTCATAACAAGGTGTTTCAAAATATCAACCAATAACAATATCGTCCTATGGAAAATTCTACAAGGCTTGGTAGCATTTGAGCAATATATCCAGTTGTTTACAGAGGTCCTTACGAACAGGTATAAAGGGTGACATTTGCCCTATTGCCTTCTCGTGGTTTTGAAATTTATACAGATAAATGGGCCTTTAACAAATTCGTTTAATTGTTCTGGGAACTTACATCATCCCATGGTCGTTTGGTTGGTGTGGTAAAAATTTCAAACGTATTTCAACGACCCACATATATGATTTTATTACAAAAAATCAATTTATGAATTAATCTATACCAAATACAAAGAATGATTTAGTTTCAAGTTTAGTTTAGCAAAGTATTATATTTATATATAATATATAGTTTAAATTATGAACAAGTTATAAGCTAAAAACAAGCATCGTATAAATCTACGCTACAATGAAAGAGCACTGTCTCACTAAATTTTTTATAATGTATATAGGAACGGATAAGATAATTTTTTTATTGTATCGTAGATTTATACGGCTCTTATAACCTCTTTTAAGTATGAATCGCCGCCGAAATCTCTGTTTGAATAATTTGACCTATACAAAATGTCGCAAAGCTCCAAATTTCAAATAGAATCAGCATTCAACCGTGCTATAAAAATTCAAACCGATTCAGGTCTTGAGCATGATATATTTGGTGCGTTAATAACACCCCTCATTCTGAATGTAATTTTATTTACTGAGAATTTGTTATTAAGTGGTGCTCTTTTTTCATTATAAAAGAAATAAATTGCAAAAAATATTTATATTTAGTCACTTCAAAGGTCAGAGTATTAGGCTCTAGTCTAATCTAATTATGTCCAGTGTGTTATAAATTTAAAATTACAACCATTTTGCAGTAAATTAATTAAATTTTCCTCAGGCCAAAGTTAGATTTTTTGGGTTTGGTTTTTATCAAATTAAATGAATTACGTACATGCATACTCTTAAATTTATTAGCGGTGTTGTTCACATATATGGGGCTACGATACCATAAATACTGCCAACACAGTGATAGAACTTAGCATCGGAAATAGGACGACGTAATTAAATTAAATTTTAAAAAAGAAATTAGTTATATTTGTAGTATATATTACCAGTTTTTGTGATTGTATAATATTTTTAAGATTTTTCCACTGTATTTGAATTTTTTATAAATATATTTTATTGTGTTATTCTATCATTTTTGAATTAAACTGCATTTAGCGAACGGTATCAATTCTCCGGGACATCGATCCACCAATAAATGACGTAGCTCGTATTTCCATTGGGTGTACTATTACGTGTAAGTGTGGTTTATAAGTTGTAATTTTTTAGTAAAGCTACTACACAATAAAATGACTACGACTGACACTTTACCACCACACTAGCGCTAGCCGGCGTGATGGCATGATAGCAGGATAGCAGACACGTTCATTACTGCACAAAATCGAGTCTGAAGCTGCTGGTGTCAGAATATCATCGCGATGGTTGATTGTTCCTATAGCCTGAAGCATTTTCGAGACAAAATATATGGCAAAAGTACAATAATTGTTCTCTCTTGAATAATATACTCGTACTATGTATTGTTGTGGTTTTTTGTGAATTATGATTGTTTTCCAAACACCCAAATATGTCCCTTTAGGGTTTTTACGCGACCACTGCTTATTTGTGATTTCGCGCGCTTGTTGTAATCATTGTGCACTAATGGAAACCTAAATTCTGCATTTGCTTAAAACACCAAATACATATTTTGTATGAAGCTGTAGACTGTTTGCACTGACATATATGTAATCACTAACTTAAGTGCTTTTCCTTTTTTGCTATGACTTGATTTCTGACATTTAATTATTTTCGACGTTGAATAAAATTAAAATGAAAGCAATTCGAAATTAAAGTTAGAATTAAATGTTGCTTAATAAAGCGCTTATCACGTACTTTTACCATTGTCACTGACACACACCGACGGATAATCAAATAATGTTTGTAAACATTTGTCGGTGTTTTGACAGCACATCAATTCAGCACATCAATATTCGACTTGTTACAGGAGGCGTAGTTTGTGCATTCTTACGAACGGTATTATTTAAGATTATTCTGCGATTCAACATGGTTCAATGATACATATTTATTCGATATAACCCTTTGTTGTTTTTGGAAAAAATTGTTTACAAATGACATGGCTTAGTATTAGACAATTAGAAATTAGACCGTGAATTCGGGCGTAAATCAGCGGCTAGAACTCTCAAAGTAAGTCAACTTCTGTTCTTTGCATCTTTGTGTCACAATACATACATACCACGTGCCGATACTACAGAACGCCAAGTTAAACCTTTTTACTGTAGGGTGTATTGGAGTTGTTTTGCACTAACATAATTTATCAACTTTTACTTTAATTTTTATCGATACACCACTGTTATGAAAAAGACTATTTATTCCCTTCCAGTCTGAGACGGCTAATTGTATTTACAAGATAGTGATAGGTTTTGCGTTGTAACATGTGTACGCTTGGTTAAAATTCGCGGATATACGATTCTAGTATCAGAGCTACGTAACGCTTGTATTCGGCTTTATCGCTTGCAGTGTGCGAGGGTTCGGATAGGTAAAGCGCAGTAGCGACAGGCCTAATGCCAAAATATTGATAAATATGTTTCTGTATGCACTGTATTTGACAAATCTATCTCTTCTGTTAAACTACATTCCTCGTGCATATACTGATACGACATACCAGAATCTATTAATATAATACTCGACTAAAATGCGGTCATGTATATATTACATGTCCATTCCATTACATCCCTTAATAATACCCTTGAAATCTTTCACGTGTCACGTAGCTTATTTGCAGACCTCTGCCTACGAATTCTATGAATAGAGGATAACGTAGGACTCAGACGCTACGTCGAAGACCGTAGACGATCTATTGTTATTATTTGTATTGAACACTTCTAAGAAAGTCTGTACCTTAAAATAATATTATAAAGGGTGGATAACAAATCTCCTTTTATAATCTTTTACGAATATATTTTGTATAGGTGTATTAGTGTATATGTAGCAACTGTTAAAACTGATTTCAGCGCTTACAGAACTAATTCATCGCATACGAATTTGTTGTTAAGATAATTTATCGGATAAAATATTCTATGTGATAAATTTTCATAACGATTTTCTGTTATGCAATGAACTGAAGGGCTTTTTCTTTAAATTGATTAGCACTTAAGTCAGTTGGACCTTCGCGGTGGAAATTGTGACTAAATATAAATTAATTGAAATAATACTTTTCAAAAGCTTTTCCCCACCAAACTTTTCAGTCTAAGATCTCTTTTTTGGAGCATCTGGTTGCGTATCTCAGTCACAACCGGTCGTTTATTTTTTCAATTTATAACTGTTTAATAATAATTTTTCTTTTTGGATATGCCTTTGATAACTTTTGAAGCAATAACGCTAACCTGCTGTAATTTAACATTCGATTCCCGGACAGCGCTATATTTTCTGGAATTAGATGTCGTTTCATTTAATTGATTGAGTTCTTGAATCATAAATCTGCCAAAATAGAAAAACATCTTAAATGATTGGACTGCAATCAGAAAACTAATTGACATGTGATGAATGAAAGCTATAGTTTTTATAATGTTTAATGTGTATTTTAACGAATCATGTATCAAATACCATAGCACTAACATATTCTTTTTCTTTTCAGGTAAGTGTGATAATGGTTTATCTGATAACATCTTAAGGGATTTTTCTTCACCTCATATAAACAAAATCCTATTAATGAATGAAGCCTCTGGGACCACCCGGTGAGTACAACAAACTACTTTACGACAACATTCAACATTAGGATTCTGCTAGTCTCCATCCCTATCCCCTTTCCTAACTTACACACGATCTCGGACCGGAAGGGGATGTGAATAAACTTCTAAACCCTCGATGATTGGCGTGAATCTGTGATTGTGTAAACAGTGGTCAATTCGGATTCAGTTTGTCTCCGTTGGATACCCTTGGGGGTTGACTCTTCTCATTTTGTTAGATGGTATAGATTTGGGCGATTTGTACTTCTCCCTTTTCTATTAGAGTAGACTTATAGATTGTATATATACAAACATCTCTAAACTAATAGTCTAGGCTGGTCTTGGGAGCACGCGTGCTATTTAAACTAGAACAAAAAGGAGAGAGATAGAAGTAGTGTTCATTCTAAGAAATTGCATGATTCTTATGCTTATTAAGTTGTAATTTAATTATTCGTTGAATACGTTCAATGCTTCCAGTTATATCACATGGAGTATACATTGGTATTTTTATAAAATCAACCAGTGTACTAGTTTTACCCATGTCGGGATGCGGCTGGGATCGGGATCGGGATTCCGATGCACCGTCTGGTTAATCCACCTGTCAATCGGCAGAGATGGATGCCTGTGATAAGCCCACTAATCCGCAATAACACAAACACGCAGCTAACCAAACACATCTATCTGTCACCGAGTAATGTATGTCTGCTTTACGACTTGCCTTGCGTCTGTATCACTTTTATTTATTTAAAAAAAAATCTTTTTATACCATATACTGGTATTATATGTATTCATACCATATTATTCTATGCGTATTTCTGATTTATATTAGATTTGTTGAATGGTGATAGCGTAAGAAATGATTCCACGACCCGTATGATGCGACCACCATGAACACTGTCCCTCTGTTTGGAAATTTGTAACGCTTCTTTAAACCTTCTTACACCACTCACGGCAGATTGGACATCACCCCCGCAACTGTTATTGCTATTGTCCATTCCCACAGCAATACCACATTGGACTTCACATCGACCCTTTTTTTTCCTAGCAAATATAGCGCATTGTATCCTCGCTTCCATGCTTACGTTACGTATGCCTGTTTCAATGGTTCAATGCTTGTCTCGAATTCCACACGGAAACCTTACTACTCCGGTCACCGGTCAGTTCTTCTCCTCGACTCACCCTTTACTCCATGTAGACACCCACTCTCCCAGTCTTATACACCACAGGTCGTATACCGCAGGACACAGGTCTGTAGCTGGTATTAACTTTGACTGTTGGGGTCCGTTGACTGTCCAACAAGTTTAGACCTTTCGTCAGCGTCTGGATGCAGGGTCTACCATCCCTCTCCTCTTTTTCTCACCTTCTACAACCCACTTTATACTATATCCGACACCACGTGCTAATCTCGTGTATAAATGTGTATTTCTGTCCGTAATTAAGTGATTGTTTTTTAATAAGTTGCGGTTCTAGATACAATAGACGTCTATGTTTGCATTTACTAATACATAAACGGCAGTTGTGTACATGAAAGGAACTTGAGTACTCTACACAAGTATTTGTAAGTTTCAGAGGGTTTGGGTAATTACGGTCCGAAAGATCTTGTAAACATTAGTGTTTAATGATGCAGTCTCGAGACACTAAACACTAAACTTACAAAGTGTTGTCACGGCAACGGACGACAGATTCATAGCTTGTTAAAGTTGCATAAACTCACTTCACATTGTCCAGAAGCCCTGAGGTATAGCTTGGAGACGGTACTCTGGTCAGAACATATCTATTCAGTATCATATTCTTGTTTTCAAAATTGGTACAGCATTTGTGTTATTGCGTGTTCATGTTACTGATATCTGTGAATATTCTGTTTCTGTACTGCAAGCGTTATTCGATATTCTCTAATATACCGGAGAGGCCACGGAGAGAGCCACCCGTTCGCGGCAGCGTAGCGCTCTTTCTCGGTTCAACGGGCAGAAATTGATAGGATAAATTCCGGGCGGGATCTGAATTGGCTCCGGCGAACCGGAAGTCTGCTGCTGTAGCTATCCTGTTGGTGCTTGATGCCCGCAGGACTATGATAATTTCTCAACCCCTTATGGACCATCCACCATTCACCATCCGCTGGTCCACGTTCTACCACCCTCTAGGGCTGGGGCACGTCCTTGCCGGCTCTGTAGTCGATACTCTAGTCTCCTCTACAGCTCTACGGCGATACAGAGCTACGAACAAGCCGGGGCGTTTTATTTTTTGTTTCATTATTTGCGAGAGAGCATATACCCTTTGTGTAACCCGGTTGTTGAACAAGAGAACTATTTCATTACATGCAGAGTATGCAACGTGATCGAAAAGCAATGAGCTATTTCTCGGACCCACTGTCCTGCTGTTCGTGGAACTTCGCCCGGGCTGAGAGCTGGACAGAAGATATTGAAAAATATTGTTTTAGCTTAAAGTAACAAAAGAATACGTTGCATGATCGCACACAGAGCATAGCCACATACAGCTATACAGACATGGAGACATCCCCGGGACTGTTTACTGAGAACAGAGTTCTCTGTTACAACGCATTGTCTGTTGTATGCATTCGACAAGTACTACTAAATATACACAAATTAATTTACATCAGGCAATATACAGTGTAAATTTTATGGTCTACTTGTCACTGTAGTGGATAAAACTATTGACGAACCAAACATAAGGGCACATGCTGCAACGGGGTGGCAGCATTTGGGGGTTGTAGAGGCAGTGGATGCGCTCTGGATCCCAGACTGCTTGGCACTGCCTGACGATTGACAGGAGACTAAGTAAGAGGGATGGGGAACTGGAGCATCCCGCCCCATCCTATAAAGCTCACAACGTAATGAAGCGATAGATTACTTGCGCTAGATTACTGAACTATAGCCTGATCGGTAGGGGTCGGATTATCTTCCCTTACTTAGATTTACCCCTTACGTGGAGCATCAATTTTTTTTATTTAAATCCACTCTCGTTTTACTTTATCATCGATCTCACCCCATTTACAAATTGTAATCCGGTCTCTGTCACCCATTGCCCTCACGTTTGTTGCTTTCACCCCTTCCTTTTTCTTCTCCTTTTTTTAGCTTAGTGTATTGTTAATGTGAACTGTTTGGATAATACTCAAAAGTTTATTTATATTAATAAAGGGGATCTTCAATAGTCATTGTTGTTTCGCTTGCCCAATGCCCGTGGACGTTGCTTAGTATTCTTAGGTCGATAGATGACAGCGTTCCGTAGTCTGTGAACCTTCTACCCGGTCCGTACCTGTAAATTAACTCTTTTTAATAAAATTCTTTACTGCATACTCCAAATGAGTGATACTTCACTTTACTATATTTGTTCTTTGTTTTTGTTCAAAGTCATTGTAAATAATAATCATGTCTCTGTGATGGTGTGGTGGTAGTGGCTTGTGGCTGGTTCATGTCGAGGTCCAGTTCCACTACGTCTCATCGTCTGTGTGTTTTCTAACCTTTGCTCCAAGAGTCGCGAACCCTTCTATACTGTCATCTTTATTTTCATTTACAGGACGGACCATCGCATTTCGCGATGAGATGGGGGTTGTTGGGGGTTGAAATCAACCCACTACATACACATACGACGGCTACGTCGACGAGTTTTGTTTTCTGTTCCGTTTTCTGTTCGACCAGAACACCCCGTTGCAACCCCCATAGTATGCGGCTGGACTTCAAAGAGTAGTCTGTCAGTGACATCCTCCTCTGACTCCCCTTATAGCAAGGCTCACGGCCCGTGGGCGTTTGCATGCATTACCCCTGTTCTCTATTTCGTATCTCTGTAGCATCCTGCTAAAATAACAAACCGATAATACCGCTCAGAAACTGGGTGGCTCCTGGATCCTGGCTCCTAGTTGCTGATTCCTGGTTCCAGTTCGATTTCTATCGATTTCTGCCAACGACGCTCTTGTTATTTCCGTCACCATGTGCTCGTACCATCATTTGTATATCAGTCGTTCTATCGTTTCGTCATTCTAGCGTTTCCTATAGATCTAATGAGAACGAGAGCCTTGAGCCGTCTGAAAACAGCAACTACCGAATATACTGGATATATAAACGTATTAATACCAACGCGGTGACTTCAAAGGTATCATATCGCAGCCAACTCAAAAATAGAATACATATCGGTTCGGTTCTGTTCTGTTCTGTTCACTTCACTCTATGTTTATAGACGCTCTGCTCTGCTCTATACGTACATTTCACACGGAAATGCAGATTCTAGGCGTGTTTAGTATTTGTAGATACCAGAATGCCAGAACAGCATTATGGTATCCATTGAACATTTTTTAGCCTTTCATGCGAATTAGTAGTTTTTAACTAGGAGTGTCTCTTCTTTCAATTGCCGTCCTCTTAATATATGCATTGTTAGCTACAGCTAGATTTGTACCTTAATTAGAAGCAATTACGTTTCGAGAGTATCACATTTCCATAGAATGTTACCTTTTATTTGCTCATTTGTGTGTAAATAAATCATGATGGCCCAACACAAACATGTCATAGTATAAGAGGTGCATTTCTGGTTGCATACAAATTTCATGCAGGCGCTGATGCAAATAGTGGTTTCATTTCATCGGTGGTACGTGGGGTTAATCGAGTGTTGACATTACTGTTGCGGGTTGCCAATTGCAACTCAATCGACATAAATAATAAACACATACATATACAAACATAAAATACACGTGGACATGTGTATGAATAATATTTGCGTGCTACACATCATTGAATAAAATATACAAAATCCAAAACATAAATCCCACTCATGTGTAATATACCAGTCGACCCCCAAAAAATATAAACACCATGTTCTTACACACTTATAACTCCTATTTATTCGCTTTTCGGTTCGATGAATACAACCGCCCGACCGCATACTTATATTTGACTCTGTGCCCTGACAATGCGCCCTTGCAAGGTTAGAATTATTAATATCTATATAATATCATAACTTTCCCTTTTCCATTAACTAAATAGAACAGAATCATAACGGCTATATGTTCTTCGGCTCACTTCTGCACTTATATACGCCACGGACCCTCATTGCCTCATCCCCTTTCCATTCACTTTAACCCTCAACCCTAGTTTTAATACATACGTAGTCTCTTTGTCATATTAATTCCAGACCCATTTGCACCCATTCTGACTAAATACACTCCTATAAAATCACGTCACCCTTTTATATTTACTTATGAGTATCATATATAAATGTTGTATCAATGTGTCTTATATGTTGTATCAATTTAACGCCAAGTGACGTATTTTTATATCCTTGTCCTGAATATTTTATACATATATTGGCAAGTATATTATATTCATGGTATAAGGAGTACGCTGTACACTGTACACTGTACGTCCCTCCCCTCTGACATGTGTACAACATCATTGGATTAGGTTTTCAAGTGCTCATCTTTATTTCATCACAAAAAAGCTTGCATTACAAATATATATTGCATGTAATGTGGTAGTATTAGGCTAAACGTAGGGTGAAGGGGGACTTCAGGGACGGTTTCATGAGAACATTAAACATTGTTGCCACCCCAGTAATCAGTGTCAACTTCGAATGAGGTTTGCAAATCCATATGCATGCTACCAAGCCAATGTACGAGTACCATACATTATTATGCGTATAATAAGTACTGTTTATGATAGCTGAAATAACAAACCTTAAGTGTTTTTGTTATGTTTGTCCAGCGTCAATAGGACTAATTAATTATTAAAACCATCCATCCAAAATATTTCAATCAAAAGCACATGTGTGCACAAGCTGTGCTATAACTTGGCTGTCAATTACAGGTATCTCCTGTTGCAGCATCCATCATCCAGTTACATCATTATATCTTGTATGAAAGAAATGAAAATTATTAGGTGTATTATGTCCAATTTATCCAAAATATTTAGTTTTTATATAAAGTTATTATATTTTTTAAATTTCTATATTAATTAGGAAATCTGAAAGAAACGGTTTTTAAATAGAAGTTTTGCTTCTTATGGGAAAGAGATGTTGCTTTGAACCAGATACTTTTGTGCCAATGCTCCGTCTCATTATTTACAATTCAAAATGAATTAAATCATTTTGTTTGCTTTGTCAAATAACACACTAAAAATATTTTATTTCCAAAAAAATATTCTCTTTTGAATTACAGTTCACGATAATATTTGATTAGTATTTTACTTTAAGAGATAATTTGAAGGAAATTTATGTTTTCTGTTAATTTAGGTTTTGCATATAGCAAATAAACAGAAGATAAGAATTAAAACGTGTGGATGTGCCTCAATACCATGTTATGTACTTTTATTTTAAGAATATTTAATTTTAGTTAGTACTAGTGTTCTGCAATGCACTCTTTCAGCTTATCTAATGAGCAAGGAATGCAATAATTGTTCTGCACTGCTTATTGTTCTTATTTTAAAATATATCGAACTAATTGTTAGAATCCTCATTCAAAATTATTCAGTAAATTGCTTTGGAATTCTTAATTTTGAATACACAATGGATTTTTTACTCGCGCATTCGTACATTCATTTTTTTATGACCATACTCACTCACTGTTGACTTTGAAAACTCATAACGGGCAATATAATTTATGATAATACTATAGAAGCTGTGATATGACAGCGGGATTATTCACGGATAACATATTATGAATTACGATCAAACAGGTTTTTAGTTTTTTTACTAAGAGACTAACAAAGCGCATTGGTGTTTAGGCGCACAGGTCGTTGTAGTTGAATACTTGTACGAATTGACTGTAGTATACCGTTGGGTTGTGTTATTCTGTGAAATATATAGTATTGGTCTATCATTTATAGCACAGAGACGAACTTCAACGGGAATAACTAATACAATTTTTCACTTTTATTTTATTTTCTCTATACCCGTTCTACATAGATTAGATTTCCAAATATATCAAATAATAAGAAAAGGAATGATTGCTGATGTATTTAATTTAAAAGTACTACTATTAAATTATATTTAAAAAAGAAACTAATACACTTGTATCATTTTTAAATCCCAAAATATATAAGTTAAAGTAAAAAAATGTTAACGAATTAAAGAATTAATGGTTTAATAATTTAAATTTATAAAAATAAAATTAATAATTTAGCAACTAATCTAAATTACAAAAATTCAAAATATAATCATAAAATTCTGTAAGCCATTGAAATTTGTTAATTTGAAATGAATATTTATAATTGCAGTGGTACCTCGGGCTTCGAACTTAATTCGTTCTTTGACTACGTTCGTAAATCGAAATGTTCGCAATAAACCGATATAATTTTTGTCATTGAAATTAATGCAAATCACAGGAAGTGTACAGCAATTTATTATTGCGAAAATAATTGAATACGCTTTTTAAAATAATTTATATTTAGATATTAGTAGCTTCTTACATTATTAATTGAGTATTGAATATTTTATTCTGATAACATACTAAATGTCTAGTTTGCCACTGTATATAAGTTGTGCGAAATACATAATATCGTACATTGGTCTACCCTGCAGCTCATACTCTTCTGAGTCCTGAGCAACCAATTGGTAATAATCAGTGAGTATCCATAGGTTGCAAAATGCAAACAACCTGTATCGGTTGATCTATGAGTGTATGGATGCATACGTTATTCTTGTTCTGCATTGTGATCTATTGTGATTTGCGATCGCATTTGGCATGTTAAATAAACTATTCATAAATTTCTGTACATTCCAACAATACTAACACAAATATGTATAGATAGTACAAGCAACCACAAATTGAGAAACATGCCACACATATACTCGTATTCATACCCATGGACATGACACAAATAATGTGTTAACAAAGAGTCTTCTACCGGTCTAATGCTTAGCCTGTGCCGTTGATCGTTTTATAACTATGCGTTTCGTACTCGTAAGCTATATACGACCACATATTAATATGGTCAGAAATTGTTGAGAACTAATGTCATAGTTACGTACGAACGGGAGGTAGTAAAAATATTTGTTTTGTGGTTAGGCGCTTCCTTCGCACCTTTTTACTCACACGCCAGCATGTTTATAATTTTATGAATGTATACCTGCATATATATACGCTATTATGTATAAGTATATATTATAAATTAAAGAAATCTTAGCAAACAATAGATCTATCTTTAAATATACTTTTACCCAATCGCTTAAGGCAACGGGGTCTGAAAAGGATCATCCGGCCAACCCAGATAATTTGAAGTCGTACTATAGAGTTAAGAAAGCTGATGTAGGAGTTTTCAACCGGAGGGTAACGGTCTAACCATTGGTATAGAAGAAATATCGTACACGAGAATACTTAAATGTTTTTTAAATTATGTTTGCGTTCCAGTCATCTTTAACTTGAATTGGATCCGCCTTGTTTCTGACCACTAAATTTTAGTGGTTTTCTGAGAAATATTAATCATATACAAGTATATGTATATATAGTTATGTTTTTGTAAACTTAGTTCGTTTTAATTTTAAGAAGCTTTCTATTACAATCTCTTTTCTTTGCATTATTCTATTGGCATTTAAAAGTATCAATACTTATATTGGTGTTTAGTCAGTAACGTAGCGTGCCTTAGACGGGCGCTGTATCAAAATTTGTTGGGGGGCCCAAATGATGGGTAAAAAATTTTCACAAAAGGAACAAAGACGCTCGTATTGAATTAAAAAAAAAAATATATTAATTGTACGTTATTGCTTACAATTAATTATCCTAAGAACTAGTTTCAGTGAGATGGTGGATAACATTTTTAGAATTTTTGCTTACACACGTTTAGGGTCTTTGTAGACCGGGGGGCCGCATCTTTATATATTTCACATTCCCTGTTGTTTAATTTTATCTTAAATTGTATTGTCATTACCGCGTTTCAAATACTTTGTTTTATAACAATTTCTCTTCTGTATCCCTTATCCGTTGATTATTAAAACATCTGCGTTTACCATTATTATACATTTATCTTAGTGTTCATTACTAGAACCTTAGAATATTCAAAAACCCTGGGTGATAAATAAGCCTTCTAAAATAGATCAACGTGAAAATACTAATGATTGTTAAAAATGTAATTTGCACTTATGTATTTTGATGTCATTAGATAACATGTACATTTATCAGCAATTACATTTTCTATCCACTTAAGTTTTAACAAGCCAATTCTGTTATTAGTAGTTAATTAATAATCTTGCAATAGCACTACGTAGTGCTTGGTGTGATTGTATAAGGTGCGGCTGACCAATAATGCAAACAGGGCACAGCCTGCAGTACTCGATGTACTACACGCACGTTAATCTAGCAAACAGTGCGATTAAATCCTTTGCAAAGCCACACTGTCGCCTCGGTCTTATGTTATCGCATGGTATTTAAATAATTCTATGAACTTATTGACCTGAGAAATTAAATAAAAATCGAAATTAAATTCCGTAGATAAAATTGTCGTTCTTTGAGGTTAACCCAAGTCAGAAGAAAGGAAAATTTCAAGAATTTTTTAATACATTTTTTTTATAAATGCTATAGGTTTCATTTTTTTTCATAGGGAATCTATTGGATTTATAGGGTGTCCAGCTGGAAATTTGAAAAAGTGGACAAAAACAAAACAAATATTTTTTATTAAGATATTTATTTATATACAATATTTATTTATATATAATATTTTGTATTTTAAAACATGGCCATGGGCACTCGAAAAAGGAATAGACCTAATCTCAGATGGGCTCACCGGTTTGAAAAAGAACTAGGTCTCTTAAAGACTATATATTGAAAACTTTAGCCTACACAAGATTGGCCTGGACAAGTCTTGAGAAGGATAGGGCTCACCATTGGCTGTCGTGCCCATGAGGATGAAATAGTATTACACGCAATGCTGAGTCCTATCACCGTTGACCTCCTATTATAGCGGCCGTATTTGTGGTGTCGTGGTTTAAACATATGACCAACACCGCTGCCTGATAAGTTTATGATTATGTTTATACGTAATCAATTTAATTTGATAACAACCAAACCCAGAAAATATAGCTCTAAGTCGGAGATCGAACCCCCCGTATATGAATCTATTAAACTTGACAACAATTAATTCCAAAAAATATAGCGTTCGTCCGACACTTTGTAGAACATATATTATTATAGGATTTTTAATAATTTTGTATGATGTCTTCTTTATTTTATTTTAACTTTATTTTAAAAATAATATATTGGCCTGTAACTTATACGTTTTTGGACTGCTATTAACAATGTTGCCAAATATTGTAGCTATTTTAATTTACATTTTCTATTGTTTGTTGTCCCTGAGCCAAGAATAAGAAATGTCTTTTTTTTTCTTCATGGCATATGTAAATGCATGAATAAGTTTGTGGTGTTCGTCGTGTGGATGTAGAATGATACATGCTTTCTACTCGCAAGTGTGTTGTAGCACCATAGCCAGCCTACCTTACTATAGTATAGTACTCGTTTTATAGTATGATGGTGTGGTATGTATAATAGTAGTTCATCTCGAGTTTCTTGCGCTTGCAATGTCAACTATAGTATTCATTAGTATATCAATAGTAAGACAATGCATAGAACCACATATCTCAGAGCTAATGAATCTACATACCCATATGCACATTACTGACATGCAGATACAACAAATATAGTACGGGTATAGAAACAGTACAGACAAATCGTCTCGGCTGCGTACCCAACGTACCCGACGTACCGGCCCGGGTGAACAACACATTATGCTAGAACAAATACTAGTGCACAGGCTCACATTGTATTGTTGTACATGTTTAACTTTAAAAACTGGCTCTCAAGCTTTTTAGCCGTTATTTATGACCATTGAACTGAAATTACATTTAAGATATCTTTTTTGCTCTTAACCCGAAATTAGTAAGTTTCATTTATTCATATTCAGATAAAACTAAATTATTAGGTGGGAATGGCGCTTTATTCCAAATTCATTCCAATCCAGAGTCATTTTCATTTACATTGATGTCTTACCTCATTTCTCGTTTTTTACCTTATTCCTATTTCACATTAAAGGTTTTAATGGATGACAAATAAATTGAAAAGTACTCTGCACTGTGTTTCTATATTTAAAGTAAATATTTAATGACCACATTGAACTGATTAATATTCGAGGACTACAATAATTTTGTGAAGTAAGTTTCTGAAATCGTTAGAGGGGAGATTTTGTGAGTATTATTATCGATTAAATCTTGAAATACTGTTCTAGTAATATTTTAAAATCAGACTTATCTAATTTTACATAATAATCTACTAATCATTTAATGCCTATCCGGTAGATAAATGTCATAACACTAGTATTTTTATATAACTAAGTAAGATTAGCAAAATTTTAAATTAGGTTATATGGAATAATAAATAATCAATCATCAACTTCGTTTCCTTATACGATGTTACAAAATAGTACCCTTTCATTTAGTAAATAAAGAATATTTTGACAAACGCAATGCTGTTGTGGATGCTTGACAAAAATGCTTTAGATTATATACTTTACGGAATAATAGGATATTAAAACATAAATAAATAATAATTGAGAAAACTTAAATCTGTAACTTTGTTCTGTAATCTGTAAAATGTTCTACTTTTTCTTAATTTCGGAAAACCAACAAGCTGTGAAAAATATAAAGTTCTTTTAAGCCTTAACATACTGAAAGAAGATATTGGATGAGGATTGATACCACTATAGTTGGGTTCAGTTGCTTCTAAGTCTTCTTGTCGTCGTCCTATTGCCATAGGAATGTATAATTCTAACTATTAATTTATATTGCACATATTTTGAACAGTTTGACAATCATCTTCCCACATATTATAGCTAATAAACACAAGCACAAACACGACGAGGTTATACTCGTATTCTACACACTGCCTACTATAGACGAAGCTTTGACATTAGTTACGTTTGTGTATCTTATTTTCCTTTCAAAACACATTTAAATTTAGTACTGTATGTTGGATGTTGCTGACTGCTGAGGAGGCTGCTGCCTGCTTGCCTGTAGTATCTGTCATATTTATTAATTAATGAGTAGCAACAACACGCGTATGAATTAGTAACTGTCACTAATTAGTGATAATATGGAAATATTATTTGTTTTTCTTATCATGTTTCTTTTGTTGTAAATATAAAAGAAATGTCAAGTGGTGGTCGGTGGTCTCTTCGTGTTTTTATTAACAATGTCTAACAGGAGCCAATGCAATTAAAAATAAATAATTAAATACAAATCAGCTATGTATTATACACTTTACAAGGTCATCCATACATAAGATCTTTAATGGAGGGGAACAAGAATTAAATATATAAGTCGAGTATTGTGCACAACAAATTTGTTGATTCTTTTTTTAAATAAATTGTGTCAAATAATCATAAAATAATGTCTACAAGGTTTAGAAGTTAAAGTAGTTGCGAAGTTAAAAAATAAGTAAATTGTAAGAGGATACAATTGGAGAACCAAAAACGGTCATTTGGAACAAAAGTAGAGAAGAAGAAATCAGTCCCAGAATGATAGTATCGTCTATTTATGATACTTCTTCTTTTACCGACAACTTTCTATTACAACAAACATAGAATTATATTTAGAATATAATCAATTCATGACAAATATATCCAGAAAATAAAGCATTGGTCGGGGACTCAATCTACTGAGCTGTGCTGTGCTGATAACTTCGTTTTACTTCACACGGAATTTAACTTATAAATTCCATAATTCTAATTTGTATTTCAACGTTTCATCATTTATTAAAGAAAAATACATCAAATACTTGTATAAGCTGTTTATTTTCGTCCGAATTCATACTCTCTCTCTGTTTTTCTTTATGATATTATTAAATTTTATTCGGAATTTACATTCATTTGATTTTGCCTAAAGTGTGTTTCACCGACCGCCACCCTAAATTAAAATGCGGTTATAGAATTTAATTAAATTATATTCGTTCTAATTTGGTTTACACGAACAAGAGAATTGGACGTTTATTAAAGGGTAATTAATTGGACTTGCATGTACTCGCGCTCTGTGTACATTTGCTCGAGTTATGTTGGATTGTATGGCTCCCGGTAGAACTAGTGGTCCTTGTTCCATTGCGTTGTGGTGTAAGTCTCCTGTCGCGTCCTTTAGCCTCGAACCCAGGAACTCAGGAACCCTGGAAACCTGAAAACGTACTGTAAGTTCCATGCGCTCACTAAGTAAAACACTTGAGTCTTCTGAAAAGCATTATTGTATAGCCTACCCCTCTTGCAAAAATATACCGAACTCTAAAGTCTAAATGCTTGTAAAGGCGCTTCAATGATATGGATATAACATGCCCGATACTATAAAATACCCGATCCTCCGTAGATTGGTTGTCGTACGATGTGTTGTCAACATAATTGGGGTTGGGGTTGGGATTGGAGTTGGAACTGAGCCGTTGAAACCAATAGAATGAATATTGCGCTTTCCTCATTATTCTTCAGAGTTTATTATAATGTGAATTTAAAAAGAAATGTTAAACATTTCAAAAGTACAAGCATCAAATAATCCCAATTAGGAAGCATTCTTTTTCTATGTTAAGATGATATTATCAAACATACAGAATGAAGGAAGCATATTCCTTGAGAACTATAGATACGAGTATGATATATAAAGTAAATCTTGTGCTATGTTTCTTTGGTATTGCACTCACTATATTTTGTATACTATACATCAATTCTTTTTACGAATTCAGTGTATTTTCTCTGAGTTTTCTCTGGGACGAGATCAAGTAGGAGCCAGCATTATACGCGATATGTTTTCCTTGCACAAATGAGCAATACTCGTGTGTTCAGTGAGCGTAATGTGATCCAGCCTCGGCTACACGGCCAACGCGATGTCCTGGTTGCTCGTTGGTGGATACTGGATGCTGGTTACTGGTTAGGAGAATCAGTCGAGGGGAATGGAGGACCGTCGTGCCCTGTATGCCCTGTATATTCTGTATATCCATATCTGTACTTTTGAGAGCATTCTATGATAGAAGAAATACGAAATACCAGTTCAACGTTAAAAGAGTTTTAGTAATTCATTCCAGTACAACATACAATATTATACCGTATACCATATACTCGTATTTTTTCTCTCTCTTCCTGTCTCCAGAATTGAACACAAGGAGTATTTTCACTGAATAAATACATCACTGCTTTCTTAAATGTATTTTTTAGCTTCAGTAAGCATCGTCTGAACAGTCAACTTAAACTTTTGAGCATCCACCATTATTATGATTTTATATTCCACAGCAAATCCGATCGGCTCTTTTAGTGTTCGTTTAGGTTTTCTTTATTTGAATTTAAAATTTTCTGTAGATAAAATATACATGCGTATTCGTATGTTGAGAGCATTAACAAATCATGCTTCATTTACATATACATGCACATACACTTGAAGTTCGTTCTGTAAATGAATTCATAAACAGGCTGTCCAACAATGTGGAACTTCTCTCAGGTTTGCAACAAAAGGAAAGAAAAGACTTTGACAAAATTTCCATTTCCATTAAATAAGTAACAAATTTGTATTGATCAAAGTGGTAACCTACTACTTTTACTATTATCAAGATTAATAGTTTGCTGAGCGTACAGATACGTTGAGAAACAAATAGAATCATTTGGCCTATAACTAAATAAACACTTTTGCGATGCTTTCCTTCATTGCTCTGTTAGTTTTCCGCTAATTAAATATTTTTTTCGTGAAATATAACGTCGAGTGTACAATTTATTATTAGATTGAATTTATTACGAGTATATTGATGAAAGGCGCCGAGCAGGGATGGTAATAGGATTAAAACAGGATTATAATCAGTTGTAATGGAATTGGGGTACTTACCTTTTTCATTTGTTCATATTGATGTCACTAATAATAACAATAATGTATTGTTCTACCCTTTATTTATATGCAATTATATGCATTTATATGCAATGCATTAATTACATTATTTTTGTATTTATTGGGTACACATAGCTTTTAGTTATAATAAGGTGTATTAGTCTATGTTGAATTTTGTTTGAAATTATCGAATGCAAAATGCAAAAAAAAGTTTATTTCGTCCTCTGAAATATATATACGAGTGTATCAATTGCTAAGATTTCCATGGTTCCTGTCAAACTTTCCGAAAGTGTAGCACCAGTGATAAAGATATCCTATTATGTTTAGCTCGATTATTTAGAAAGCTTGAAACGGTAAAATATAGAGAACTAACTGTGGTTACAATGTTTCAACTTAGCAACAAATTTCTAATATTCAGTCAATCTCAGTAAACATTTTGGAGTCACTTTCATCATCAATTGCATCATATTGAAGAAGCGTATGATTTTTTTGCTATGAAAGAATTCAATTACAGTTTTCCAAACTGTTTTCTTAGTAAGGACCCTAAATATATGCAAAACACAATAAAACATCAAATCAAAAAAATTAAATTACTCACTTTACAGATTAAACAACAGATTAAATGTAATAGTACTCGTATGTAGTATATTGTGTAATAACTTACAAAATATTTATGTTGTAATTTTCGTTGTAATCATTATTGCCTTAAATTAAGTTAAATTTGTACTTTACAACTATTCTTTTGAAAAATCGCATATAGTCAAGCAAATCGTTGTTATATTGAGACCCACACTTTTAAATCTCTGCTCATACTGAGTTTGTCGAAAAGGGTACCGAGAGGGACTGTAGGACGGTGGAATAACACCGATGGAATATGATGCATGGATATGACGCGTAATTAACTTTATAACACACTCTATTAGTTTATAGAATTAACTTAATTTGAACCTATTTTGTGCTATTTTAGTTAAGTTTACTTGCTTTTATGATAACATTCTTCTAAATAGTTATTGCTAGTTTTAATTTTGTGGACTTTTATAAACCATGAAAAAGGCAATGAGGAACGACGGGAACAATCAAAAGTAGTTAGTTTCACGGAATCGATGAAGTTATAAAATTACAAAGATTTGTCTTTGATTTGTAATTATTATATAATTTCCATGGTTTTTGTAATTAAGATTAATTTGCTAAACATTTTAGTTTTACATTTTTAAAATAAAGGTTCATAGCCTATTAATTGACATTTTATATTTTTTGCAACATTTAATAACATAAGAAAAAAGACATAAACTTTTTAGGCATGAGTGTACTAAATTGCGACATTTATATAAATCTTTAAAACTCTACGATGCATTCGAGTATTTTAATTATATTCTGCCTGGCCGAGAGCTTGTCAGTGAACGCTAAATATTTTGTATACTACAACGAAAACTTATTTGCGTATGAATTATCATATCATATTTTATAAATTTAAAGAAAAAAAATAATCACTCTTTTATGGTGCAAGACTTAAATGTAAAGAAAATAATCTGATTTTTATTAATTCATTTATTCCTTTTTTCATATAGATACATACACAACTGTCTCAGTAAATACGTAGTAACTACAAAGGATGTCGTGTTTTACAACCTCTTCCAACAAATATCGGATGTCGCATGTTACTCCAACTGGTGTGGACAAAACATAATATTTTCACTACTTACTGAATACTAATTTAAATTGGCTATGAAAAAGTGTGTAAATGTTCAGACTACATCTTTATATGTAATATGAGTATTATTCAGTATTTGGTACGGTACGCATTACGCATCAATTCCGCACTTAACATTCTTTTTATAATACATACTCGTATATAAATCCGAAATAGATGATGGAAAGCGTATCGCACTCGCACTGGCACTCGTTTCGCACCTGAAATGAAATCATTAGACTTGCTGCTCTAATGTCTAAAATGTGCCACTCTCATGAGCACGCATCGAACCGTGGGTAACACTTCTACAACGGCTTCTACACTGCACTGCACCACATAACAATCGTTTTACTTATCAACACTAGTTATAGCTGTCTATTCCAGGTTTCAGTCTACGTATATCAGAAGCTCATTTTTCTTCCTCTAATTTAGCAGGTTTTTTGTTGATGACATAATTGTTTCAGATGATAAATCTTTAGATAATTCAGTTACTTCAGTTCTTCAGTAAGAAGAATTTCGAAAAATCAAAACCTCTTAATATAATCGTTCAATCGTTTCACATGTCTTTTAATATCAGGTTCTGATAATTTTAAATATATTTCTTTATTGAATATCAAGTTTTTAAAAGTTAGTAACGACACAGTGGGCGAAATTTTACACATCTTAAAATTTAATAAAATCATTTACTAGTTTTATTAAAAATTAGTTTAAATTATCTAGATTTGCTTTGTTTTCAAATATCTTTTTAAAATCCGTTGGAATTTTAGAGCCGCATTAACACATTCTAAGTACTATGAGAGTCCTTAGTTCTAAAATAGCTCGTTGTTTGTTATCACAACAAATGCAATTTTATCCGATCACAATTTTTTTTTCTTAAGGTCCTTTAGCTGGTCCATAGGCAATGTCATTCAAAAATAACCCTACTTAATTTAATCCAATTACTACTTAAAATATTTCTTATATATTAAATATTAAGAAATTGCTACCACATGTTTTTATAACCGCTGAAAAAACTTTAATCCTAAAAAGGAATTTGAACCCCTATAGAATATACCTTTTATACGACTTTGGGTTGTGCCCATAAATTGTTTTTCGTTTTACTGATATGTATATTTTCTGCAATCGCGTATTTAGGGATTCGTAAAATTATAAAAACATAATCTTAATCATAATCTTTTGTTTAATCTTAATCATTGTTATAGTTCATATTACCAGAGTTTGGCGATAACTCATGCTTAAAAGAGGTTATAAGAGCCTACGGTACGACGTTCAATTTTATTTTATTCGTTCCTATATACATTAAAAAACAATTAGTGAGACAGTGATTTATCATATTATCGAAGTTTTATACGACACAACCCAGTAAACATTTTGGAGTCATTTTGCCATCATATTGAAGATGCGTATGATTTTTTTGTTCTGAAAGAGTTCATTTACAATACAGTTTCTTACATTCGTTCATATGAAATGTCTATTTTATCAGCTACAAACGACAAAACTACTCCATCTTTTTGGAATACAAATGAAAATAAAGTTGATGCGAACTTGAAGTGCAATACTGGTAGAAATGTCACAAAGTAGGACACTTCACCAAATTGTTTACTAGGGACTTATTTTATGCATGAGTCGCCAACGAACTCTCTTAAATTGAACTATATATATTTCTTATAGCTACTTAATCAGCAACACTTATGTGAGTGAAATTGAATTCACTGAGTGAATAGTTTTTTTTAACGAGAGTGCTGTTATTACACGTGCGGATATTTTCTCAAACAATCTTGTAGTAATGATAATTACATTTAATTTTTCGTCACCGCCGCTCTTACTATTATGTATATAGTTTTGATACATATTTTTGTTTGTTGAAATCCTACATTAATGATTAATGTTTGTGATTTTGCATATTTTTCATTTATAAGCATGGTATCCCTAGATTTCAGTATTTTTCAAAGCTATCATCATGTTGTCTTCCGTCTCCGCCCGCAGTACCGCCCAGGTCTATACCGTAATCCGTGTGCTAAAGCGCTAAGTTTTAAGTTTTTGTTTGTTTTGTTTTGATACAGGTATGAACAAACTGTGGTCTGATATATAAATTTATATGAAGGAGTTTAATTAGTTATAAAAGCTCATTCTGTAACAGACTATATTTTCTATTATTATGACTATATTTTTTAATTATGAAGTAAAGTTACATTATTTTTTCGTTAATTTACATAACTTATGTAATTTAGAGTCATTACTGAAAAGGTTCTTTATAAATTTCGAATATCATAAACTGTAAGCAAGTTGTACCTACGATCTGTAGTGTATAATACAGATAAAGATCAAGTAGTGTATATAATAGGTAAAGAACTACATATGCAGCTACATGAATATGTTTCTTTATTCTTCTTGTTTCTTAATTTACTTTATATTATTTCCCATTATTGTTATTTTATTGTATTCATTTTGTCCTATTGACATCAGTTAGCACAACGGCGCTATATTAAGCATTCAATTGCCAAGATCGGCAAAACCAGTCTTTCTTACTTACTTATTTACTACAATTACTTACTACATTACTTACTTACTTACTACAATTACTTAAAATGTATGTATTGAACGTTTAAACTTAATTTATACATAAATACATAATTATGTTTATTGGCAATGACTTTCATTTCTTAATTGTGTAATGAGCATAATTCGTTACAGTAAATTTGGTAGTTGCATTTATTTAGTAATATTTTTAATGATTCTGTAACTTTAATTTACCAATATAAAGAAATTAACAATAACTATTTGATTTTTATATGTACAGGTTCGATTCTCAAACGGAATTTATTTTTTAACTGTGTTTTTAACAAAATATAAAATTGATACTTCAAAAATTACACCATCAGTACAATAGAAATTAACATTGATCGAAAAGTTGTTAAAATCGTCTTAAAATACTCGTAGTAATTCACAAGTAAGTATACAACAATGTGAAGTGGAAATATGGCTCCATTAATAACTGGATGTACATTGCACAGTTCACACGTATACTGGTTTACTGATGTTGGATTTTCTCGCTGAACGGTGGAGCTTGAGGCGGCTTTAATTCGCTGATTAGGCTCGTGTTCGTCTACACTCTACGGTCTCCACATCCACACCCTAGCATCGGTTTTCATACTGACACTATACAGTCAGACTCAGAGTCTGAGAACTCCCAGTTCTTAACGTTGATGGTTGATTTTAGATTCTTTCTGTGCTTGCAGTATGGCATTACCGGTGCCCCAATCCTAGTCCCCCAGTACTCGATGTTTTGCTCTCTTTTAATATTAATGTACTTCGCTGCTACCTGTGAGTTAGTAGTATTCGGGGTCCCGTACATTTTTTTCATAATATGCAGCGAGAATCCGGACGCCATTCCATGGAACCATCACGGATGCTGCTTTGCATACAAAGCAGTATTCGCTAAAGGCCGAATTATTCTTTAGATTTTTATTTCGAGGTTTTTTATCTGGTTTTTCGTTAAAATAGATTCGGTGGCTGGATAAAGCGGTACTACTCCATACTACTCGATTCTACTCTTGTTTTAGTTTATGCAGTACTCGCCAAAAACAATATAAACACTTTAATGAAATTACTGTTTATAAAATAGCATGCGAACGCGAACCAATAAAGTTCAGAACATCGAATGATAAATAAATAATTATTTCATTGCTGTAATTTAAAACAGTCTAAACAAATTAACGTTAATATACTCTCTAATTCTTGATGTTACTATCACATTTTATAGCTTCTTTTATCCTTTGATAATGCTTCAATTATCATTTGCTATTAAATTGTAGTAAAAAATCTATAGAAAGTACGCTACTATAATAATTTAACGCAATATTTGGTTAATTTGTTATTTTACTAGTTCATTTTTAAAAATTGTAATTTATAATTTGAGCCCGTACAAAGAAAAGATTATCCGTGTTAATTGAAGCGAATTCAAACACGAGTGATATTTTTCATTGAACAAAAAATAATTAGGCAGTACCCCTCACTGTGATTTCTTAGTTTTTCAGGATCAGGAACGACCTTGCAATTTATAAGAAAGAGGGTCATTAAACGAATCTAACTTTTCAATTGGAAATGCTGTCATCTTTAACGGATTTATTCGATTTGAATAATCAATTATAATTTCTATAAAATGTGTCATAAATTACTTAAAATTTGTTACTTTAAAAAAAGGCAAGAAACGGTGTTGATAAAATACACAAAACATTAGACGTTAGTACGTATAATTACTAGTTAAGACCATAAAAGTATTACTAATTGTATATGTCTATTATAATTGTTCTACCATTTAACGTTAACCGTTTAATGTTAATCATTTTCTTGTTTGAAAGCCTTGCATATGTGACCTTCACCACTGAGAAATAAATATTTTCTATGATTATAATCTACATTCAAACATTGCAACGAATTTACATCTAACCTCTCAGTTCAAATATTCATTTGGTTTGGCAATTATCTTAGCAGCTATTCTGTTCAATATGTTATATTTTATTTTGTGTTTTGGTTGTCTCGATTCATTTTAGTTACTAAGTTACTATCACAGTCCTAACTAATATTTGTAGAAAATTGTTAATATTACATATAAGTTGCACCATAAAAGCTCAATCTTCTCAGAATCTTGCTGTCTCTCTCTTTAAAACACGCCACTGATCGAAATTACGTATTGCAATAATTAAAATAAACCTTAAGGGTTCGAGATTACAATGAAATTACTTAACGTTGAATAAATTATTCAAACATTTTGTACTGAAAATGAAAATACCGCATCATTCTTTTGTAACGTTTAGATTGGATTTTATATTTTCCATAGTAATAAAGATTTACGTGGAGAATATTTTTCCTTTGTGAAGAGAATACAATATCGTATAACTGCCACCTAATTACATAGACTGCTGGTTAAATAGTAGCTGTCTTCTGTATGTATGTATGTGTGTGTGTGTCTGTTCGTCTGCCTGCATTCGCTATTCGCTATTCGCTTATTTCATTTACCACTTTCAATAGCTTATTGTAATTGCATTTGGGTCTGCATTAACCATGCTGTCTCTCTGTTTATATGTTCGACATTCTGCATTTTGAAATGGACATGTGAAAGCTTTTGATATTTAGTGCAAAGAGAGAATCCCTTTATTCTCTCTTCATCCATTCTATTGGTTGAACTCAACTGAATCCGAGAATCCGGGAGTCCGGGAGTTCGAGAGTCTGGAAGTACGACACTCCAGGAACTCGGAAACCTGGGAGGAGTGTTTCTGACCACACACAAAATAAATTCTAGGAAACACAGAACGAGATTTTGTCTAATAAATCTAAGTTGGATCAAATTTCTTAGATTTCAATAACAAAACATGTTATTCAGTTACGATTTCTATGCAATTTCATTATGATTACTTCATCTGGTTGTTATCTTTTACGAGTCTACTGATAACACCAGATTATGTATATGAATCATATTTTATTATTATTTATTTATTCATAGCAAAGAAATTTTATGACTTTATTAAGTATAATACTTTGTTTATGTTTCACGAGTACTGTAATGTTTTTTAAAGTTTTATTTCGGTTCTCGCTTACACAGGCTTCTTGTCATCTGACTGTAAAATTAATTTCAAAAGATGTAAGGCCTTGAACACACTGCGATTTTAACCTCAGCGATTTTTTCCGCGTAGTTTTGTAACACATGAAATCATATAAGCATGCACATTACAAAGTCGCCAGAAAAAATTGCTGAGGTTTAAATCGCAGTGTGATCTAGGTCTAATATATTTCACGTAAACTGACATGCAAAATGTTCAATTCAATTTTCTTAAAGAACACATAACTGAATAATTTTTATATACACAATATTTTTCCAATTGTTCATTTATATTTTTGAAGTTAAACTCTTAGTTACTTAGAGTTACTTAATGGCGGCCTAGGACCTGCTGTTAAGTTTATAAATATGGTGTGCGAGTTTATAAGGTTTTACGAGTATTGCAAAGAAAAGAAGACACATAATCTTGCAAAAATGTAACTATATATAATATAGTTAAAGTATGTTTACGTTTTGCACGTTCATTTAAGAAAAATGTTGAAGTCCGTCAGACTCATAGCAAAATATTTTTCAAATTAATTACATAAACCTAAGAAAATTTCCTATTGTCCATTAGAGAGATTATGCACTTTTAAACAAACCGCAAAACAAAGAAACTTTTACAAAAAGATGGTTTTTAATGCTTCTAATTTCTTTTGTTATAATACCAATCTCCGAATCAAAATAATGATCAGATTTTATTGGTTTGTAATGACACAAAGACGAATTCACGTCTTAAACAACTCCGTTGCCTATTACTATTAATTTAACTTTAAATTAAATTAACAAAATTAATTTAAGTTTTAACAGGTTTTTCAAAAAAAAAAAACACCGCCATTTTAATCGATTTATAAAATCATATATTACTTTATGAAAAATATTTCATGCTTGATTTTCAAAGAATTTTCAAATAAATGTGGAGTTATGTAGCTAACACACATTCTTTTTCCGGTCTATTAGTTTACTGGTTATTGTTAAGGGGGATCAGAATGAGTATCACGCACGCTAAGTAATCTAATACTTGTATTGCGAATAGAACAGAATAGATAACATTTGCTTTTAATCTATTATTATGTACAACTACGAATAGCATTATGCTGCTATGAAATGCTTTACTCGTAATGATCTGTATAATCATCTCTTTTTTAAAATACTTTTTCTATTTTTTATATCTAACACATACGCTTACACATACGCATACATGTATAACCGCATTCGTATATACCCAGTGGCGTAACTAACGACAGGTACAAATTGTAATTCGCATAAGCAAATCCTTAAAGGCACTGTCCCTGTAACATTTGTGTGGCAAATATGTACAGAACTAACTATACGTAAATGCTACATAATTAAATTTGGTGGATAAACATTTTTAAATTGGTTTCATTGAATTCAGACTTTTGTCATTGAATTCAAAGAAATTCGTCACAGAAAGAGTCGTCTAAAGCATTTTCTCGAGCATTTTGTTTTACATTGCACTTATTTGTATTCACTAGAGGATGACTCTAGTTCTCGTTTGTTTAGTGCGAATGAATTAATTAGTCATAAAAGCGAGTGGGTGCTAAAGTTATCTTAACCTTATTTTTTTTAGTCTCCTTTTAAATTCAACCTTCGGTAAAAATTTGTTTCATCTCAATTTAACATTTTTGTATTTTGTTCAATGCCAGCACAACTTCCATTTTCAACTTTCTACTTCCAAACTCATTTGTTTCTAGATTATTACAAAATAATTAAAGTGTTAATATTTTCGCCTTGGAATTACAGTCTCTTTAATACTAGCTTGAAACACAGATAGAAAATGAAACTAAACTACCTCTATGACATTTATATCATGGGCATAAACTGAACACACATTTTGAAAAACGACGCTCATTATGCAACCTGTACCATTTAATAAAGTAAAAACCAAACAAGATGAACCGAAGAAAATGATTATACAAAAACCAATTCATAATCTATATTCATCTATATAGTTTATTGTAAAGGAATGCATTTTTTAATTGGGACGCCACTGGAACACTTTTCCATGTATATCCTCTCACACGCAAATGTGTTTGGATTTCCAGCAATAACTTTGCCACCCTCAACGACTTGGGTTATACTAGTTCGACCCGCATGCTTGAGTTTTGCGTACTTTGTTAAACACAACTCACTGGCCTTGTTCAAAGTTTACTTACTCCTTCAGAACAGAACTTCAATCAATTCTGTACAAACACTGAAATGTCTCAAGAATACTCAGATAGCCATTTTATATTCAAATATTATGATTTTAAATATAAAGTACAATTGATTGATAATTTCTGAAACACTTCATTGTTATCAAGAAAACTTAATTAAAAATCATTTGTGTTAAGAATATACTCTCGTATTTATGGCTGATTATTTTGAATTCTGACGTGGCGCTACTGCTATTAAAGAGGCAGTCAAAGAATCAGAAAATCTAATGTTATATAGAGTTACATATTAAATTACGATAATACGATTACGTAATATATTGCAGAAAGAATGTTAATGTCTTGTCTATTTATTTAATGACAATGTATCAGCATTTTGTTGAAACTTTGGTAAATAATAAAACGTAATGTTAGCAGGTAATATTACGTAATACTGTAAAGAGGAAAGCTCAGGCTATCTTAATCTGCCAGTGTGCCCTCGTTATCCGAATTTATTAAATAGTTCAATCAATTAAGTTATGTTGAGCAACAAGCACACTCGGTATTAGTTTTGCTTTTATTCGGTTTTAGGTCGTAAGTGAGATTCTTCGTAAATCGAGGGCTACCTGTACCACTTATTACATGCAGTAGTCTAACTAAAAGCAATCTAGTAAAAATAAGTAAATGAAAATATCAATTTGTAAGCTTTTTCTAACTTTTGCATCATTCTGCTTTATCATCATATTTATAAATTTTCACATACAAGTAAGTATTGCACCTACCATGTTGGTTATTTTCCAATGAAAATCTATTTATACAACGCCATTGTTGTTAGACAATATGAAATAGCGTCTCAGACATTGACATTGTGTATTGTATACTTCTTATAATAAGCATAGAATGGTATTATCAATTTCATATTTATATCACAGACAGGCTTTGGTTGATGTAGGGTTAGATGCTTTTATATCTGAGATACTTTTACAATAGAAAATAATTGTGTTTATTTTAAGTAATTGCTTTGTATTGTGACTAATTAAAAGCTTAGTTTAGGACTTTATTTATCCACCATTAAAATAATTATCGTATTACATGTTTTACATGTGATGTCCAATACATGTTATGTCACGCTTCTTCAATTACAGATATCGTAATACAAAGCGCCAAAAGTAATACGTATAAAACTTAGCATACAATTTATTTATTCCGTTTATTTTTTTATACTCGTATTAAGAATCTGAAAAGCATTTGTTATCAGAATGCTACTTTATATTTACATGAAATTTCATATAAAAATTGTAAGTAAATAGGATGATTCTTTTTTCATAAAACGTAAACTGTAACTAATGCCTTTAAAAACAGGACCACCTTAATAATCAAGGGTATCTTCTGATCTATATATTTATATTTAAATATATATTTTATAATTACATATATTGCATAATAGCAGGTTTTTTTATATTTATTTTAAATTTTTTTGTCATTTAGCACTATATTATTGTGCCTTAATTCATTTATTTACATATCATTGTGCTTAATTCAATTTTAATCCTTATTATACATTCCCACTCCTTTCAAATGAAAAGAAAAATATCCTTATAAAAATAAAAACAAAACTACTGCAAAACTTGCTACTCTCCTTTCTGCTTCTACTCTGCCATTCCTTCTCTTTCCTCGTTCCTTTTGTCTATCTCCGCCATCCACCTCTTCCCTTCTCTGCCTTCATTTAATAACTACCCCTTTAATAACAGATAATATGTCTCACAAGAAATAACTTGTACTAATATCCCACTAGTGTATTGCAATGCAACTCATCGTATACTACAACTACAACTACAAGTACTACAACAACTACAACTCATATATTCCTCTTCCAATTCACTCTTTTAACTTCTTCTCCTCCACTTCTACCCGCGTTAGCAATTTTACGTTAGGCGTTATGTAAAGAATTACGTTAAATACCCTACAACCACTTACTGCTATAAATTAAATATGTGTCATATTTTATAATTTATGTGAAACAAACAACACATAATAACTTTTAAAGGGGAATGTACCATACTTATTTTCAGAGAGTTTCCAACACATAAAGTATATAAATCTCAAATCAATGAATTTTTATTTGACATAATTATTTAAGTAAATAAAAATAAAATATAAGCACTTTTTTTTAATCAATTAATGTCTTAGTTTTCCTTATTCTATTTATAAGTTTTCCCCATATGTCTAGATAAATCTAAAGACCTTTTGACCAACTTAAGAATACTTTAGTAAAGCCATTTTTTGCGAGTATTTTCCTGTCCTTCCGTATCCGTTTATTTGATACTAGTACTTGATACGTAGGGTATGTAGGGTGCTTCACCCTTAGTGTTTTTCTTATGCTGCTTAATTCCGGTAATGTACCACTCGATGGTGGATCATTGACCAAAGACGGATGTTTTTTTTGTGTCATCCTCCAAATAAAACATTCTACGAGTATTCTACGGGTTTTATAACATGAAAAGAGGGTACGGTACTGGTTCAATTTTCTATGGAATGTAACATAAGTTCAAAAAATTAGAAGATTTTCTCGTTCTTTTTTGCGTTGATAAAAGTGTTTACTTAGTAAATTGTTAAAGTAATTTTTGTTGTTTCATTTTTCATACTCTACTCATTATTTTTAGGCTGTTTAAGATATAAATATTATGTTTTTAATTCGTATTCACTTTGTGTGAAATTTAAATAAAATACAATATACTAATATAAGGAGTACTTTGAAAGAAACGGAATGACGAAAGAAGACATAGAGAGAAGAATAGAAGAAAGCAAAGTGTGGAAGAGGAGCTAAGGAGCAGAGACAGAGAGATAGAGCAGCAGGAAAGAAAGGAAACAATTCATAATAGCAAACATAATGAATAAGGAGAGAGATACAGAAAAACATATGAGTAAAAGAAACAAGGAACATAAGAAGAGTCCCAATATTTAGATTAGGAAACGATGAGAAAGACAGCAGATACTGGGAAAATAGAGAGGCAAGGATGTCCGGTGTGTGCTGGAGAGAGATAGAAACGCTGGTGCACATTAAGTATCATGTGAGAAAAGACTAAAAAGTTAAAAGAAGATTGTGCAGTTATTAAAGAGAGGCAGTGGAGAGAAGCGATGGATGGTGGAGATAGAGACGTTAAATAAATGAAATTAAAAAAAATTGTATGTAACATGAATTTCCAAACTACCTTTATTACCGAATTATTGAAATAAGAGAATCGTTACTGGATATAATTGAATCTCTGAATTGAAGTGACTCCAACAGTTTGAGAACTTCTGAAATAATTATAAATCAAATCAAATAATTATTTCGGGCACCTCTGGTCAGCTAGTAACAACTAGCCATTTTATATATTTTTCTATGCATTTTTTTTATTAGTTGCCTATATCAATTATTGATGATTAACTTTCAATTACTCTTAACATTAACTTAATTATATACCTTCACTTCGTTTCATATACATATACATACGAATATTATGATTATTATTTGTTATATATGTAAGTTTTAACGAGGCGCACTATCCCGATTCTAGCGTGTTTGTTGCGGTAAGCCCACGGCTATTTCGAAACGGTAGCTTGTCCACTAGGCTTACACTCGTAAATGCACATGCAAATAAATGGTATGCGTTCAGCTGCAGACTAGAGACTAGACACTGTAGCAGCAACTTGTTCTTTACCATTAAAATAAAATCACATTATTGTAGTTAGGAGGGCTACACTAAAATCCACGCTACTTCATCCTAGTGGAAATCGAGCTGTTGTGGTAAATGTTGAATTAAAATAGGAACACTTACGTTGTACCTGCAGCGAACATTATCGATAATTCATACTTGATTAGATAGTAATTGGTCGATCGATATACGATCGAAACTGACGCTGCTACAGAAGAAGTGTGTATGCGCAAATGACAGCGACTGACAGCTGTTTATCATGAATCCTTCTGTTTCGAATGCAGTGCCTCTCGCTTCTGTAAATGTTAAGTGTAACAATAGAACAACGAATTGTACACTAGAAAATTGGAAAGCGTGTTACTGAAACTTATAATTTATTGAAAGAAGTGTATAGCAATGAATGCTTATCGTGTGCACGTATTTTTGAGTGGTTTAAGGGTTTTCAAGATGGTCGAGACGACGTTCAAGATGATTCACGCCCGGGTCGTCTTTCCACGTTAAAGTTGCATGATAATATCGAAACAATCGGTAATATGATTCTATCCGACCGTCGGTTACGTATTCGTGCAATTATGGAAACTGTAGGAATTGATAAAGGATCCGTACGGAAAATTTTACATAACGATTTTAACATGCAAAAAGTGTGTGCCAAAGTGATGCTTATTCCGCATTGTTTGTCAAGACATTTCTGGCACCTTATTCACCTGCTCTTGCGCCGTGCTTCTATCTGTTTTCTAAGTTGAAATCTGCATTACACACGTCCTGAAGGAGCTGACAGAAAATGACTTCCAGCACTGTTTCGAACAATGGAAGATTCGCATGGAGTGTTATGGGGATAGAGGAGGGGTATATTTTGATGGTGATAATAAATAAATATGAATGTTTTACAGCTTCAGTCTTGTTATTTAATAGCCGAACATCGTACAACACCCTTAAATATACAGTCATTGTTTTAGAAAGTATTCAGGTTTTCACAAGTATAACGGTGTGATTAATCACAATTATTTATATTTTACATAAAAATTAATGCAAAATGTTTGTTATGCTTACGTAATTGGAATTGTTTCAAATTAGTTACTGTTAATGTTAAGCCTAAAGCCTACCCTGGCGCCTGTTTAATACTTTCTACATATAATTCAGCTCCAGCTATCCTCGCACTCGCCAATATACACGGAGTCTGTGTGATGATTCAACAATAGTTAGATGATAATACTCGTATATTTTCATTTTGCCAATGGCTACTGATGAAAACATGAACGATAATGAAAGAAACAATAATGAAAAAATGAGTTTTGATGTTACTACAAAAATAATTCGGAAATCATTATATTCATTATCCCTTTTCCGGTTTACTCGTATAATGATTAAACACTGGATTCTACTAATTATGAAAAATTGCGAGTTATTTATTTTATTTTAATTACTTGTTGAGAAAATGAATAATACAATAATTGGAGTTATTTAAATAAGTTATTAGTTATTTTATAATTGTTTTTCTATTAATTACGCTTGAAACGCGTCTTTCTCGAAATGATATTTTTCAAATTGACTCATCTTATTACAAAAATATTAATTTTGCAATTATCTTCCCATTATTCATTTAATCAGCAGCAACTCGTGCTTCAAGCTTTTTTTGCAAATGATTTCACAAATTTGAACAATTTGAATTTGAACTTCTCACCAAGTAACAAGTTTCAAATCGCAGTAAAGATTTTACCATATTTCTTACTGTTTACGCAGATTATTATTTATGCAAAATATTTACATTTTCTGAACTTGAAACAATCTTATTCGTATTTACTTTTTACTTTTATGTGGCGTTTGGTAAAATGTTATAACTTATTCAGTGAAATCTGTCTGAGTTCGAATGTCTGGCACACGGCTTATATTTGTATTTGAAAACTTTCTTAATATTTTTTACACTTTTTATAAAAAATCGTTGTTACAAATCGGATAAAGACAAAAAATATACTTTTGTATTTAATAATGTCCGAAACGACATTGGCATACAACAAAGCCTTGTGCTGAAGCTATTTTAATGAAATGTACTGGCTTTTGTTTTCATGACTGAAACTGACAGCAGGGAATGAGAATGACTGTTTTGGCGTCGTTTGTTTGCTCAAAATAATGATTAACATACGCAAAAAATACATTATTATGGCAATAAATTACAACCCTTATTATTTAAAGGAATAGATAAAGCGTTAATTTTCATTGAAGGCTATAAATTTAAGAAAATTTATTATGCAAAAATGTCCTCGAACTACTATAACCTTAGTTGCTATAAATGATTAACTGTTTGCTAATTACGTGCAAGAAATCAATTGCTGGATAAAGTCAGTTAGTATTCAGTATTGCCAACTGATATAAATAATGAGCGTACTCACAAGGCGTACAATATAACAGCTTTTTATATTAATCTTATAGGTACTTATAAAGACATGATATAAAAGAAGTTGAACTCATAAGTTGTATATCTAAACTTGTATTGTTATAAATTAACAATGTTTTTATGGATGTAGTGCTACGAATCAGCCTCAGTTTGGTCATTCTATAACTAGTTTTCACTAAATAGAAAACTGTAATCAATGCTTCAGTTGTACATTCCTTATAAACGTACTGTAGATACTCGTTCATAAGGAATTTACGTATCAGAAAAAGAACAAGGATATATTCTCAGTTAGTTAAATAAGTCGTGCCGTACAAAACTACGATACATTGTCAAATGTCTGTCACACTTATTTATTTATAATATATATATAAGAACAAATTAGATAAAAATCATCATCGTATCATAGATTTATACAACTCTTATAACCTCGTTTAAGCAGGAGCCGCAGTCGAACTTTCGTGATTTGAACTATACCGAAAATTTGACATAAATTTAAGAAGTAAAGTATATGTGACTGTAGCAAGTCCTTTGCCAAACTAGACACTGAAATATTATGATTATTGCAAACTTGTCACTGGATGAATTACTTGTAACTTTGATTACCCACATCTTCGTTTCTGCAACATTCGTGACATTCGTATTTTGATGTATAAATCTGTTCAGTTATTTGCAATTCAATTTTGAATTTTATAACACTGACATTTTAAAGAGACTAGGGTACATAGACCCTCAAACATACACATATACGAATTCGCTATTCCTTTTTAAATCATTCAACTTCAGGGACTAACGCAGAGGGGATTTTTATTAAGTTCTCGTGTAACTCGAGTATACTAGCTATAATACAACATGAATTTATAAAATGCGGATTTTCTTAAGTTATCTTTTGAGACGAAAAATATGATGATCGGATATTCAAGAGATTTAAAAAGCTTTTTATACCGGGGTATAAAGCACAATCGCAATATGTTTTGCTATGGATGTTTAAGTTTAGTAAAATCTAAAGAAAAGTGAATAGTATAACAATTGGAAATTGATATGAGTACATAAGACGAACCACATAGTATTTAATATAAAACTAATAAAAACATGCACTGAAAAGTCTCTGAATAAACAGCACAGCGTCATTAGAACTTTGTGCTTAGTTTTGCCATAAAAGCTCGTTCCGAATGCCCGTTCCGAAAGCTCATTTAAACAGAGAATGTGGCACATGACTTGAGGGCATAATCTCTCTTTACGATACCCTAACACTCCGCTTGTACGTACAGCATATCAAATGAACGGCTGAACGGCTGAACGGCTGAACGGCAACGGGTATTACATTGGAACGGGTGAACGGTTCGCTATTCGCGAACTGTCCCACTGTTCTCGCGTTGTTTCCGTTCCCCACTTCCCTGTCCCCGCATCTAGCTTCATTCTCGTTGAGTTCGGCTGCTTTGGGCTTTAGCTGGGGATATGAGTTTATGCTTGTAGTAGTATAGCTGTGCACAATGTTGCATATTCACTTTATGGTATGGACAGGCTTTGTAAACTTGTCCGGATTACAAGCGTATGAAACAATAAAGCTTTCGAGCCCACGCCACGGCCACTAACGTCGCTTCTAGCAACAGCCATCTTAGAAATAAACTGACAACAGGACTGAAATGTATTCTACTATGTATACTCACCCCTTCTTTACTTCTAAGGGAGCATTTGAGATCTCACCCTTCACAACTTAAAATTGCAAAAAAAAACATTCTTTGTATTGTAAAGTCATCATTGCTTTGCATATTCACGAATTGACCGAATATTTTTCTTTTTCTTTATAATACGTTTATGATAATTAGAATGCATAAATTGATACATGCTCGTGATTCTTTTGATCCAGCGATTGTCTCCTTGGATACTATCTGCTGGCTGGCAATCTAAATCCAGATTCTTCGTATCTTGCTTTTACTTCTCAGTTCTCAGTTCTCTGTTGTCTGATATCTCGCCACATATTGTCAGCCCGTGGTTGATTTACGATGACATCTACGGTATCAATGACATATATTCTAGATTTAAGAGCTTGTTCAGTTGGAATGGTTCCAATTATCTTATTTATATATTCCGTAGAAATTTGAGACTTGTTTTTATAAGATAGTCAACGCTGCTAATAATTTATTACATTTAGCTGAGTGAATAATGCTTCGATCCCTCAGCTGTTAAAGTTAAGTTTAATCAGAATGCTTATGGTAGTTTTATCCACCCCACACTGCTAATACGTTATCCTTTCCACCTTCAACCAGATTTCCATCTTAAAGGAAATTTACGCTGTAGAATTATATGTTATGGACGATCGAGCTCCCGTTGCATTCGTAATCAATAGTTGAAAATCGGTTCCTTTTACAAAGAACTTTTTATTCCCGAGATACCGAGTAAGAAACCTTTGGCAAGAGAATTTATTACGAAGGAAAGTGTGAAGAAGATAAATGCGGGATTCAAGTGAATAAAGTCTTGATTAAACACTGCGCTTATTCTGTACTCATTCATTTAGAAAGAAGTTTATTTCCTTTTGTACTTCGTTTCAACCGCTTTGAATCGCTGAATCTTAGAATGCTGCAAAGAGAATGTGGACTGTAGAGGCTGTGCGGGACGTACGAGAAAAACAATCCTCATTTAGAAGTATACCAATACCAGGCACGCGACATATTTGTTGGACTTGATGGTCTCCAATGATTTTATTTTACAAATACAAAAACAAAATTCAGTTTGAAAGGAGTGAATACTTTAACGACAGTTTAAATGAGAAACCTCATTTGCTATGCCTGAAAATATTTAATGCTGAATAACTCTTTTATACTACATCCATGGTTCCAACTCTAAATCAATACAACGTTTTATTTATTTCATTGGACCCATTAACTTCTGATTTGTGTATGTGAGATGATTCATGGTAACGGAGCTTTTTTATTTGGTAATACTATTTGTACTTTAAGGTATAACACTTTGCGCGTTCTTGGTTTCATCGGATATCCGGCATGCAGTATTACAAATCCTCTCTTCCTGTTAGTTCTTGCCCTTAACGTTACCACTGGGCACCGTTACTGGGTTTTCGTAGTCCGAGCTTTCCACATCATCGCACATGACTATCGAGATTCGAGATTCGCCGCCATCACCATCGCGAATATTTGAATTCCAGTTGGTCGACGGGCCGAGTACGCCAACGAGTGCACGCGCGGAATTTAATCATTCTCATACCGCTATGTAGTATGTACCCCATTCTATTTCGTGTACCAGCGTACCGTTGTAGGGGTCCATCCCTGGGGGCCTCCACCATTTCGCTCTTATACCAACGAGGATGGGCTATCTCGGGCTACGCGTTTGTATATATTAGTATAAATCTATAACCACATACTCTGAGTTTCACTATATATTATATTATATAATACGAGAATTTCTGTTATACATATATATTTCAGAATAGCATTACCATAGTCAATATTCAGTTTGCTTTTTAGATAACATTGAAAGCGCACATTGACTGACATCTGTGCAGAAAAATGATAACTATCGCTTCTACATTATTCGACGTTTGTTGATAATGATCCGTATCTTGTATATATTAGCTAACAATTATGCACTGTCCGTACAACTCTGTTCCCGGGTATTGTTCCCTTATAATAGTGAGTGCTGACGTATATCCCGGTCTACAAAGGGGGGCCAGGGCAAAAGCACAAAACGGGCAAGGGGCATATGAGAATCTAATGCTAATAGCAGGCTTTCATCGTCATCATAAAGTACTTCTATTGTTAGAGGAAAATCTGATCCCCGTCACTCCCCCTGTGTTGAGTACCCTGATAAAATATGTCAATTGCCCAATGAGTTATTATAGGTTGTATGTTATTTGGTGTATGTATTGTTATAGCTTGTTATTAAATATTTGGATCTATTTACATGCTGCCCACTTACCAGTTGAATTACAATGTCAGCTGTTATGTGAAGCGAACAACAACAATGTTGTAATGTTGGCATTACATGATCTAATGTGACTTTCACGAAAAACGTTTTGTCAGAAATATAGATTATTCAAATATCTAGTATACTCGTACCAGATCCAAATCTCCTTTTTGGTTAATATTCTAATAAGTGTCCATTAAATGATTTTACTTTAACGTCAAAGTAATATTTTTTGCACAGTGTATTTTACATACATACTCAATTTTGAAGCAATCCGTTCAACACATTTATGTAGCCATTACATTATATTATAAACTAGCTGTCCCGGCCACGCGTTGCTGTGACTAACGTTTTTGTCATATTACATTAGCGCCATCTATTGAATATCTACTCAATCTAGTCAACAGAATATTTACTCAATCTAGTCAACAGATGTCGCCAGATGTCATATGTCATATACAGATAATTAATAGACAAATAATTTGCAATAAGATAATATTGCAATCATAAATTGAGATGTAAGCTATCCTATCTTTCAAGTTGGATCAAACTGCACACGGTGTACAAATTTGATTAAAATCGGTTAAGTAGTTTAGGAGTCCATCGCGGACAACACAGTGACACGTAATTTATATATATTAAGATTATTCCTTCGCGGTTATTCTGGAATTATTTTCACCTTCGCGAATAAAATCCGTGCTTGGTGACGTATTGGAGCACCAAATACCTTTACCATCATTGATTATTTTACATTGAATCCTATTTAATATAATTAGTTCCATAAACTTTTGCAACACGTGTTGAATTATAAAAAACAAAATGTTGTACCAGGACAAACAAAAATTTTAACTTGTGAAAAGTAAAGTTTTTGTTAAAAGTTTTTCTACACGAGACTTTTTTTTTTGTTAGTTTTTCGTTTTTCTTTTGTAAGCCATTTGCTTGTCAACGTCAGTAAATTAAGTTTGTGTTCTGTAAAACAGCAAAGCATTGTGATGAATACAATAAAACTTTGATATGATTAAGAAATCAAAAATTACCAATTTTCCACTACATATAATATAGCAAGAAAGAAATTGTATGCAAATACATGTATTTCTTTGATCTCATTCTTTACACGTATGACTCGTGCAACACAAACCATATGCAGTTGTACCAGGTACCCCCCCCCAGCCTCCCCTTTCCTCCTTACGTTCTGGTTTAAAATAAAGGTGTTAGCGCGCCTACTATTCTGGAATGCGACAGACCTACCTTACACTTTACATAATTGTGTTTCATTTTTAATAAGTTGTGCTTAAAACAATGGTTTTCAAAATGTGTAAGTGAAATTAAATGGTAATGTTTTTAAATCATATTCATAATGAGCAAGTGTTTAGTTTATCGCAATGCAGGTCATCGCAAGTAATTCATCGTAGACAAATTACGAATAGAGTGGATAAGCAAGATGAGGATTTGAAAGTGCGGAAATTAGATTAGTATTAGATTAGGGACACTGCATAGAATTACTTGCTAATCCGAGTAATTAATTTTTAGCTTTGAATTTCTGAATTTACACATTATTCTATTTATTAATTTTTTATTTAATTTATTTAACTCCTATTTCCGATGCTGAGTCCTATATTGGCAGTTTTTGTAATGTCGTGGCCTCATATATGTGTAAACCACACCGCTGTCCAATAAGGTTATGATTACGTATGTACATAATTAATTTTAATTTGATACCAACCAAACTCAGCAATTGTAGCTCTAGCCCGGGGATCGAACGCGAAGACACTGTATTAATAATACAATTCCTATTATATAATTATCAATCTTACTTTAATTATATCCAGTCCTAATTTGTTTGAAGAGTACCTTGTTTTACCATAGTTCACAAACCCTTTATTTCTCACACTGTTGTAACTTTATCCACCCATTTTACGAGGATGCTAATGGTACAGAAAAATTAAAAATTATGAAAAATATTTGTTGAAGTTTTTATATTATTTTTAATAAGGGTTCGTTTGTAGAATTCTTAAAAAGTTTAAAAATCACTGTTTCTAAACTCAAGAGAACTTAAAAATGCGATTACCTTAATAACAAGAAAAGAAATTAATAGCAGGGGTTCAGAAGCCACAGGCATTCACAGGCATTCCCGTCCACATCCTTAACATCATCCGGATCACTTTAGCTTTGAGAATTACAACACTTTACTACTTGACGCGAAATTAAAAGCACGTTAAGAGAGCACGGACTCCACCTAATATTTTATATGTATAAATGTAAAAAGAAATCATCCAAATCTTAATTTGACGAAATATTAAAAGAAATTAACAATATTTTAAAACTTTCCAATCTAATTAACTTATTCTTAAGTATCATTCCCACTTACTGTTTTAATTTTGTTTTTAATTTTATATTTAATTTAAATTGTGTAGCATATGGGAATTTTAAGTTTTCTTTGTTTTTTTTAGAACCGTACAAGGTTCAATGTTTCTAAATTAAAAATACTAAATTAGAAAAAAATATATTACATTATAACCTCCAAAATGTGATAATCTGTCAAAATGTAGTAGGATTTATTTTTAAAAGAGGTTAGAAACAATTTTTATTACTAATTGTTATTAAAAACAACAATGTTAACTGTCAAAATTTACTATTGACGCATTAGCACCAACTAAATTAACTAAACTCAAATTAACACACGAATGTGACAAGGAATGCTTATTTTGGAAACCTGAAATGTAGATTAAAATATTAAATAAAAACGTAAATTAAATATCAAAACAGTGAGTCGGAATAAGGCTTCAACGACCTTAATGACCGACCGTACCGTTTGTTTGTTTTACTGTTAGACAATCAACTGACATACACTGTAATAGAAAATTTGAAAAGTGACTATATCAGTGGTTGGTCAAAATTAGGAGTAAATTATTCCAAGCTAGATATAAGATACAAACTATTAAAATAGTTAAAGAATTTCGATGAAATATTTCCATAATTTTTTCTAGTTCTATTACTTTTGTCTTGTTTCACTATGATTTACTTTATGCAAAGTGACGGTACAGGGACTAACAGCTTTTATAGTTAATATTGCTATTATATCTTCAGGTTCGATTGCATTAGCAACACTATTTTCTGAGTTTCTTTGTTCTCAAACTTAAAGTTTCAAATAATCATATAAGCTTATTAGGCAGCTTAATACTCCACATATTCCTGACTATTACACCATAAATACTGTCAACATAGTAGGTGACTCAAGACAATATCAGAAATAGGCTAACCTTAAATAAAATAAATTTAAAGAAAATTGAATTTTTAAAGTTTTTCCTGTATATTACTTTTCTTTTTAAATAACTAAATAACGCCTAAAAATATTTCGCGACTTCCGCTTTTATTTTAGAGTGTATAGTTAAGAAAACAAAAATTTAGCATACATTTATTTTTTTATAAACGAAGTAGATACCGTTATTTCAGAGACTTTTATATATTTTTTAAATTTTTTTAATGTCGGCCTATTTTCGATGCTAAGTTCTATCACCGACAACCTTCTACTATGTTGGCAGTATTTATGGTGTTATGGTCTCATATATATAGTACACCGCTGCTTAATAAGTTTACGATTATGTGTGTACATAATCAATTTAATTTGATATTAAGCAAACCCAGAAAATATTACTCGAACCCGAACCCGATAGTGGTCTGGTGCCAACCATCAGTACGATTATCAATAAACCAAACTAAGAGTTATTATTTCGACGATTTCTTCAGTTTTCTTTGTCTGTACATGATTAGACAAGGCAAATGTTTGTGTTGACATTCCGCTAGAGGTAGTGCGTAAGGTTCGTTTATCTCTTCAACCCATAAAGACTAAAACTTCCACGTGTTCTGGTGCCCTGTTAATACCAGACCAGATATTTATATAATTTGGCTTTTAAAGTTGATTGCGGCAACACACGCGTCTGTATTTGGGGACTTGATTATAGAACTGCATTCATAGAGGATTCGATACAAGATAATATTTACTTACTTTACACTTTCCAGAATCACAAAATTACGCTAGATGAATTCGTGGACTCCGTTTCATCAATTTGCAACAGAAAATTATCTCACTGGGTAAAATTAACACTATTTGAAATGGTTCGAGCTCCGCAGTATTCCGTTCTAATATTCGGGTTTCGTGATACTATGGTAACTACCGTCCGTCCTGCTTTGTTTTCGTTCGAGTGTTAGACGCGTTCTGTTACTGCCCGCTAAGTAGACAACCTCCAGCTCCAGCTCCAGGTCCATGTCCAGCCAGCCAGCTCCAGTAGCTGCTGGATACGACTTGTATGCTCAGGCTAGACCCGGGGGCGGGTCGCAGCTTTTGTCATAATCACAAGGCGGTAAAGGTTTAAATATAAGCTTTCATTTCACACATTTACCATCACTAATTTTCTTGATAACCACAATATTTATGTTAGCGTTATGTTTGGATCGTTAGGAAACTTATTTTATGCTTATTTATGTGCATTCTAATTAATTTTCCTGCTTAGGTGATTATAACTATGATACATTTATACCTTTTAGTATCCATGCTATAATTCAAATATTTATTTTAATTTATAACATCATTTTTATCACCTTTTGTTTATTAAGATAATAAATTTTTTTATCTTTTTTTATGTTTAAGAAAAAAACAATATTTGATGAAATGTAATTTAATAAATCATAGACTTGATTTTTTTCTACAAACTAGACAATACTTTTTTATAATATGAATGGCTTTCTAAGTCCACAAACCTTATTTTTCTCGCAACTAAGAAATCGTTTCTAAGAATCAAACCCGTAAATGGTAGCTCAGAAGTAAACGGTCTTTCAACTTTTGCTACAATAAGAACAAAATAGACAAATGTCTCAATTTTTATTTTCAATTCTGTTTATTTTATGTAAAATTTATGTTACATGTTCCCATTAATTTTACGAATACGAACAGCTATGTTGCGATATTTTACATAGTATTATATTACTGGCATGTAAAATAAAACATACAAATAAAGATTCTAGGTTTTATTACGTAAAATTTTACGTTTAGTATTGTATTCTAAATTTTAATGATAACTAATTTATAAATGTGAACGTTTTGTTCGACCCCTGTTTTTTTAAAAGCCTCCCCTTAAACATAATACTCTTAATAATATGATTTAAAGATGTAGTTATGAGATTAAAAGTGTTTAGCACTCCATGTTCCCCTGATATTTAGTTTTTCATGTATTATTGCTATTATGTTTTACCATTATTATTTAAATTATTGTTCCGATTATTAATAATATCCCAAACATAAGTTACATACCTTTTGTATAGAATATGTTTAGATCAGATGAAAGATAATTGATTCTATAAATGAAAAGAAAAGAGGCGAATATTTACAATGTTGAAACTCATATCCCAATGTAAATTGATTATTAAAAAATGAATAATAATTTAATAAGTAGTTAACGTTTGACATTAGCACTTACAATTTGGAAAAGTATTTGTTTTATATTATTTTAATGGAAGTTGTTATTTATTTATTACATTAATTTTAAAAGTATAAGTTTTAGTCAAATTTCAAAATATCTAATAACAAAAATAGAACACAAACTAAATTAAATTTTCAAACAATTCAAAATGGAAAATTGTTTTAATTTATTAAAGACCGTTTTGAATTGAAAGTCACCGAAGTAAGCTCAAACTCTATTTTATATTATATTTATGTATGCATTGTTTCAATTCTATTTGAAATACTGTTTTTGTTTATTTGTATTTCCAATCGTTTTTTTGTTCGTTGTACGAGTCATTGAAATCATCTTTTAATGTTTAATTAATTGTTGTCGTTTTATAACTTGAAACTTGAATCCTGTTATGAAAAGAAAGTAGTAGAACAATAGCGAAAGAAAAAGGCCAATTTCCTGACCAGCATCCTGCTCAATCTCAATACCTCGGTTGTTGATGTACCACTGTTAAATTCAAGCCTACGGATGTCGTCTAAAGTTCCCAATCGCTGAGATTAGATCTGCCATTTTCAAAGCAAAGGGGGATGGAGAATCAACGTGCTTGGAGGTGGTACGGAGGTACAAAAGAGGGGTTAAAAGGGGGTAGTAAAGGACGCCAATACATAAGGGGTTGGGCGGCTCGTAAGGACTCGAAGGCCTAGAAGGCGCACTGCCTGATATGTGAGAAGGGTTGCAGCCTTGTAGGCGGTATGGGCTATGGGGGCGGTTAGACATTCAGAGGGATGGAGAGGAGAGTCGCGGATTTTCAACTACGCTTAGTGAGTCTGCGCCGTGGGGCCATAGGGCCGGTTGTCATGGCAATGGTCCATACCGCGAGATACTTTAAGGGAGGAAGGGATGATGTGATGCCGGGAGAATAAACAGTGGTAGTACCGAGTGCTGTACTTTGGGGTGCGGGGGTAGTGGAAACTGAACACGATCGAAGGGGTTGCTGCACACAGAACACAGAACACGCGAAGGCCCTAAGCAAATATAGCACAACAGTATATTTTGTGTTTGCATATTCCAATTTGACATCTTAAGCATTACATGATAACAACAACGTTGCCTGTCAGGGGATTAACTTGGAGGCGTTCTAATTATTATTAATATTTTATTATACCATATACATCTATAAACGTTATAACATGGAACATGTAACAAATAATATACGCGTAACATGTTGTTATTATAAGGTCCGCATTATGTAATTAAGGATATTTCGCTTTTGATTTATTTATTATTAATTAACGTCTATTTCTGCCTTCATGGTTAATTACCGAATTTAGCTTGTGATTTTAAGCTCGTAATCCTATGCTGCTAAACATTCTATTAAACTAATATTAAGAGACAGCAAAATTATAAATTGATGTTAAAGCTTAGAAGCTCTCTGCGTGCTCTTGGTTGTTGTTGTTTGCAACCTACGATACCTACACAATGTTTATAGCACCTACGTGTCCATAGGTGTCTACAAGTCACACAGTTATGTAGCATATATGTACAATTTCCGTATAATATTTACTGCCATGTAGTTACTAGAAATTTACCATAACAGTTAATGGTGGGAATTGTACAAGTATCTCACAGTATAATTTAGAACACAGCAAACTTCGTTAAGCCAAGAAGACTCTTCTCCTCACTTATCCTACCCTTCTACGACTAGACCGCTGCCTATTTATCTGACGCTAATTTATTCAGTTATGTACCATACTACTTTTATTGTATTTATAACTATTTTTGGATTATTCAATTTTAACTATAACTATGAAATTGACCTGGTAAATTTGTTAATAATTAAATTAACGTTTATCTTAATAGAAGCAGAGATGTTGGAGAGAATCCACAGCATTTTTAACCTTACTACGAATATGTTATTAGTATTTTCTTTGTTTTTTTCTTTTTTGTAATAAGCTTAAATTAATATATCTTGAATTTTACAGTTATAACAAGTCAAGTAAAGTTTTAATTGAATTAAAATTAAATTTCTTTATTGATTGATCATTATAACTTTATTGACACACTTTAAATTAAATGACTGTACACTTTTGTCTATAGTACGCATACCCATACTCATAGAGTTCGCACGAAAATATAAAGCCCCTTGCGTCGCCTACTACAGCAACCACCCTAACACGATCATATTGGCCCAGTGTAATGCTATTGCCACTGCCACTGCCTGTGCTTGCCTGCGGCGATTAATCTTTTGCGTGCAATATGAAATTATAACTTGGTTAAAATGTGATAAATAGCCGTGAAATGACTCGCCGAAACGCAGTTTACAAACCAGCCATTACAGCCATTTGTAACTGACTAATTATGATTATTAAACAGAGGTGAGATTGTAGTAGCATCAGCACAGGTATCAACGCGGCTAAAAAATAACACGTAAATGGTTAAAATTAAAGATTAGACTAGGCATTTAGTAATGTGTCATCACACCCAGCATGCGCGCGAACCGGCAACCAGCTATGGCAGAACACGCTAGGCTCTTCATAAGATAAAACCAGTTTTAGCACGTGTGATGGCTTTAAAATCAACGTTGCCTGAATGTTAATAAAATGAACTTGACTGATTGACGGATTGACGAACTGTTTGCATTGTCAGGTCTCAAGTTTTTTTTAACTACGTTCATTAACTTTTATTTGATCAATAAAATTTCAGTGTAAACATTATCATTGTGATAAGCATTGTTTATTTTTTGATCAAATATATCTGAATTTAAAAGAGAACTTGTAGACTTTATTACTTCTAATTTGCTGAATTATGTCAGAACCAAATAACAAATCGACGGCACACTAGCCGAAAGTGTCGAGACTAGCACTATATGGTATTATCTGGGTTTGGTTGCCATTGGGTACCATTTAAGTAGTCATATACAAAGTAGTCTTTATTTTATGGTGTAGTTCTCATATAATCGGAGATATACAGGAGATGCGGTCGCATCGGGTGCCTAGATAAGAGAGGCGCGAAACTTTAAAAAGGGGCACTTACTGTAATTTAATTTCACAATAGACAATTCTAAGGTAGAAGAGGACACCCCATCTTCACCTTGCATCTACTTTAAAATTTGCTTGGATCAGCCCTGCATATAAGCTACTTACATATTTTAATGCTCATGACTAATCTAGGTAATCTAAGAGAACAGATAGACTTTTTTTGAGGGTGAAATGTTTTGTGCAAAGAACAAATATACACTGCCAATAATATTCGAGTGCAAATAGTTACCTAGATTATTGCATTGAAGAAATAAATTTCGGCTAAGTAAATTTTATAATTTATTTAAGAAATGCTCTAAACGCAGTCTTCATTTATTTCTTGGAATTCAAGTATGTTTTCCCTACTTTGTGCAGTATGTATGTTGTGTGTGGTCGTCAACGCATAACACTAACGAGTTGTAAATCAAGGACTTGTGGAGCTGCCATATACTTCTGTAATAGCTTAATACAAACACCACATTCTCATCGTACCTACACATATGTAAATGCCGGGTATTATTATGCATAGGCTTATACAAACTCTTTCTTATACAAGTTTTTTTTTTCAATTACTTGGTACGTTTTTCCAGACTGGCGTCTGGTGTTTGCTTAACATCTTGTTTACATATTTAAAATCCATTGCTGTTGCTGCTTTCAAACATCAATCAATGCAAAGCAATACCACATCACTACACTACCACTACCACTACCAAACCATCTTTAAATAAATAAATACCAATAAAAGGGAACTAAAAAACAAAATGACAAATTCGGTATTTGAATACTGTTCTCTGTCTCATAACCTGTTTTTTATTTACTGTAGTCACACACTAAACTGAAATTGTATAATGCAGGTCTGTAATAATATACCATATATAGTGTATTTGTCAACATAATTCACATACTGTGTCGGGCTTCGTTGTTTCTTCGTTATCTGTACACTGTGCTGACTGCTGATAACGCTTATCATAATCGTGGCCAAACTCTTCCTGGCTATATCTTTGTGTTGTGGTAAAGGGTATACTCGTGTTTTGTGCACATAGTGTCCCACGTTTATTACGGCACTCAGCTGTGGCTAGATTTAGGTTTGACCCATATTAGCAACAACAAGAGGGACACTTCATATTTCCAGTTAAAGCTGAATCGATATCAGAGCTGTATGTTTATTCTAAACTTTCAAATCGGTATCAAACTTTAAATTAGAATATTGCATGTGCTGTACACTTGTTTTCAAAAAACAGTCGTAGCAATAAAACAGTATCAGCTTATGACGTCACGTTGTCTGGATTTCCATGTGTTAAGGCATTTCTTTCACTGAGTATCTGTCTTGAACATTTACCTTGTCAAGTCAGGGGGGTACACAACATAGCCACCTCAAGAGTGAACTTCAGCGTATGTACTCAAAGTGCGCCCCACTCACTCGCGTTATCTTCAGGTCTCTCTCTCTATCCCGTGGTATCAAAGGCTTCACCGACTCCCAACTCCCCGTGCTTCTCTAGAGCCGTGTCTCTTTGCGGCGCCGCTCGCCGCTACATCAAAGGCAAATGTACACACACAGGCAAACGCACACATAAATATACACTTGCATGTACACATTTATATAAAACCCAGACAGTCTCTCGCTCACGCTCATAGGAATATAGCGCTTTGATTTTGCCGCTGCACACTCGGTTTATACTAGTTAGGCGGCTCAGTTGCGAGTCGGCCGTGCGCGAGACAACACTGAAACGAAATCAGTAACTCAGTCATCAGTCATCAGTAACTTGTTCCTGTTTCATTTTCCTAAACTCCAGGAAAATGTAGCCGTTAGAGGTGTCCACCATTAACAGTGAATTGCGAAAGTGTCTAGAAGATGCCGCGGAAAACAGACAAAACGCGGAGTCGCCGTTGTGGGAAGTCGCGTACACCCACATCAGAAAATCCCGATATAGATAACTATAGTAGTGCGGTTCCAATGGCTGAATATCCTTCCAACTCCAAATCAGAGTCCGAAGAAGAAAAGCTGTCACGTGCCTTGTATCGCTGGTACGAACTGTACAAACGTCAAAACGGCATGACACACGTAGCAGACACGCAGAGTGACGTCAGCAGTACTATGCTGTCCTCGTTGTTGGAAAATGCAAAACTACTCGCAGAAGAGCTTTGCGTTTGTCCGGAGCTTAAGGGGAATCTAGACGCAGCGTGGATAAAGCGATGGCAGGAAATGTACGGCGTGTCCGATGAATCAGGGCCTTCAGTTGATCCCGTAATACCAACGATGCCCACCGGTGACAGTGAGTCTGTGCCAGAGCATCCTTATACCACGTCCCAGTCCACTGCAAGCTGTCAGTATGCAGTTCCCGTCGAACAACTACGACAAGTAATAAGCGCAGGAGAATATACCGATGATCAAGTGTATTACTTATACACCTTACAAATAAACCTGAAGAGTTTACCGGATCGAACAATCGAGAGACACAATTCTTCTGAACAAGTGTGGCTGTTGATGGCGGGAAATCGTTCTGGGACTCACCGGACAAGGGTCCTCGTAATAGGCTCGGAATGGCAGCCCTCTTGTTTGGAACAAGTTAATATGTTAAGTCAGCCTGTGGTTTATGCCGGGGGAGGATCAGGGAGTGTCACGCCCGATTTATTTTTGTGGTGGTTTCAACGCGAGTTTGTGCCCGCTGTGTCTTCCTTACATGCGAAAACTTTACTCGTTTCGGAACAGTCTCCTTGTCTGCCTAATGAGAAGGACTGCGTAGCTGAAGATCGAATCCGAACTATTTTTTACACACCCAGTGCTTATAGTGACAGTTCAGTTTGTGAGCCCGGTTTAGTTTGTTCCGAGTTTCGAATACGATATGCAATGTTAGTTCTAAGCGCTATCAATTCCAAGTCCGCAGAAAGTAGTTCGGTGCCGTCCGTGTCGGAGTTTTTAGTTAGTTTTACTTTAAAAGACGCGTTTCCCATGCTGCATCGGGCATGGCTTAGTATTCGCAACGAGACGTACACTCGCAGTTGGGCAACGTTAGCCTCGCCTTCAACTGCTGTAGACACAATAAATGCGGATCCGGTAAATCAGATGTTTATGTTCGCTTCATCCGGAAGCGGCCCACAACTCCAAGAAGATCGACAATTGCTATTGGAGCTGCAGTGGTTTGCTCACGATCTGGGGTTGGAGGTTACTGATGGTGACCTTGAGACTTGGGCTCGAGGAAGGGTTGTTGAAACTGAGTTTGTGAAAGCAGAGCCGTTTGAAGAAGCTGAGCCGTCGGATCGACCTCCAGAGCCTCCTCCTGAAAGGCCCACCGCCACGGAAGCCGCGGATCTCCTTGAAAAGGCTCTCTTGTGGATGGAAACCGTACCGCTAGATCCCGGTTTACTTATCACAGTTAGAGATATCGTTGAAGTAGCCAGAAAGGCATGTCTCTGTTTCGACTATTTATATTTAATGTTTGACTATTATTGTACTCATAAACATATAGTTGTTATTTATATTAATAATGATTTTATTCTTTGTTTATTCAAGTTTTAATTCTTTTTTCTTTTTTTGCAGGCGAGTAAGATGGGTCTTGCACCAGCGCATCCAGGATCAGGGCTGCCATTTTTTTGTCACAACGGTGAGCATCTAACGCAACCACCTCCCGCACATATGGGCATTCCCCCATATCAACTGGACCCCAAAGGTGCCGCTGGGGCCATGGGTGAGTACTGGCGCACCATTCAACTAGGGCTCAGAACGTCACCGGGTACCAACGGCGGACCGGGAGCGAGCCCTTCGCCCCCGGGAGTCGGCGGTGTGGGTGGAGTGGGCCTCAGTTCGGGAGACTGGAAAAGACTTGGGCCGCTGCTTGCTGCAACAGGTTAGCCGCCACATCTTCCTAAAATAGGAGGGTGGGACTAATTTCTGTGCACTTTATTTAAAAAAAAAGAATTGTTGTAATTAAAGCTTTCTGGAAAGGGCTCTCAAGAAATACATTTGAAAACATATTTTCTTCCACCAGTCAAGTTCACATAGCAAATCCCGACCAAATATACTTTGTAGTTTTGGTAATTAATATTTTCAAAAATATGGACTGAGTGAATAACAAACGTGTATTTACATTTCAAGTTTCAATAACCCTCATTAAACCAAAAATCACATCATTCGGATCAACAAGTATTAAAAAATGTCATTCAGTCTGCTATCGACGACTAAATACGTTTTGTACCATTTGTCATATTTTTTAGTTTAAATAATCCGGATCATTTTATCTTTTAATTATTTTAATTAACGAGTTTTACATTAATAAAATATAGTACAGTCGGTAGAAGTAAACAATGTCTACTAAGCACAAAAAGTAAATATTACGTTTTATGTATGGAAATTTAGTATTATTTGTGTTAACATTTTTACAAGTGGGTTTCATTTTATTAATTATACATATTGTATATATTAGAAACATAACATTATTATATAAATTAATTTTTATGATAATAATATGTAAAATATATATAAAATTATGATTAATGATATTTAAGAATATGTTACACACGTGATATACAAATTACAACATAAGATGAGATTTTTACACTACACTTTATTACACTTTACTATATTTGTTTGTATAAATATACATGATAATGTTTAACGGGTAAAAAAAACGAAAAATTAATTTGAAAATCCTTGTTAATAGAAATATCAAAAATGTTTTAAATAATAAGTAATTGGTAATCAGGTTTATATCGTATAATACGAGTATATAATTTAAAAATAGTATCCTTAAAAATTGTTAGGTTATAAAATTATAACTTTCACACAATAATTTTGCATATTAATATAATTTCTTAATTGTTATATTTTTTTAAACAATACGATGTACATACCCTATAAATCACTTACTTATTCATGAGATTTATTTTTATCCGCTTTATATAATTTTATACCCACCCCACCCATTTAAAAATGAAATCCTTCACAATCTAATTGGTATAGTAATTACTAAATACAAAGTACTACTCTTAGACTGTGATGTTCTTGTTCATTAGGCTAATAACAGTACCGTTGCGTTGGTTAATCCAACGCTGCTTCAATCCTTGTTACCGCTAATTGTCCAATCCTCATCCTCCGCTACGAGATCACATCTTGATTCTTGTCATACCCACGGACAATTCTTGGCCCTCTATATTAGCATATCGTTTAATGCTCTATTTACATTTTTGTTTAAATCTCCTTGTCCGTTTTTAACGCTCATTTCTAAATTAACAATTCCTGCAAAATGTCTATAGACTAAAAGTGCTCGTATAGATAGAACGATGGTTGCATTGGTATAGCGTGTTTATGTGTTTTTATTTCAATTTGGTATTCAAAATGGTTCAGACGGTAATATCTTTAATTAACTTGAGAGCTTGTTCAGTACTGTTTAAATATTCCTTTTGTAGATTTTTATATTTGCTTTGAATTTATTTCAATCTTATAGTGTCAATTTTTTTAAGATTTTTTGTTAAATTAAATTTAAATATTTCTGAAATTTACATAATTTTGCTTTAATAACAAGAACCCTTTCTCTAAAATTGTATTATTTTCTTAGAAATTGAAATCATGTTTAAGATTGTATATAGTTCTTATAAACTTTCCTTAGCTCTTAGTACTTTTTTTAATGAAATTTTATTTTAAAGTGTTCTTATAGTCGGCTTTTACATTGAAGTAACCATACTTTGATCAGATGAGGAATAAGATTTCTTATTATCGTAAATAGTAAAAAACAAATTCATTGCGAATTGACGCTTGGTTAAAATAATTTTTATATTCCTTATTAACGAGTTCTCAAATATGTGCCGTATACTGTTGCTTAATAATTTTATCATTATATTTTATTCTCAATAGATACTCGCATAACCTGACTTCCTGCAACCCGCTGGATGTTGCGACTATTGTTTGTATGATACTAAATTTTCGTAGAACGTATTATATATACAAAAATGCTGGTGCCATAGCCGATTATTTATCTCCTATACCTCTAGAACAATGTTTTAAAGTACTTGTTGGATTCCTGGACAGTAAAAAAATATAAAACTCCATTTAAATAGTGGTATAAAGTTGTAACTGTCATTTAATCCTTATTTTTAGTTTAATATTTATATATTTTAATCATAATGGTTCAAATATGAGCCATAAAGTTTCACAAAATATTATTTATCTACTAACCGTATCTTTGTTGATTTGCTGTGCGTATAGCCATCTATCGTTGAAATCCTGAACTAAGTAGAAAACGAATCAATGCAACGAATGTATTACAAAAACAGCTGTTAAAATGAATGAATCAATGCTAAATTCATAAGCTATTATCTTCTTTAAAAATCTTCCACCATTCTGTTGCTAATATTGTTTTGTTTCACCCCACATTCTTCGTTTCTTTTAACAATCAAATTAACGTTATTAGCACTATTGTGTTGCGTTAAAATTACTTTAGAAACAGTGTTTTCAATATCGTTAACGTTAATTATGTGTTCTTATCACACTATATAAATAAATAAATAACTATTGATTATAACATAATTAAAACATTTGTATACTACATATGCCTTTGATTTGAACGAAGTTTTGTAGGCGACCGGTGCAGTGTTAATGTCTCAACGATGTCAGCCATAATGCCGAAAACAAAATATATAACTTTATTTAAGAAACAAATAAATCGCAAACCACTTTTCGACTATTTGTCGATATTCTTGCGCATTGGAGTTGCAATGATTGCATACCGGTATAATGGCAGGCGCAATGTTTATGAAATTATACTGCATCTGTATGCAAAGCACATCAAGCAGATCTTTCGGTAGGAAATAATTAATAAACCAGACTAGCATTCGTATACGTTTTAATATTTAAAAAAGGACACCTTATTTATTTACCATTCAATTTTGCATTATGATTTCTGAAATAGAATTAGAATATATTAAGATTGAATCAGTTTTTTTATATTTAAAGATAATTTAATAATATTTTTATATTTGTAAATAATTGATTATGCAGTAAGTATGAATAAAATACAATATATCTCATGGTATGATTACTTTGCATAATTGATAAAAGAATTACAAATACAGACGACCATTTCTCTAAGTACTCAGTTCTTTATATTTAAAGGTAAAATTTGGGCCTAGTTATTCGGCACACATTTTTACTTGAATATAACTATAATAGTTTATTGTAAATTATTTTACATTTACTTTTTTTCTGTTAATGTTCTTTTTCCAAATCAGAATTTTTATTACATATTTTCTTGATTTTATGTTATTTCATTTATTTTTCTGTTACGGAACAAGTATTTGAAATAAGTTGTCATTACAATATTCGATAAAATGAGTCAGTATTTTAAAGATTCATTGTTGTTGCGTTGTTCATTACGAATCTGATAATATTATTAAATTATAAACTCCGCACGCTTTTTAGAGATGGCGATCTCTATAACGCGATTGCACTCCTCTTGTTTAAATTGTTTATTGCAACTGCTATCGTCTTTCTTCATTATTTAGTATTTATAAAATGTTTTAGCTAATATATAATTTGATGACAAATTAAAATCGTAATCTTTTGAAACATTTTAACATTAGTACGTCTAAGTAGTAGTACCGTGTAAGAAGTACTTAATCTGGAATTATTTTCTGTGCGTAATAAAGGCTTTAGTTTATTTTATATGCAAATGAAAATAAAACGGTCGAGACGATTCATTACATCTGATTAAGACTATGGCTTTGATTAACAAGATGATGAAATACAATTACTCAATTATAGTGACTTTTAAATGATGTCGACAACATGTGGCGCCTCTGTTGGTAAAATTAGTACTTACTTATTTGTTTATAACGAATGATTGTTTCTTCTTTGTAAAATATGTTATTTGGTATAGATAATCGTGGTTACTTAAATATTAATATTGTTATAAAGTTCTGCAGAGTGTCAATAGTGCTCGCAATTAATATATAATCAATGTTAACCGTTCCACTGGTTCAAATTGTATCGTTTTATCATTTTAAAAATTAAAAAAAATTGAATATGTAAATTCAATTATCTAAATGCGTTGGCGAAAGCAGTGCGACACCAACAAGCGACATCGAATATTTATATATTCCTTATTCATAGGTTGGCGTATTTAACATGACAGTACTTTCTTGAACTTTTATGGTCAAAACCAATGCACTATATATAGATATCTGATATCTTTAAAACTATATAACACATTAGGGTATTTATATTGTATTCAAAAGTTTCTACTGACTGTCGGTAAATGTAAAAAGCTTTGTAGATTAGGACGAACCCAACAAATATTGCATTATTGGACATGATGATATATGAAACTTAGGCTTCAAAAAATTAAATAAATGAAATATTCTCTCTTTTGTGCAGCACTCCTAAATGTTAAGGAATTAATCAGACTTTTGTTACTTCAAATATTACTATTTTTTATAAACCGATAAAACTGACTATGAATACGTAGTACCGACAAATCATTCCGATTGATTAAGTTGCATGTTAATTCGGTTAGGACGTGTTCCAACAAAAGTTGGGATATCGTATGTTCAAGCCGCACTGATGTGGACGACGTATAAGATTTATTGAAACATTTCATTGATACATTTCATTGTTTTGAATGTTATCGACCATGTATCGTTTCTGCAACGAAGAAAAAGTTTATATTTAGTTTAAATATTGTCAACTGAGCAACCAAGTAATAACAAATCCGAGGATCTGAGAGGACAAAAGGCTCTGTTTGTATTACCGAGATCATCGCTTGTTCATATACATCGCTTGTCCAATAGAAGATATTGCACAATCAACTCCCGCCCTAATCTGTCTATTTCTAGGGGGACAATGGATTGTAATATTATACAGAATTAAAAAAAAATTGACATTATCTTTTAAGTTGAAATTAAATTATAATCCAGTATACAAACAGGATTTAATCCGCGGTGCTCAAAAGATTTATAAATTGTGTACAAAAGCACAATTTCTTATATATTACGAAAATAAAAGTAAATATTCTTAAAGTAAGTAAAAATTAATTAACAGAAAGATTAGCAAAACCGTCTTACGTATTCCTCCACAGAATGATACCAATTCATTATAATATAAGACGTTTTTATGAATGAACGCGCCAGAGATATATATATATATATTTTTTATTACTAAAGATTATTACAATCTGTCCTGCTTAGTCTGTAATAGTCAACTGAAATGGTGTAGCTCGAAGACAATTAATTACCTTTAGCTAACCATCGACCTCTTCATGCACATTTACATGTTGTAGAATTATATTAGTTTGCAATGATCTTTGTATGATCCACTACACCATAATGTATATGTGACCCAGTTTTCCTTGTTTTACATGTAATACTCATAAAGAGGAACGACTCCTTAGGGATCATATAGCAACTGCTGTGAAACCATGAACTAAATTAAAGTGTATTTATCTTTTAAAATGTTCTAAGTATTTATAAGTGTGTAGGTAAACTATAATACATACTTTTCGATTTGTTAGGTATCTTGAAAATATACTATTTTGATGTAGAAATTTTTTCTGACACTTATGGCGCCATATATTTATGTAAAATGGAAATTTTGGTAATTTTAATATGGGCATATTCTTTTCTTAAAATATGTATTCAAGAAACTCAGACGAGATCCCAAACGAGATAAAGGAATTAATAAGATCAATTTTATAAACATACGACATCAAAATATTATTTTTTTTACTACGTCTACGTAGATTTACATTATTACTTTTTTACTGTGGATTGAAATGAAAAGGAAGAAAGTATTCTTACGAGATTCGTTTACGTAGAAATTCCTCTTCCGTTTTTAAAAAGATCAAACTTTATGAGAAAAAGTATTTTAAAATATCATTTAGATTTTCCAATGTAGATATTCAATAAATGTGATGATTCTCATGACATCTGATTAGTGAACGATGAACAGCGGACGACGAACGTCGAACGTCATTCAGTCAATGATACCTTCCGTATTAGCAAATAATACGGAGTTATTGACATCCTAACAATGGACAGGGTTCAGACCCCATTTGATTCAAAACCGATATGGTATAATTTAGTAGGGTCCCATTACAAATTACACTTCCCTTCATTTCCTCATTTCCCTGTCGTCTATTCATACTCGTACTTCATATTAACGAATAGAAAGGAGTACTGTTGTATTACTTTATACACTGTACTGTCGTATGTGCCTTAATCATTTTACTGCGGAATCATGCAATATTAAACTTTACTCGTACATTGATTACAGAATCCTTTTAATTTGATTTTCCCATTTTGGTACGCGGATTTTATTTTCATTGCTGTGGGTTGTACTTTTATTAAATTAGAATTTTTTTTCAACCAGTTTTATGAAATATCAACTCATACGATGATTCCCATAATACTTAATATCGTAACGCTATACGTGTATAACTTATTTCGCTGTAGTGATTAGTAGTGTTCAGTAGTGTGAGTTATGTTTTTAGAGTTAACCTAGAAAAGTCATCAGGTTGTCCATATTGCGCATGTAATTCGTCTTTTCGTGTTCATTCAAGTGTCGTAAAATTTTCAAATTAGAAGATTCGTAGCGGGGTGAACCACGGGCAACGGGCCACGGCAGCTCCGTGAACATTGTGCGGCGGTGGCGTCCCCAGCCACCATTGGCCTCACGGTCTCTAACCCTAACACGGCCTAACGTGGAATCGTGGAATAACCCGACCGATGAGCTGGGGCTGTACCTTGTTAGAGCTCTAACCGTATAATTGAACCTGAATGCTATGCATCAATTCCATGCGAGTGGTTAGTGGAGGCACACGGCACATGGCACACAGCCCGATGTATTGGGTGTTGGGAGTTGGGAGTTATGAGTTGGATGGTAAGGTGGTAAACCCACAACGGATGGAATGAGGGTCGCAGAACTCAATATGATGAGCAATCTGCAATCGGAGTTATTGGACTGCGAATCGCTACGGATGTAATGTTCCTCGTTACTGAGCTGCTCTGAGCTGAGCTGGTACGGAAGATCTTTGTGTTCTGTTAACGTCCATTCTGCTCCACAGTTTATATTTTCCAATTCTCATGTCAAAAATGAAATACGCTGTGGCTATTCCATTACTGCAATGGTTAGGTTAGGTACGTGTACAAACGTCGTTCTGATCGTTGTATTTCTTCTGTTTGGTAAATGAAGTATTTGCAACTGTTTAATGTTCCTTTGAGTTGGAATACAGTACAGCTTTAAGACTGTTCTGGCTACGACATTGTAGTTTCAAAGAGAGAATATTACCCTCATCAACGATCTGAAACGTACCAGCAGCTCTTACCACGCTCCACCCGCCAGCCGCCAGTCAACCAATTCGTACGAGAAGGTCGCCAGCTTAGCGCCCAACTCCGACATGCAGGTCGCCATTCGTTGTTTCGTTGTTCGCAGTTCGCCTGTCCAAAGCACGAACGTTTTTGCCTGGTGGCTGTATACAAGTAAATATCTGAAATGATCAAAGCACAATTGAAAATTGGTTCGTGCCGAAACCGATACAGGTCGTTGCAAAGCCGCGAGCACGACGCGTTGGCCAAAACAGTGGGTAAAATTTAAAACTAACAGTCTGATAATCGTGTGTATCGGACTAATTTAAAACAGCGGCTTGCTTTTGAATCCGTACAATTATGCATACATTTATCATCTCCCCCTAGACTTAAAAAAAGATGACAATACAATACACAATAAGTACAAAAGTAAATCCAGTATAATTGTTTTGGGGGGCACGTGTCTTTATGCCGCCCGGTTTCAGTAATTGATCCTTGTGCTTGAGTATTATTTCCCCTATGTTTTGTGTATCATTTTCTGTTGCACTGTAAATTGAAACAAGTTCTCATTTCAACATGTTTATAATACTAGTGAGCAGTGAGTAGTGAGTATCTTACTGTATTTTAAAACGCATGGGCATGGAATGTGTTCTGTCCCCTTTTAGACCCACATAACCAAGCCACATAGATGTCAAACAAAAACAGATGAACAGACGCTGTGTACCAAGCATATACTCGTATGTGTTGTAGCCTAACCCGCAGGCATTACAGACTACAGCATCATGCAGAAGCCGCTAGTCGGTTGGCGGTTATCAGAACCCCCACTACACCCCCCCCCCTCTCCCGGGCCCGCGTCCTGCAATTAAAAATACAACATGTTCCTAGAACAGGAGACATCCGCACTAACTCTAATGGTCGACATATGACAAAATATGCGGGGTTGTATTTTGTATTTGATTTAGTTCTTTACACATGCAGACTATGTTCGTGATATATTCGTACATAATATAGCGTTCTAATATTTTGAGATCGTTTATTGTCTTTTATGGAATCTGAAAATCGAAAGTTTCACGGAATCAAACACTTGACAGTAACAGTGTAACTGACCACACGCAACAGTTCTACTTAGTACTCATATTCCATTTATTCCTAATTCATGGTTATTACTACACTTACTGTCCTACGGAACCTCCTAGACGTTTTGCATTGCAGTTACATGTTTGTGGTGTGGAATAGCGTATAGCGAATATTTGCGTGCGTAATATTACAGTCAATTCAGTTCAGTCAGTGTGTCTGTGCGACACTTGCTCATTACCGTCGGTAAGTTGGTTATTCATAACCTCACATATCTCGCATGTTGTAATTTACCATTTAGCTGTTTCACTGTATAAGTCATCTGCATTTTATTTAACAATACTATCTATCACCAGAATGAGACCAGTTTTATTAGCTGTCATAAAACCTTCGACTATTACTTAAGTTTTTAATAATTACCAATTATAAAATGCTTGTTTGTAACAGTTTAAACAATCATCATATGAGTAGGGATGCCGTATGGAATTCTAAGGGCTTCTCACATAGTTTGATGTCTCTATATCATCATTCTCATTCTTTTTTTTATCACACAATAGTGTTTACAAGAAGAGATGGTTGTTACTTTATATGTATGCATTACGCATACTCGTCGCCTTCAGACCTTTCGCACTCTTTTGTCTTTCACCAAGCTATTTGTCCTTGAATACGAACACACATGATTTCCGAGTTCATGTCATAAGATATTTAGCCCCTTGAATGTCTCGACAAACGTTTGACACATTTGACTGTGAAGAGAACTTTGGTGTAATAGAATAAAATATGCTGTCTCGTGATTCCTCTTATTATTTCTAAAGGATTTACTCTTATTATTTATTAATATTTGTGTTTTATATTATTATTTTATATTAAGTTGTAATTGTTTTAAAATGTTTATTTCAAAACCATTATATTATTTTGAATAATGACATTTTATTACGTGTATATTACCCAATTTATGTATACTCATACGTTATCCACATATTTAAAAAAGCAGACATTTGTCTCATGCTGTAATATAACGTTAATTAGTCTTTTTAAGTGGCAAACTCTTTTGCTGTGACTCTGCTTCGCTCCAACTTATTCAACGAGGGTGCTGCTCTCAACACTTGTGCAGAATATAGACTGCTTGCTGCTGCAGTAGTGCAACCACTCAATAATGTACACTCATTAGAAAACATTAGTACATGTCATGAGAATGTGAAAATTTATTACTTCAATTTTCCATTTCAGCATTCATTTGTCAACTTTAAACAATACGTATAATATGCCATTCGATTAGTGCGCGTGCAAATCACTTGATGAATGAGCTAGAGGTTGTACTATAGTAAATACACTTGTCGTTAAAACACTATTACTGTATTTATTATCTAACAGAATTCTATATTTCAAACTGGTTTATCGTTATTTATAGAGTGTGTAGTTGACGTTTTAATATTTAAGCCTCCGATTAATGCAAAACGTAATTGTTACATCAAAAAGTTTATGTAAAAGATCCTATCAATTGTGCGATATTCATCTATATAATAACAAATTTTTGTATCGACAACTTAGCTAGAAATATAAAAGGTATGGAATTCATTTTGTAACGTTTTTCTAAAAATTAATCAAAACAAGTCTTCGCAGGAATCAAATTTAACGTTTTGTTATCTTGTAGTAAGCTAGCAAGACAATTTTCTATATGTAAAGTAGAAAATGAACCTTGGAATCAGCTTATAGCAAGCTAGAAATTGTATAAAATATGTAGTATAACACAATTTGCTATCTGCGTTTAGGCTTAAACATTTAATAGAAACTTTTTACTATAAAAATATTTATATATTATAATACAAATCTTTATTAGAGTTGTGAGATCATAGCAATTACGTTATATAACTCTATAAGCTAAATTATTTCATTATAAGATAATTTAAATTTATGTTTTTTTCCACAAACCGCAGTTTGACCATTAGTGTATTACACTTCTATGTATTCCATAGTTCGTGGTTGTCGATACGGGAGATGTTAGGATACAATTAAACACACATCATACCCATACCGTATATAACAACAGTACTCTATGAGACACGTGCTTTTTATCTCACTCCACCAGTGCTGGTCTAATGCCATATCGCTCTAATGAGGAGCACGGTTCCCGAAATAAAATAAAAGCAATACGAAAAATAACACTCGTAACGGTAACTCGAATGACAGATTTTAATAACCAGTATTTTTATCGAAACTTTTTTTATTGAATATGTTTTATGGTTTTAATATTTATGAATATTTTAAAATGAATAAAATATTTAGTAACTTCCCTTTCCAGACTCCAATTACACAAAAGTGCACAAATATTTTAAATTTATTTACTGAATGAATTCGTTATATGTGTATTTATTTATACATATTGATATTTGTAGAAATAATAACCTGTTAAACACATAACGTAACATTATAAAGAAAACTAAACATATATGCTACATTAATGTTACGTACATTTATGTTTACGGTGGCGGTTTAACCAGACATCATTTTTATTGTAGTTGTTTTTCTTTATTTATAGATTCTATATATTTATTCAAAATAATATAATTTCTTGCAGGACTTTCAAGGCCGACCATGTACCCTTATTCACCAGGACAATTTCCTTATCCCATGCTAAGTCCGGAAATGTCACAAGTAGCTGCTTCATGGTAAGTGAAACTATATTGGCAGTTTTTGTAGTATCGTGGCTGCATATATGTGTAATAAGTTTATGATTATGTATGTACATAATCAATTTAACTTGATAAAACAAAACCCAGAAAATATAGCTTTGGTCCGGGGATCGACACAGCAGTCTAGCGTAAAGCATCGATGCTCTCGCTCAGTGTGTCGTCAATTTGCTATGTTATATCTAAAATCAATATTTAAATAATTTACTATTTAATTTTGAATCACTTAACAAAAATTTAGTATTAACGGGGAAAGTTTTAATCACATCTAATATTTCGCTATTGAATTTTGATTTTTGTAGACTATAATTTATGCATTCAAATATAATATGATTTAAAGTTCCTAATTCGCCACATTGGTATCTATCGTCAGATTTAATATTAATTTTATACGGGTGAGCTGGGGTTTAAAATAATTATTTTTGATTCTGATAGGACTCATTTTTGAACCATCTTTTCCTCAACCATCTTAAATTTGGATGAAACATATAAGAATCCCTTCTTTTTAGCAGACTTTTGTTAATGAAATCTTGGTTTCTCAAATTGACTGTGATTTTGTTTTTCTTTTTGAATTGACATCATTTAAAAATAAAACCTTAAACTGCATCAATAAGTGCCACATAATCGTGTATAGTGGATTAATTATTAACTTCTTTACTATTTAATATTTAAGGTTGTATAGTATTATAGGCTAGTATCGGAAATAAGCTTAAATAGTCCTGAATTAACACTTAGGCTGAAGCTAGAGAGGAAAAATGTAATTTGGAGTAAGAATAGTAAAAATAAAGTGAAATTCTGACTGGAAAATAAACGTCTCATCAAATTTTTCAGCGTAATGCTTTTTCATAGCTTCAACACAGGCCTGACCTTCAAATAAAAATAAAATAAATTATATTGTGATGATTTTATGTACAGCATACATAACACAGTAATTTTTGTTTAATGTTTTACAGGTGTAGTTAACAAAGACTTTGCATATATATACAGTATATATGCACTTATGTATGTTCAACAATTGTTACTTTAATGAACACTTCTGTTTTTTAGGCACACCCCTAGTATGTATCCTATTTCGTCGGCAGGAGCTGGTTTCAGGAGCCCGTACCCTTCAAGTCTACCGATCACGAGTACGACGTTACCCAGGTAACATTCATTTCAATATGACGAGTTGACGACGCATCTTAATTCGATTACATTCACTCATTGAAAACATATCATTTATACAACATAATAACAAGAATTCTATTTTTCATTTATTTGTGTAAATTTGCATGAATGGTATCTATGGCAGTGTTTTTCTCTAATTATATAAATATATATTTTCTACCTTTATTGCAACTAACTTTATTGATCTTTTCATATTTATACAAAGGTACTTTCTTCGAGTTCGTTTTTTCTATATTGGTAAGGGGAGAATTCTACTAATTATGCCCTAACGTTAATTTTAGGATTAAATAGTGTATTACTTTTTTCAACTTCTGAGGTATAGTTCAAATTAATGGAGTTCGCCGCATACTCATGCTTAAAACTAGTAGTGCCGTATAAATCTACAAAACAATAAAATAGCACTGTCTTTCATTTTTTTATAATGTATATAGGTGGTACGAAGAAAATAAATTTCGTCGCCAAGTCTCTCATTATTGAAACTATACATACATACGAGCTTATGCAATATACATTAGTGTCTCTATTAGTGACTCTACTGAAAAAAAGGTATCATAGATTTTCCAAAAGGATTGTCTTTTCTCTTGATCATACTTCTAAACCTTAAACTAAACTTAAAATGTTAACACTTTTAATTGAACAAATAATAAATTGTTACCTATGCCTTTTACCTTGAAATTACCTTGTACGTATTTTTTCTCAGTAAGTTCTTTTTTTTTTTTTTTAATATTTATTTTTAAGTGCATCAACTATTGGAAGTTATTAGCACTTTCAATCAATATTACATTTTTATTTACATTTTTTTTCTTATAAAACATAACTTACACTATATATAATAATTACATTTCAATTATAAATTCTTATTTTTCTTTTCCGTTGCTCTAGTAACTCTTTCTGTTTTCTTGTATTTCTTTTTCGCATTTTTCTTTGTTATGTCATTATCTGATGTTTCTTTTTCCAATACCATGTTTGAATCCGAGCTATCATCCTCATTATCTGACTCGGTAATTGTAGTTTCAGTTGTCGTGCTCTCATTATTTTTCCTTTTATTTTCTATTCTTGGGCCTGGTAGTTTAAATATATCTTTTTTTTCACCGATAATATTTACCGCTTCAGCTTCTTTCCTTGCACTATTTTTCCCTTTTTCATTAACCCAATTTGGGAAGTCATGTTCGTTGATAACACGTGGTAATCTATTTCCTATTGCTTCTATATTGTTTTCAGTTATTGTCTTGTTTCCTGTTATCGACGCATAGCTGAGAGTTGTCCTTTTTTCTGAGGTTCTATTTTTAAAGTGTGTCGGACAATCCTGTCCCAAATGGTCCAGGCCGTCACATAGTCTGCATGTTTTCCTTTGGTTTCTATAACTTGCCCATACTTTTCGTCCCATCATACTAATGTACGATGGGATTTCTTTTTTTAGAATCATTTTTACGGCCCGTATCCCATTATACACAGGAAATGGCATCTCTTTCCCCCAATTTTCTTTTCTTATGGTAACTATTTTTCCATAATCTTAGAGTGCATGTTGTATGGTAATGTCTTCCATTTCATATTCTATATCATGTAATTTTACTATCGTATACCTGTCAGCTCTTTCCAATATAACTTTGTATGTCTTGTTATCCGTTCCTATATATTCAATTTCTTCATATTTTTCTAGTAGTTCATCGATTGGACTGGTTTCTTTTAATTTCACTAACATTTTATTTCCGTTGACTTGGATGGCCAACACATCATCTACATTTAGTTCCAACTTATTTCTTAGAAATAAATGCAATTCAGTGATTGCCATCTTATATTCAACATTAATAAATTCCACTCTCATTGTGTTTTTTCTATTTTGTTCCATTCTATTGTCTTATTTCACTTCACTTTAAATTAAAACTATTTATTTTTGTTTATAAAATAAACAACGATCAATGATTTCATAGCAGTACTTCGCTTTACTGGAGTAATCAAAAAAAGATGTTTACCCATCAGAGGTCGGATCGAGACTCTCAGTAAGTTCTTTATTCCCTCTTCTAAGTCAGTAATAATGTTCTATCTTTTGAACTATTAAAATCATAAGAAGATCTTTTTAAGGATTAAAGGTTTCATATAATATTTGTTTTGTATTTTTAGAATCATAGAAAATAGATCTTTCGTAAAGTTAAAGTTATTATTCGTTTCGTAAGTTTCGTTTAAGTAAAATGTTACCAGTATTGAAGGTAATATCGACGCAATATCTTTGTGTTGCCTTTAGTATCTAATATGTTTTTAATTTAATAACTGTCTAGTTTTATTTTGTTGTTAAAATCTGAAATTTATCTTTTTAATTTAATGTATGCTCAACATATGCGTCAGTGATATCAGCAATATTAGGTATGTACACAATCCGTCGTTAGAAATTAACGTTTAGATAAATATTTATCCTCGACATGTTAAAACATAGATAATGTAACCTGCCCTGCGAAATACCGTTCTGGTTTAAACAAACAGTAATATAATCGACGGGAATCGGGTTCGGAAATATATGATAGGGCCGTCATCTTTTCACCACTATCCTTATAATAAAACTAAGCGTCTTACAATTTTTGAAAATAATTGAAATTCTTTAAAGTAATTGACTTCCTTTTTAACAATTTTCATTGTATTTTTGATATTATATTAATAGACATTATATTATTTTAGTGATTTCTACCGATTTTCACCTACCGGCTTAATACCACCACATCCGCATCCGGGGTTAAGTCCTCATGCACATCCGCATCACGTACATTCTTTAGCGTCACATCCGGCTATAGTTACTCCAGGACCTAAGCAAGAACTAACTCACCAGGATCACAATCATCGATATGGAAGGTGAGTTATGAAATCTTATTACAATAAGTAAATAATTTCACAGGTAGGAACACTTGAATTAGCTTGTAGTAAGTTAGCAAGAGTTACTTACATTGCAAAACAATTTATATGTAAAAAGTAAGACATAAACATTAGAATTAGCTTGTGACAAGCTAGCAAGTGTTAATCTGCACTGCCAGACAATTTTCTACTCTGATTATATTTGTTCTACATATTTTGTGTTTCGGAACCATGATTATGTATTACCTTGTGGATACTCTGTAAGTACAAGATAATGTTGAAGTTTGTACGTAAATTTTACTACATAAGCAGGAAACTAAAAAAATAACCTTGGAAATATATCTCATTCTTCATGTTATATTCAAAACTAACCAGACGTTGTTAAGCTTAATACGTTTCGGTATGGAGCTTTCTCACAGTGTGAAGTTAAATTCAAAACAACACGCGGGTAGAGGCTTGTGAATTAAAGCTCTACCTAACATGTTGATTAACTGGAAGGAGCGAGCTATGAAGTCATTGCGTTTGCGTCCCGCATGTAAACAGAAGACATATGGTCATTTTATGTTTGTTAATTATTTAACGCTAAGTTTCAAAACAGTATACCCCACTTATCTTTAACTGCTGAGGTGTTATTTTTCACTCAGTGTTGATTAGACTTTTGCGTGTTCGCAGTTCCAACATCTTTCGTGATTTCATTGCATGGAACTAAACTTTTGTTAAGTACTTTTTTATACGTCATTAATAGTCATAAACCCGTGATGATTTATGTTCAGAACTTCAGTTGTTATTAAAAGTTCACGCGATTTTAAACTAATAATATTTAGATGAAAGTATATTTGATAAAATGACAGAAAAGTAAAACTTTTAATGAATAAGCAAGGCTACTGATAACTGTAAGACCCCTAAAACCATACATGCCATACCCTCTATCGTTTTCGTATTGAAGTATCAGAAAATAATTCTCTGACTGGTAGTGTAGGATTGATACTTTCCTAATGCAGAGTTAGTAGTTGATATCCTAACGAACTAGCTCAGCAACTTACCCCAATTGTGCAACCCTTGCACCCTTGTGGTTGAGACCGACTGAAATATTAGGGTGACGATTTCTACAAATCTTAGTTTACACAAATACAGAGGGAACTACTAGTATCATGTGCTTGTGGAAAAAAACATCATTTTATTAAAGGTCATATCGCCAACTAATCAATATAATTATATGAATGGCAGATGTCAAGAATGCATTTTAGTGAACTCGTATTTAGTGACGTATTGGTATTACGTTTTCCAGTGAAGAAAAGTATTTTAGATTTTAACATTAAATAAAAACATATCGTGTCTATGGATGGTTACCGGTAAAATCATATTGTACATGCAATACTGAAATACATCTGGAAACTGGAATACATCTGATGAGAAAGGAAGACGTTTTATATTACGGCGTTATCATTTAGTAAATAATAAATCTCAGACAGAATTCAGAAGACATAGCTACTAGCACTGGCTACATGTACCTCATATTAATATTCGTATGACATATGTGTTGTGGACAGCTGGTTTTGTGAATGATCATCCCAACCCTCCGCACGTCGGTTCCCAATGCGCTCACGCAGCCCTCTCCTCTTACACCGCGTGTATTACATATAGATTTCATTGTTCCCGGTCGCGTCGGCGTCTGTTTTTATCCCAGGCGTCGCTGGAGCGTTTATAATGTATGTGAGGTCATCAAGGCCTTGTCGTATCGTAAATCCTATCGCGCTGGGTCAGTAATGTTGTGTTCTCATCAATGTGATTTAGCAACCGGCTGATTTAGTTTTATTTCCCGCGAAAAAAGCACGTGAAGTAATCAGGGCAATGTGTTACACCTTGAATAATAGTTTGTGTTTTTTCACGGCCACATCTGTGCCAATGGACGTGTTTGTGACAATAACCTGTTGGCAGTGTAACTACCACCCGAAGGATGCAGTGTCTGGACACGTGATCTAAGTACAGTTACAGAATATTGAATATAAATGTGTGTCAAAAACACTGGGATATGTGAAACGGCTTAGAATGGAGCCAGATGGCTGGTCTGAGCCGCTCAATTTGATTTTAAAAAAGAAACCTGTTGCGATAACTCCATCAACCACTACAGAAGAAAATCTTTCATCCACACTTAGTGTTACTTGTCTACCCGTTGCACGTAATATGTCTCCAAAACATCCGAGTCCTCCTTGTGTAGATTCCGATCTCATGCCAACGGATCTCACAGTTTTGCCAAAGGATTCTCGATCCAAACCACAGTCGCCTACTTCGTCGATTTTGGGCACCAGTTTATTGCACGAAGCCATGAAGGCCAACATACTTAGTGAGGCTTATCGCTTCACAGATCAACTAGGATCTAAGTACTTAAATTCTGAGTCTGTTCCGGACGGACTATTTTCTGTCATTAATACACTGGCTGAACAAAAAGCTCTAGCAGCTATTTACATGAATAGTCTGTTACGTTTGCCGAATGCTTTACCTACTGGATCAAACTTACCGTATAATTTATCAGGCATAGGACTGCAAAATTACCCGTTTTCGGATTCAGTTAAAAACCCTGTGGAAAGTCTTATGTCCTCGCCGTCTCGATGGTGGAATGTAGGTTGCTCTACTCCAAGTAACACAAGTGTTAGCTCTACAGTGACAAATTGGGAAGAAGCATCTCGACACTCTTTCAGTGCGGCTGATGCTAGTAGTTCGTCGGGAGCTGAGCTTTCCATCCGTGTACCTCCCATTGATTTATCTGGGTCATCGAGAGATCTTTCTTGCACCCCATCACCAGCCCTATCTGATTTTAAATCATCACCACGATCTCGATCTCGATCTAGTTCCGAACGGCGGTAAAATCCAATATAAATTATTCTACGCTATCGTTATATTATTCTACGGTTTTTTAATTTTCATTTTTATTTATATATTTTTTTTATTCACAGATCATCAATGGACCAAAAGAATTCTTCTGGGCCTCAAAACGACAAACAAGGTGGACCAGACTCAGCAAATAATTCAGCCGACAAGAAAAAACCCCATATTAAGAAACCGTTAAACGCGTTTATGTTATACATGAAAGAAATGCGGGCTAAAGTTGTTGCTGAATGTACGTTAAAGGAAAGTGCAGCAATTAATCAGATTTTGGGGCGAAGGGTGAGTGTAAAGAGTGAATTCTTTGTTTGCTATCTTTGTGTTTAAATATAATACTTTGAATCTTTGAATATGTAACCCCCTAAACCCTTCTCAAAGCCATGACATTAACATTAACAAATTCACTTAAAATCCCAATCCCTCTGCATGCGTGTTTTGTTCGGTCCCGTGGGAGTTGACACGGGCTGTTGAAAGTCTTTATTTGATACTGACCGCCTGTCTTTACCTGCCTTATCAGTGGCACTCCCTGAGTCGCGAGGAACAGGGAAAATACTACGAGAAGGCGAGACAGGAGCGACAGCTACACATGCAGTTGTATCCTGGATGGAGTGCCAGAGACAATTATGGTTACGGCTCGAAGAAGAAGAAAAGAAAGAAAGAACGCTCGCCGGCCGATCCGGGAGGTACCGAACCTTTCCAGTACCACAGTAGTGCAGTAGTGCTAGAACAGCAGCGCACAGGAGTGTTCGTGGCATGTCCACTACATTACTGACATTTATCCGGTTCACCCCGGAAACGGGAGTGTATACGTGCGTTCCACGAGCTGTTGTACTAATATCTGCGATTCGTTGTTGTGTGTGCCTCTTGTGTCTTTTGTCACTTTTAGTAGTCACGTGTTCACGTTTCGGGTCCCTCACGCGTAAGCTTTCACCGCAAATCGCCGGGGGATTCCGCCAGTCCTCCGTTTCGACAATTGTCCGTTCGGGGACCCCGTGCACGATACACTGAATCTGTTTCATCAGCAGAATGGGTTTATGCAACACACTTTATTCGGCCAAGCCCCCACTAATTGGTATCAAAATCGACGCTCACCTGAGTGGTGGTCCCAAATTGAAACAAATGTATCAGTCCTGGCTGTTTTTCTAGCACGACGAACTACCCACACGACTATATGCAACGGAAAGTATTAGGCGTCAATCCCGATATCGTTGCATTCAGACTTTCACGACTTTTCAGACAGAAACCGTAACATTTCTCTATGTCGATGTCAGCACCGTATTCCGCGATTCCCGTGGGACTGACTGGCTGACCCGTTCCTTAATAGTTTTAAGTTTTAATGGTTTTATAATAGTTGTGGACCATCATCATCAACCCGACATGATTATAATTCAGCGTTTGGTTTCGTTTTCCTTTAGTGGCACGCACTCGGGCGCGAAGAACAGGCCAAGTATTACGAGCTGGCCCGCCGAGAGAGGCAGTTGCACATGCAGTTGTACCCCGACTGGTCGTCTCGCGCTAATTCCTCGCGCGGCAAGAAGAGGAAGCGAAAGCAAGAGACTAATGATGGAGGTACAACACCCAACACCCCGCTATACCAGCATATACCAAATACCACCCTGCCTTTCAATCCGTGGGAGGCTTTCCGACGTAGCCGCCAGGACGCGTGGGTGTATACTGTATAGAGTACAGAGAGCGTCGAGCGTTGGACAGCCTCCCATATCTTTCTTATTTGCTGCATGTTTGGGACTCTTTTGATCTTTTGGGAAAGGGAAACCACTTTTTAAGACGGATTTAAGTGCGGATATTTTTGTGCAATCGGGCTGGCCGCTAATTGTGATTTTGCAGGGACCTATTCTGCTATTCAAACAATCCTCAGTGTTTTAAACTGTCCACTAAATTGAACCACACTTCCCTTTGGATGTTTGTGGCGCGATATGCACGATGTTATCACTGTGACCAGGCCGCGTAGAGGCGTTCGGTGGCATGACCAGCATGGGGGCGGCGCTCCCTGGGTCTCGGGACTTGTATTGGGATCATTTTTCGCCGCTGCCCAAATGGTAGCCACCGGCAGACGCCAGTAGTAATTTTTTTATGTTCAATCGAATGCACGTATTAGCTCTTACAAATTTGCGCTGACTGTTAAAAATAGTAGTTATTTTTTTAAGTTATAATTTTTCATAATTAAAGTAGATTAATGCATGTTTTACTATTGTAATTTTTTAGTTGTATTAGCATGCTATAGTCAACATTTTCTCTGTATGGGACTAATCTTCTTTGTCTGCTCACAGGAAACAACATGAAAAAGTGCAGAGCTCGGTTCGGCCTCGATCAACAAAGCCAGTGGTGCAAACCTTGCAGGTGAGTGTCAGCAAAATATACACATTATCCCCCAGCAACACACCCTCCCTCCAATGTGTATGTGTGAATATGAATGAGAAAATATTTGAAATTTACATTAAAATGAAAATGATTCCAGTCCAATTACTTGTGTGATAGTTGGTGGTTATGGGACCTGTAATAACATTGGTGTCATCTTATCTATGTGGAAAGACTGTAGAGTGTAGAGATACTGCCCTCTGTATTCTATAACTGATACTATAAACTATATACTACAAAATATCTTTGTCAAAACAAAACACACTGAAAACACAACATTTTCAACATTTACTGCATTTACTGCATTTACTGCATTTACAGCTTACAGGCAAACAGTAACAGATCCACACAGTACACAGTAACACACAGTACATTTACTAAACGATCATGAACCATGTTAGTTTCTTTATAATTTGTTGTTTATGGTACGATATTTGAGAGAAGACAGTTGTGTGTTGAAACGTGGTTATTCTTTTTTACATTTAAACTGATGTCAGGATTAGTTTGGGTGTTGTAAGATAATGATAAATACTTCAGATGTATAGAGGTATGCAAATCAAAGTCTAAGGATGAAACAATTCTTGGTTCAGAAAATGTGTCTTCCCACAAAGAGAAGAAAACCAAAGGACTGATTCTGATTGGCCTGAACTAATTTGAAAGTAGCGTGCACTGAGTAGATTTAGCCCGTAAGCGCACTTGCTTAGTTGCCTAGTTGGCTAGTCCATGAGTAGCTAGAGCTTTCCTAGCGCCTAAAACCACTTGTTAGCTATTAAAGGGGCAGTCAACTGTACCAAATAATTAACTAATGATTTACGAATAAATACTTCTTATAATGATTCATTTCTAAATTATAACCAGAAACTCTCTTGTTGACACATTTTCTGAAATATTATTATTAATTTTGATGTGTGTGTGAATTTTCCCATTTCAAAAATATAGTAACAAGAATTTCAACCAGTTTGATTTACTTGTTAGTAAGTTAATCCTCTAATTTAATGTTTATTGTGAATCTCCTCCAAAAGACCCATCTGACTTAACTGACTATATACTTGACTGATGTCCCATGACCTACATCAAACTTACAAACTATAATTATGACTATGATATCCTATGAGAGGACATTATGACATATGCATTGCCATTGTCATTGTCATTGTCAGTGATGTTACATTGCCTCTTTAATGCTAACACATGGTTCTGTCTTTTGCGGTGCTTTACGCACAGTCCGGACAGTGGCGTTCTGCAGACGAGCCATGCTGGCAGCATTATCCATCAACCCGCTATGGCGGTGGGCGGCGGAGTAGGAGGAGTAGGTGGCGGAGCTGGAGGCGGCCTGGGGCTCCTGCACGCAGGGGGCAGCAGTGGAGCCCCAGCCCCAGGCTCAGGCAGCACCACCGCGAGCTCCCCACAGGAACCCACCTATGTTAATCTATAGTCTGCCCCGTCGGCCTTGGTCAGTCGCCTGTGTTATTGTTTTACACCTGTTCTGTGTGTCACGTGTTGTTTTTATTTACTTTCTATGTTCAAATTGTCCTGGAATTGCTAAATGCCATCTTTGTCCCTTGGCTGAGTGTTTAATATCTGTGCTAGTGCAAGTAGAAAATTACAGCTCGCTCTGTGTTTTAATAATTATTATTTTTATTTATTAGAAAATTGGGCTTTATACTTTAATTCCAATAATAATATTTTTGAATGATTAATTGTGTTCATATTCATGTGTTTTCGTTTTGTTGAAATTTATTTTTAATTTTGTAGATTTACGTTTTTGTTTCTATTTTAAATTTTTGGCATGATCCAGCACTAATTTGTCATATTTCAGGAGTTTTCGGCATGGTCGTTATGATGCTACCTGATTTTCCTATTTGCAGTTTTAATTTCAACTATTGTATATCGGTGGCTAATACCAACTTTAAAACTTAGTTTCTTAAAAAAAACCTATTAAAAACAGTAAACACTTTTTGACCTCGCAGACTCCCACTTATAATAATCCAACACTCATATTGGCCATCGTTGTAGCATCTACAGTACCTATATAAATATTCTAAACATTATATTGTACTTATTGAAAAAGTAAAAAAATCCATGTAATATATTGAAAAAAGTATTTAAAAATAAAAAAAAAAATTTTAAAAATAATATATATAAATATATATATATCTTTTTTTTAAATACTTTTTCAAGGTTCGTTAACTCCTCATATACCAAAAACCCAGAATTTCGCATCAAAACCTTAACCTTAACCTTAACCTGTCCCCATACATGTTTTGACGGTATCATTCAGCATGCTAGACGTGATGCACGATCGAATTGTCATAATATTTTTTTATCGTGTATATGAATATTTGTTTTTATTATCAAGAAATATAATATCAATAATCGTATATTTCATTTACAGACGCAAGAAGAAATGCATTCGATATATGGAATCTGGTGAGGATGGCGGCGATGGTAATCAGTCAGATGATAATCTTGGTAGTTGCGGCAGTGTTGGGGAAGCCCAAACTCCACCAGACGACGATGCAGAATCACTGAATCAATCACTTTCCAGTCCTGGAGGACTCAGTGGTCTATCTAGTCTCACAAGTCCTTCAATGATTTTACCAAGTCCTTCAACAAGTTTGGCATCGCCGTCTGTTAGTCTGGCATCACCCTGCATGAGCCTGCAATCGCCCGTAACCCCTCATGAAAGTTCAGCCTTCGAATGCAAACTACCCGCCCAAACACTTATGCATCAACATCCGCCAGCACCCCATCGGAACCCTGTCGGAACAAATCCACATGACATCAATAACCCTCTAAGTGTCAATCAGTTGACAGGACAATGTTCCAAGAGTGCCCCTCCAACTAGTGAACATCACTCTATGATGCGACATGGTGGAGATAGAGATCAACTTCTCCTTCGACAAAACGATATAATGGGCGGACCCTGCGTCAAGCCCTCGGAAAGAGCGGCATCACATCCGCACAGCAGCCACGGCCTCAGCAGTCACGGCCACGGTCTCGGCCATGGTCATGGTCATAGTCATGGACACAATCATGGACACAACTTGGAAGCTACTTCGACGTCAACTGGAGCAAGTGCAACACCAGCCAGCAAAGTCATCAGCGTCACGTAGCGACGGCCATCATCGACGAGTTATGTGGCCTGCACGTCCTACAAGCCTGGTGACTGGTCCTTGTTTCGCCGTGGTCGTAGACTGCTCAGACTAGAATTAATAGTAGAACATAGCACATAGAACAAAAGACTTGTGGCATGGTGGAATACAGACATTTGCCGGCGGTCGACTGTTGATCCTCCATTGCCCGAACCAATTATTTATGAGAACAATTAATCGATAAACAAGTGTAATATACGTGTACAGTTAGAATGATTAGTTAGACAATATAAATAAATAAATAAATGTATACATTTATATATATATATATATATAATATATATATATTTATATATGTATAGTATATATGTATATATATATACATATATATATATATATATATATATATATATATATATACATATATAAATATATACTTATATATATATATATATATACATATATATATATATATATATATATATATATATATATATATATATATAAATATATACATATATATATATGTATATAAATATATTTATATATGTATATATAAATATATATATATATATATATATATATATATGTATATATAAATATATATATATATATATATATATATATATGTATATATAAATATATATTTATATGTATATATAAATATATATATATATATATATATATATATGTATATATAAATATATATATATATATGTATATATAAATATATATATATATATATATATATATATATATATATATAAATAATATATATATAAATATATATATATATATATATATATATATATATATATAAATAATATATATATAAATATATATATATATATATATATATATATATATATATATATATATATATATATATATATATATATATATATATATATATATATATATATATATATAGTATAAAAATTATTATTAAGTGGGAGCTGATTAAGACACTGAGACATACGAAAAGCTTCAGCATATTGCGGTTTAAAACAAAAGTGCATTGCGATAAACTGAATCGTCGCATGAAAAGAAACACATAACAAATACTCAGGACAAAGTGTCAAACAGACTGTTGTCGCAAGAACTCTGATACTTTTGCATTTAAAGCATAGCAAGTTAAGCACGTTCTTTGAGCCTAGTGTAAAGCTATATGTAATGGTATAGTAAGCGTTTGCCAAATTACCGCCACACCTCTTGTTTATTTAAGTATTTGTAAGAATTATTTATACAGCAAAACGTAAGACAAGGTGAACACATTGTGGATCAGTGCATTTGTAAATCAGTGAGTTACCTAGTCAAACGCTTTCTGTAGGTATATGATTAATGTTCCTTGTGCCAGATCGTTTATATAGTTCCAATAATGCCAATCACAAATTGAGAACAAATTAGATATATGTTACAAACAGTACTCCAGGAAGTGTGGTTGAATCTGAAGTTTAGCGATGTGCCATTTTTTAATATTTTTAAAATATAGTACAATTTTATAATCGGTTTTGTTTTTGCATATTTTTATTCATGGACAGTTTGTAAAAAACAGTAAATTATTTTAAAATCACGATTAATAATAAATAATCTATAATTTGCACAATACAAAACAGATGCCAGCTTCAATCAGAATTCTCTGAAAACTGTTTGAATTCGGTTCAAATATAATTAAAGTTGTAAATTTGTTTAGTTGTGATCGAGTGCGTTATTCGTTAACGAGACACACCGACAATGAAATCAAAAAACAGAATTATTTAATTTTTGTTTTTCTTTAAAGATTACCTAATTTTATTTAGCACAAAATTTAAATTTATATACATTTAAGGTTTGTTATATTTTTTTGTATTTAGTTTATTATTAAAGATAATTGTTGTGGACATATTATATATAAAAACTTGTGATATATATTTTTTTAAGGTCTTGTCTAATGCGCCAGCTCAGAATGTTAATGTTTTTAAACTTAGATTCTTACCCCACACCCTAAAAATTTGAATGTTACATGTATGTATATACATATATATATCTTTATTTTGTGAACATTTTTATAATTTAATGGTAATGAATAAGATCTATGTTTATTGAAATCGGAATAACCAATTCCAATCTATACATTTTTTTAACATAAATTTTATTTTATAACAATAATTTTATAATTCATGCTTTTTATCTTATTTTTAATAACTTAATATCTAATACTATTCATTTCCATACCCAACTATTCATTTTTCACGAAATATCGATCTTTTAGTTAACATACTGGGCAGTGCAATAAGTACCCCCCAATTTGAAGGAGTGGTTTTGTATTAAAAGTAGTCTTTCATTTTTCTAAGTTGCATGATACTAATAATGATATATCGAAAACACACAATTGCTTTCAATATATAAATGCAATATATATATTTATTTATATATAAACATAAATATAAATATATTTATATTTATATATAAATATATTCAAGTTTATTAAAAAGCATATTTAGATTTGAGACCGACAAAGGTAATAAATAATAACATATATCGTAGCCGGTTTTCACTTAGAATTATGAAAGATTTAATAAAATGAACTTATTAATTAATTTACAATTTACATTTTTTTTTAAATCTCTCATTTGTTTATTTTGTACAAATGTTGATTTTCTTTTTATAATGAAATTTAGGGTGATATTTGGGGTACAATTTCAGAGTGTTTTATTGAAATGAAATTAACAGTTAGTTGTGAATATAAAAACAAAATTAAAAACATGCCAGTAGAAACTTTGTGTATATATATGGCGCTATAGTTGAGTGTTTCTCAGATTTTCCATTGAACTAATGAGACGTCGACTACTTCAAAAAATTTGTAAAACACCCTAGGCAGGTAAGACCCTGTTTAAATGGCTGCAATTTTGATAAGACAAATTTAAACATATAAATGTACAGATAAAATATGTATAGAAATTTATAAAACTATTTGTGTGCATGATATGAATGGTTCGTGAGTGCTGATTGCGTCGCAAGTGCGTCAAATGCGTAAAGTGCGTAGAATGCGTGAAAATGATTACCACCATTCACATTAATGAAATAACGTATAGAAACAAAAAAAAAACATATTTTAAAATCACCAATGTCTAAAATATTTAAATTAAGACATTTGACTGTGACCAAAATTTTTATATTGAATTTTTGTATGTTTGAAGCCACTGCTTGGCTAGTTATCGCTTGTGCTCATTCTCGAGTGAGGCAACTGTGAATAAGGCATACGTGCTTAAAGCAGGATTACTGTATAACATTATTTCTCTGTGTATAGTTATATAAATTGTACCTATACGAATCCTTAACGAATTAATAGGATTAGGCATTTTAAATGCAAAACAGGTGAATGTTGATACCTTAAACTGATGTAAAGTAAAAATAAAATAGACAAATATTATAATTAGGTACTTTTAAATTCAATTATAGCATTTATGTCTTTGTAATTAGCCAATGCTCATAGAACAAATTGGTTTCATTACACAGATTACCTAATCATATATATTTGTTGTAAAGTAAAAGCTTCGGCAATTTACAGAATTTTTGTGTGTTGAATTATTTTCTTTTGTTTATACAATTTGTTTATTTTGTTACAACCTTTATATTTCAATTATCAGTGAATTAAAAACAATGTTTTTTAAAAATACTTTTATTGTGTATATATTATACCTAGCACCATTTCATCTTTTTTTCTAGTAGATGGCACTTTTCCAATGTAAATTTCTAGATAATGTGAACGTTTGCTATATTAAATAGTAAATAAAACTGCAACATAATAAATAAGTAAAAAAATTGTTGTTAGAATATTATAAGTCAAAAGCTTTAAAAGTAATTAATCCTTATATATATATATCATCTGGGTTTGGTTGTTATCAACTTATATTGATTATAGTCATACATAATCGTACACTTATTAGGCAGCGATGTTGTGGCATATATGAGGCCACCACACCGCAAATGCTGCCAACATTGAAGGAGGTCGTCAGTGATAGGACCCAGCATCGAAACTAAACACCGACGTTAAATAAATTAAATTAAAAGAATTAATCCTTTTAAATTGCCGCTTCAAATTGTAATTCATATGTAGTGCCATCTTTTGAGAGAATTTCGTATTATGGTGACACTTACCTGAAGCTCTTATTGTATATGGCAGTCCACGGTTATTTGAAGCAATTTGAGGTTATGTTGGATATGAAATGTGTTAATATAATATGTTTATAGAAATAAATAGTTATTATTTTTGAGCTCGAAAGATATCTAGTTATAAAAAACTTTTCTTAAAGCATAAAACTTTTACAAAATGGCAAAGTTTAATTTAAGTAAGTATTAAGTGTATTATACAATTATTTTGAGATGTGCAAAACGTAAGTTACATTATATTACATTTCTAGAGAAAAAATCCAAGAGACAACCAGCACGTCTTAGATATAGGATAGAAAAGAAAGTTAAAGATCATAACAGAAAAGTTAAAAAAGAGGAAAAGAAAAAAGGCCCAAGTAAGTTAATTTTATACGTTTTATTGTGTATTTTTAATATATAAAATTGAAAGTTGAAAATATAATTCAGAGTACAACTCCCTTTCCAAATTATATCAGTATTGATTCCTCGATAAAATGGTTAATTGTAATTGTTATTGAAGTTCTAGTAAATATTTCAAGTGATTGTATAAATAAATTAACTAGTAAATAATACTTTCTTAAGTGGAAGTATATTTTAAAATTAATTATATTAGTCTGTAAAGGTTTTTATCCATGGGAAATATCATTTCAATACAACCGAACAGATTTGCCTTTTTTATATTTAAATTTATAACTGGGTATGTAATTATATTCTATTGTAAAATAAGAGTAATCTTTTAGCCCTAAAGAGTTGTGATCATAATTAGATACTGCTAATTGTAAATAAAACAATATTTTATTGCAATTAAAATTTTAACTGTTTCCTTTAGAGTCTAAAAGGAATAAAGTAATAAACATACCCAACATATGCCCATTCAAAGAGGATATTTTAAAAGAAGTCGAAGTAGTGAAGAAACGTAAAGAAGAGGAAAAGCAAAAACGGCGAGAATTAGCCAAACAACAAAAATTGGCAAAGAAATCGACAGAATTAACAACTTTGTAAAATTATTTAATCGTGATTTAAAGGTAACAAATTCAGAACCTCAGGATGATATTTACGAGTCACTCACTCCAGCTTTAAGAAAAGAAAATAGTTTAAAGAGTGGAAAAAAGAAACTTATATAGATTTACTTTGTTGACTGATTTTCTTTTGTATATACAATTTGCTTATTTTGTTACAATTTTTGTGTTTATCTCCATTATCAGTGAATAAAAACAATGTTTTTCCAAAATACTTACCTTGTGTACATTTTATACCTACCATTTAATATATTTTGGTAGATGGCATTCTTGCTATCTACTAACACCTGTTATTGAAAATTGCTAATCATACTGTTTTTATAAATGAACTAATGCTGCACAGCGGAAAAACAGTAAATAAAGAATTTGCAACGAATGTGAGAACGAATACTATATTAAATAGTAAATAAAACCAACATAATACATAATTTTAAAAAAAATTAACAATAATTATAAGTTAAAAGCTTTAAAAGTAATTAACCCTTATATATATCATCTGGGTTTGGTTGTTATCACCTTATATTGATCATAGTTATACATAATCGTACACTTATTAGGCAGTGGTGTGTTGACATATATGAGGACACTATACCACAAATACTGCCAACATTCAAGGAGGTCGTCAGTGATAGCACTAAGCATTGAAAATAGGCCGACGTTAAATAAATTAAATTAAAAAAAGATAATCCTTTTAAATTGCCGCTTCAAATTATATCGCATATGTAGTGCTATCTTTTGACAGAATTTCGTATTATGGTAGCACTAACCGGTTTCTGCACTAACCTGAAGTTATCTCTGACCTGAAGCTCTTCATTGTATATGGCAGTACACGGTTATTTGAAGCAATTTTAGGTTATGTTCAGTTATGTTAGGCATGACATGTGTTAACATAATTTGTTTATGGGAATAAAGAGTTATTATTTTTGAGCTCCAAAGACATCTAGATATAATAAACTTTTCTTAAAGCATAAATTTTTTACAAAATGGCAAAGTTTAATTTAAGTAAGTATTAAGTGTATTATACAATTATTTTGAGATATGTAAAACGTAAGTTACATTATATTACATTTCTAGAGAAAAAATCCAAGAGACAACCAGCACGTCTTAGATATAGGATAGAAAAGAAAGTTAAAGATCATAACAGAAAAGTTAAAAAAGAGGAAAAGAAAAAAGGCCCAAGTAAGTTAATTTTATACGTTTTATTGTGTATTTTTAATATATAAAATTGAAAGTTGAAAATATAATTCAGAGTACAACTCCCTTTCCAAATTATATCAGTATTGATTCCTCGATAAAATGGTTAATTGTAATTGTTATTGAAGTTCTAGTAAATATTTCAAGTGATTGTATAAATAAATTAACTAGTAAATAATACTTTCTTAAGTGGAAGTATATTTTAAAATTAATTATATTAGTCTGTAAAGGTTTTTATCCATGGGAAATATCATTTCAATACAACCGAACAGATTTGCCTTTTTTATATTTAAATTTATAACTGGGTATGTAATTATATTCTATTGTAAAATAAGAGTAATCTTTTAGCCCTAAAGAGTTGTGATCATAATTAGATACTGCTAATTGTAAATAAAACAATATTTTATTGCAATTAAAATTTTAACTGTTTCCTTTAGAGTCTAAAAGGAATAAAGTAATAAACATACCCAACATATGCCCATTCAAAGAGGATATTTTAAAAGAAGTCGAAATAGTGAAGAAACATAAAGAAGAGGAAAGGCAAAAACGGCGAGAATTAGCCAAACAACAAAAATTGGCAAAGAAATCGACAGAATTAACAACTTTGGTAAGTTATTTAATCGTGTCTTTAAATTAAACAAGAATAAAATTAATCGTGATTTATAAAGGTAACAAATGCAGAACCTCAGGATACTATTCACGAGTCACTCACTCCAGCTTTAAGAAAAGAAAATAGTTTAAAGAATGGAAAAAAGGAAAATTCGTTAAAAACTTGTTATAAAGAAGTTATAGAAGCTGCAGATGTTGTCTTGGAAATTGTTGACGCCAGAGATCCTCTAGGTAAACCTAGTTCCACAAAAATTAGTAAATTTTTTAAGATGAAGTTTTTTTTTTTTATATATAATTTAAAATTTCTCAGGAACAAGATGTATTCAAGTAGAAGAAGCCGTTTTCAATGCCAAAAAAAAATTGGTAGTAGTGTTGAATAAAGCAGGTATGAGTTTTATTATTATGCACTCTATTAAACTGCGTAATTTTTTTTAATAATACATATATTTTTTTTTCTATTTTATTAAGATTTAGTACCCAGGACAAACTTAGAAAAGTGGTTGAAGTATTTGAGAGGGCATGTTCCCGCTGTACCATTTAAAGCTTTCACTCAAAATCAGAATAGCAAATTACGTCGACGTAAAATGACATCATCTAATGATAAAACTGTAAAAGGTATTTTATGTTTTCAAATGCAGACTTAAATCTTATTTTAACATAAGCAATCTCTACTACCTCTTGAATTAAATTTTATATTATATCATAATAGGCAAATGTTGATTTATTTAAGTTAAGTAATTAAACCAAATAAATATTAATTTATAGGTGTAACAGGCGTTGGAACTGAACTTTTAATGTCCGTTCTTGGCAATTATACTCGTAATAAAACCATAAAAACATCTATCAATGTTGGTGTAGTGGGATTGCCAAACGTTGGTAAAAGTTCTCTAATTAACAGTTTAAAGAGTGCTCTCGCCTGCAATGTTGGTTCTACGGATGCTGTAACCAAGTATGTTCAATTTTCGATATATTATACTTATTATTTACTTGTTGATTTTCTTCAATATTTTATGTTACTACTATGTCATCTTTTGAAAAAAATAAATCATTTATGTTTAAATGAGTGCTTCAACAGAAGAGGATGAATGAAACTCATTTGCAACTTTTATTTTTATTTTTTAGAGCTATGCAAGAAGTTTTGATTGATCCCAAAATAAAGCTTCTAGATTCGCCGGGTATTGTTTTTGCTAAAAACACTGAACCCGATGACAAGGTTACTGTATTGAAAAATGTAACTAATGTAGCTGCCTTAAAAGATCCATTTACAGTTGCCAGTGCTATCCTGGACGTAATAGATAACGAAATATTGTGTAAAATATACGATGTTGTAAATTTTTCCACGCCACAGGTTTGGTTTCATTAATATCTTTTATTATTTTATTTCATCTAATTTTATTGTTGATTTAATCTAAAAATGTCTGTTTTTTAGGAGTTCTTTTCCTTAAAAGCACAGAGATCTGGGAGATTTAAGAAGAAAGGTGTCCCTGATCAGTGTAACGCAGCAAAAGATTTAATAAAAGATTGGAACGGAAAAATTAAGTTCTACACTGAACCTCCAGAAACAGAATTTAATTTAGGAGAAGTGAATGAATTTGATTTCAATGCTTTGAAATCGGAGGAAGCCGCAGTTTTAAATCAGTTTGATCAAAATAATTTGGATAATTCCATTTTGTTAAAGAGTTCTGGGCCAGTAAATGCTCGAGACGCAGAAGAAGAGCAAGTGGACAAAGATGGACTGGTATTTAAATATTTTATCTACTTTTTTGTTAAGGTATTGTACCCTGAACTTTCTTTTTAAAGTTTGGTATATCTTGTTTTAGTTATCCGATAAAAAGAAATCTAAGCATCCTTCAGAAAATACAAGAAAACGAAAAATCAATTCAGTTTTGGAAGTTTTAGAGGGGAATGAAAAGTTGAACAAAAATATCGAAGATAATGACAAAAAAACTAAAAAGAAGCAAAACGAAAAAGTAGAGGATACCTCTCCAGTTTCAGATGATTATGATTTTAATCAACTTTAGTAATTTTATAAAAATATATACATATAATATTTTTAATATTGTTTATTGGGAAACTAAATGAAAGCAATGATGTATGATTATTAAAATAATATAATCTTTGTTATTTATTTAATACACAATATTTTTTGTTATTTATTATATTAAATCAATATTTTACCAGGCAAATGCTGAATCTATATTCTACACAGTATTAAACGTTCATATATATATAATATACTATAGAAAAGTTAAGGTCGGTCACCTTAACGATCGAAAAATTTAGCCATTAGATTTTTTTTAACCAATCTAACTCGGGGTTTCGTAACCCCGAAGTAAATAAAAAACCATAAAACCGGCCCTAAGAACTATTAATCAGTATTAATTTCTATTGCTAATTACTAAGCAAAAAATTAAACCAAAATGCGCCATCTATTAACTAGTAGATATATCATAAAACAAATATAGTTCTAGGATTAGTTTCACAGATGGCAATATCAGTTAATAAATAAACACGCCTGATTCGCATGCTACTATACATACACACACAAATATATTACCTGTTCCAAAAACATTTTCTTAAATTTTTACCTTATGAACTTTAATGTAATAAAACACAGCAGAGGTGCTAAGAAATTATTCAAACTTTTGTTATTTAAATTTTGCTTAAGTTCTTTTTCGATTATTGTAAAGAACAAGAACAAATACTTTTCGAAGCTACTGCTGCGAATTGTACATACATCCTCTGAAAATTTCAGATTTAAAAGTCATTTCAATCTTACTTTATGTAAATATAAATAACTGTACATTTTCGTAAATTTTAAGAAAGTCCATTATCAGTGGCCGCTTTAGCCATTGCGAGGCCTCAGGTGGCAGATATTTGCGAGGCCCTGGCCTGCAGATATTTTCGAGGCCCCGGGCAGCAAAACTTTGCGAGGCCGTTGTTCTTTGTGTAATTTAAGTAAATTAAAAGTAAGTATTTTTAATGATGATTGACGAGAAAAGTTCAAGTTATAAATAAATAAATGTAGAGGTATAAAACTGTTTGAAAATTGCCTATTTCGTAGAGAAAAAATTGTAGGACTTTTGGCATCTTGGGATTTTCACCTGAATTTCCTGGAAACCCGTAAATTTAGAAAAACTAAAAAAAAATTTGTTACTTTTTGCTGTATAACTCTTCATTTTAACAAAAACGGGTAAATTTAATTGCTATTGGTGAATCAAAAACGTATAAGAATATAATATTTCTTCCACCTTCAATTAATAATTATTTAGTCTGTAAATATTGTCAGAAAATAATAGCAAAATACATAATTCTCTTGTACTGTAAATTTTGCTCGTAAGTAATGTTGCCGCCCTATCAGGCGCAATGATGTCTAAGTTTTTTAAGTTAATGGACATTTTTTTCTAGTTTTTATTTTCATTCTTTGAAATATTTTGATACAGTTATGTTCGCTATGCTCTAAAATAAAAAACTGCATTATTAGATTTTAAATACCTACACGATTTTAGATTTTATTCGACCTTTTTTATTTTCATAAACATTTATAAAAAAAAAAGAAAATCCTGTTTCTTAAAATTTTTTGATGCACTTATGTTCCTTATGTTTTAAAATAAAAAAACTGCTTCGTTACATTTTAAATATCTACGCGATTCTGACTTTTATACGACCTTTTTTATTTTCATGGACATTTTTTTTCTAAATTTTTTTTTGATTCTTTGGAAAAATTTGATGCAGTTATGTTCGTTATGCTCTAAAATAAAAACTGCATCATTAGATTTTAAATATCTACGCGATTTTGACTTTTATGCGACCTTTTTTATTTTCATGGACATTTTTTTTCTAAATTCTTTTTTTGATTCTTTGGAAAAAATTGATGCAGTTATGTTCGTTATGCTCTAAAATAAAAAACTGCATCATTAGATTTTAAGTATCTACGCAATTTTGGCCTTTATGCGACCTTTTTTATTTTCATGGACATTTTCTTCAAAAAGTAAAAATTACATTTTCTTGAATTTCTTTAATGCAGTTATGTTCGTTATGCTCTAAATTAAAGAACTGCTTCATTACATTTTAATTATCTTCACAATTCTGACTTTTATGCGACCTTTTTTAAATTCATGGACCTTTTCTTTCTAAATTTTTTTTTTGGATTTCTTGAAATTTTTTGATGCAGTTATGTTCGTTAGGCTTTAAATTAATGAACTGCTTCATTACATTTTAATTATCTCCGCGATTCTGGCTTTTATGCGACCTTTTTTAAATTCATGGACTTTTTTTTCTAAATTTTTTTTTTTGATTTCATGAAATTTTTTGATGCAGTTATGTTCATTAAGTTTTTAATTAAAGAACTGCTTCATTACATTTTAATTATCTCTGCGATTCTGGCTTTTATGCGACCTTTTTTAAATTCATGGACTTTTTTTTCTAAAAATTTTTTTTGGATTTCTTGAAATTTTTTGATGCAGTTATGTTCGTTAGGCTTTAAATTAATGAACTGCTTCATTACATTTTAATTATCTCCGCGATTCTGGCTTTTATTCGACCTTTTTTAAATTCATGGACTTTTTTTTTTTTAATTTTTTTTGGATTTCTTGAAATTTTTTGATGCAGTTATGTTCGTTATGCTGTAAAATAAAAAACTGCATCATTAGATTTTAAATATCTACGTAGATACTCAAAAAATTGCATTGCTTTTAAAATCATAAAAGTGAACCTTTTCATAATTTTTAACAAGATTATAGTCTTCTTTCTATATGGAGATTTAATATATTGATATATTATAAACTAAAATACTTATTTAAAAATGAATTATAAATTTGAATTCAGCATTAAAAATTATGTTAAAAAACCGTTAAAAAAACCAGTGATTTTTATTTTCAATTTTTATGAAAAGTAAGAAGAGTATAACCTTCTTACTTTTCATAAAAATTGAAGAAAATATATTTGTGATTTTATAACGAATTTTAACTTAATTTTGAATGCTGATTTCAAATTTATAATTCATTTTTAAATAAGTATTTTAGTTTATGATATATCAATATATTAAATCTCCATATAGAAAGAAGACTATAATCTTGTTAAAAATGATGAAAAGGTTCACTTTTATGATTTTAAAAGCAATGCAATTTTTTGAGTATCTACGTAGATATTTAAAATCTAATGATGCAGTTTTTTATTTTACAGCATAACGAACATAACTGCATCAAAAAATTTCAAGAAATATAAAAAAAATTTTTAGAAAAAAAAGTCCATGAATTTAAAAAAGGTCGAATAAAAGCCAGAATCGCGGAGATAATTAAAATGTAATGAAGCAGTTCTTTAATTTAAAGCCTAACGAACATAACTGCATCAAAAAATTTCAAGAAATCCAAAAAAAATTTTTAGAAAAAAAGTCCATGAATTTAAAAAAGGTCGCATAAAAGCCAGAATCGCAGAGATAATTAAAATGTAATGAAGCAGTTCTTTAATTTAAAGCCTAACGAACATAACTGCATCAAAAAGTTTCAAGAAATCCAAAAAAAAATTTTAGAATAAAAAGTCCATGAATTTAAAAAAGATCGCATAAAAGCCAGAATCGCAGAGATAATTAAAATGTAATGAAGCAGTTCTTTAATTTAAAGCCTAACAAACATAACTGCAACAAAAAATTTCAAGAAATCAAAAAACATTTTTAGAAAAAAAAGTCCAAGAATTTAAAAAAGGTCGCATAAAAGCCAGAATCGCAGAGATAATTAAAATGTAATGAAGCAGTTCTTTAATTTAAAGCCTAACGAACATAACTGCATCAAAAAATTTCAAGAAATCCAAAAAAAAATTTTAGAAAAAAAAGTCCATGAATTTAAAAAAGGTCGCATAAAAGCCAGAATCGCGGAGATAATTAAAATGTAATGAAGCAGTTCTTTAATTTAAAGCCTAACGAACATAACTGCATCAAAAAATTTCAAGAAATCCAAAAAAAATTTTTAGAAAAAAAAGTCCATGAATTTAAAAAAGGTCGCATAAAAGCCAGAATCGCGGAGATAATTAAAATGTAATGAAGCAGTTCTTTAATTTAAAGCCTAACGAACATAACTGCATCAAAAAATTTCAAGAAATCCAAAAAAAAATTTAGAAAAAAAAGGTCCATGAATTTAAAAAAGGTCGCATAAAAGTCAGAATTGTGAAGATAATTAAAATGTAATGAAGCAGTTCTTTAATTTAAAGCCTAACGAACATAACTGCATCAAAAAATTTCAAGAAATCCAAAAAAAAATTTTAGAAAAAAAAGTCCATGAATTTAAAAAAGGTCGCATAAAAGCCAGAATCGCGGAGATAATTAAAATGTAATGAAGCAGTTCTTTAATTTAAAGCCTAACGAACATAACTGCATCAAAAAATTTCAAGAAATCCAAAAAAAAATTTAGAAAAAAAATGTCCATGAATTTAAAAAAGGTCGCATAAAAGCCAGAATCGCGAAGATATTTAAGATGTAATGAAGCAGTTCTTTAATTAAAAACCTAACGAACAAAACTGCATAAAAAAAAAACAAGAAATCCAAAAAAAAATTTAGAAAAAAAAGTCCATGAATTTAAAAAAGGTCGCATAATAGCCAGAAACGCGGAAATAATTAAAATGTAATGAAGCAGTTCTTTAATTTAAAGCCTAACGAACATAACTGCTTCAAAAAATTTCTAGAAATCCAAAAAAAAAAATTTAGAAAAAAAAGTCCATGAATTTAAAAAAGGTCGCATAAAAACCAGAACCGCGGAGATAAATAAAATGTAATGAAGCAGTTCTTTAATTAAAAACTTAATGAACATAACTGCATCAAAAAATTTCAAGAAATCAAAAAAAAAAATTTAGAAAAAAAAAGTCCATGAATTTAAAAAAGGTCGCATAAAAGCCAGAACCGCGGAGATAATTAAAATGTAATGAAGCAGTTCTTTAATTTAAGTCCTAGCGAACATAACTGCATCAAAAAATTTCAAGAAATAAAAAAAAAAATTTAGAAAAAAAAGTCCATGAATTTAAAAATGGTCGCATAAAAGTCAGAATTGTGAAGATAATTAAAATGTAATGAAGCAGTTTTTTAATTTAAACCCTAACGAACATAACTGCATCAAATTATTCCAAAGAATAAAAAAAAAAAATTAGAAAAAAATGTCCATGAAAATAAAAATGGTCTCATAAAAGCCAGAATCGCTTATGTATTTAAAAAAAAGAAACCCGATACAAAAATAAGTACCGAACTAAGCTAACTCGGGGTTTCGTAACCCCGAAGTAAATAAAAAACCATAAAACCGGCCCTAAGAACTATTAATCAGTATTAATTTCTATTGCTAATTACTAAGCAAAAAATTAAACCAAAATGCGCCATCTATTAACTAGTAGATATATCATAAAACAAATATAGTTATAGGATTAGTTTCACAGATGGCAATATCAGTTAATAAATAAACACGCCTGATTCGCATGCTACTATACATACACACACAAATATATTACCTGTTCCAAAAACATTTTCTTTAATTTTTACCTTATGAATTTTAATGTAATAAAACACAGCAGAGGTGCTAAGAAATTATTCAAACTTTTGTTATTTAAATTTTGCTTAAGTTCTTTTTCGATTATTGTAAAGAACAAGAACAAATACTTTTCGAAGCTACTGCTGCGAATTGTACATACATCCTCTGAAAATTTCAGATTTAAAAGTCATTTCAATCTTACTTTATGTAAATATAAATAACTGTACATTTTCGTAAATTTTAAGAAAGTCCATTATCAGTGGCCGCTTTAGCCATTGCGAGGCCTCAGGTGGCAGATATTTGCGAGGCCCTGGCCTGCAGATATTTTCGAGGCCCCGGGCAGCAAAACTTTGCGAGGCCGTTGTTCTTTGTGTAATTTAAGTAAATTAAAAGTAAGTATTTTTAATGATGATTGACGAGAAAAGTTCAAGTTATAAATAAATAAATGTAGAGGTATAAAACTGTTTGAAAATTGCCTATTTCGTAGAGAAAAAATATAGAGATAAAAGACCATAAAACCGGCCCTTAATAATTATATTTTATTCATGGTATTGAAACACAAAGTATAAATCTAAATTAAAATATTGATTATAGTAACAAATACATTGGCTTTGTATTTCATAAATAATTTTACATGTGATTAAACATACATTGATGATATATTTAAATTTGCATAGTCATTTGATAACATTTTGTTTATATTTATATATTCTTAATACTAAATGCATTTTATTAATGCAGTTAACAATGGTGTTTATCCTGATTACAAATTTAAAAATTATTGTCATAAAGATAATATTTTTATATATATTTGATTGTTTAACAACATTTTAAATGAAAAAACTATAAATCTATAAATTTTTTATTTCATTATGTTATTTACCGTAGCTTACGAAATTATATGACGAATGATATTTATATAGTTAAACTTATTTTAAGTAATATATTATTATTATTCCTTTATATTTAACCCAAAAATATATCTATTAAATTTACTTTATGAAACATTATAACTCTGGACAACTTCAGATTTGTTTTATATGGAATATGTCGATTTTTATTTAGTACTTGACTAGTAAAGGTAAAATGATTCATAATTTAATTTGTCCCAAATTATAAATATCTGTTTTTAGATAAAAGATAAATCTATTTTTAATAATTAAACAATAAAAATATCTATATGATAAAAGTAATTACTAGATACAATATAAAAAAACTAACGATTATTTAATATGGAATAAGTTCCATATATGTATTATAATAAATATATATATATATATATATATATATATATATACGATGTATTTTATATATCAGCAATAACTGATTTTGATAATTAAAAGGCAAATATTACTTATGATATTCTAAATACTGATTGTTTAATTATTTTTCTTAAGTTATATACACATATAATAGCTTTCGTGAATTTTAAGAATATTCATTATTTAATAACATTACATATGGGACTGAGTACGCTTCTTACGACCAAACAGTCCCCCGAAAACACTACCTTTCTTGTCTTTTTTGGCAGATTGGCTATTAGACGATGAATTTGGTGGTTCGCTCTCACTTGAACTTTCTGATGGATGTCGTGCTTCATTTGTCAATAATACAGAACTGCTTCTGCCTGCATCATTTCTGCTGTATCCCCAACCTATTGAATAAATTTTTTTTTAAATAAACTCAACGATAACTATTTTCTCTGTAGCTAAAATACATTGGCATATAGGAAAGGAAAACCGATTATTATTAGTAGGAATAAAGCACTAGTCACCTAAATTGCTTCAATTTATAGCTATCTAAATGTTAATTGCTAAATGGAAAAAAGATAAGTGTAAATTTGTTATAAAATTTTAAAATATGTCTTCACATTTTAGGAAATAGCACATTTATTTTCTAATACAGTCAACAATGTTTATCAGATGTAAAGTGGTGAATAAGAACATGCAGTCTCTTAAAATTATTCTATTTAGGCAGAGATGGGCAGAGAAATTAAATTTAGAAGTGAAAGTTAAGGAAGCTCCATTACTTATTGAACCATCATGCTAAAAGGAAATTGTGTTCTATTATTTCTTTACTTTGCTTGTTTTCTTTAAACAGGCCCTCATTATCGTTTCCAAAATCTTGTTGTAAATGTTGTTGATGCTCCTGTTGTTGCCAAGTTGTTGTATATTGTGGGGAATCATTTGAATTTTTAACAATAAAGTTTTGATGATTTTCAAATTGGGATCTGGTTGTTGTTCTACTATTTGGTGGACCGGATATCGGCAGCGGAGGCAGCATGTCTATTTTTTATTGTTTATTTTTTATTTAAATGTTAGTCAATAAAACAGTATCAAATAGTTGATTAATTATTGTTAAATTATAAATTGTTATGTTATTCGATTATAACTATTATTAACAAAACTTTAAAACAATACTGTTAATATTATATACGATTCCCAAGCGAAGATGACTTTGAATTATAATTTAAATAGTTATAATTACCAGTTTGTGGATAATCTCCTGTGTGTCTCCTCCAATTATCAGTCATATGAGAGCCATTTGCTTGCAACGATACAGTTCGATTTGGAATATTATCTGCTATTTCTAGGGGAGAAAATAATATTACATTGAATGTATCTTTTTGCAATAGTTTTGTAAAGAAAATAATCATAAAAGCAATCATAACAAGCTTCACTGATGTTTCAAATATCAATGCTTTTCAAAATAAATGTTAGAAAAAAGTAAAAGACTCTGAAATATCTACCATTATTGTTACTTGCTTTCCTTAGTTGCACGTTCATACTTTCTGAGCTTGGTACTCTTACTGGTATAGGTGGAGGTGGTTGCCTTTGTGGAATAGCTGGAGGAAGGGAAGTCACATTGTGTGCGGTTTGATAATGTTGGGGTGATCTTTGTGTAGGATCGGCGTACATATTTGTAGGTGATTGCGGATAATTCGAAGAGCTATAGAAGTTATCCGTTGATTGTCGCCCAGACAGATCGGGCAAAGGTTGCTGAAGATTAAAGATATAATGTTTATAATTCTTTATATATATATAATAATAGTTAATTAGTACATAAAAAAAAGTAATCCTACTTGTTCTTTTCTAGCCTGCATGTGCTGCTGCAAAAATTGTGTTTGTGGAGTAGCACCTACTCCAGATGACTTGGACGAATTGGATACTCTTCTCTGAGAATCAGGAGATGATCCTCTTGAAGAGTTTGAACTATTTTCTGCAGGGTCTACATCCAAATCTTGATTTATATTCAATTTTGATTGAACTCCTTGAGAATTTGCAGGAACATTCTAGAGTAATGACAAATTTACACCAAAATTATAATAATTTCGGAAATTTCATTATGTATTTCATTCATATAAGAATATGACATTATAATAATACCTTTTGGGTTTCATCGTAACTTAAAAGTTGTAGATTTGGCGGTAATTTCGCATGGAAACTAATTTTCTTCACCCAATCATTTAAATCCTTTTCTGATTGAGTTAGGAATAAAAATTCGGATTCATCTACACATGTTAATCTGAATACATTCTTCTTCTTAGTATAATCATCAGCTTTTTCACATTTGGCATTTAATACACTAATGGGTGAAGTAGCACCTGCTTTATTTTCAAGAAAGTCATTGTCGTCTTTGAAGAAACATAATTGTTGGCCACAGAGTACCGTGTAGTAAGGTTTCCATGACCGTACCGCTGCTTTTTTACGACCACTTTGAAGTTCATGTTTACGCTCTAAGTAACCTTGAATCTCAACAGGAGGTAAATCCACCTAGAAATTAGTTAAATCACATATTATACCTCATCAAGATTGCAGATAAACACAGTTACGTGTATTTAAGTTTAAGTAAAATTTTACATGTATTTAAGATATTATTCAAGTTTTGTGTCAGCAAATTTCTCTTACTTGATCAAGACTTCTTAATTTTCGGAAGCTTTGAGTTCGTCTACGAGTTGTAAATGAAGGTGTCCGTTTTGGTGTTTTTAACCCCACTTTCATACTTTCTGCTCTTTTTACATTGCCTTCTTCTCTTCTTAATCGATCACCAAACATTTGCGCAATAGAATTAGATTTTTGAACTGTTGGTGGGGCTTCTTGATTTTCATATCTTGGTGTTGGATTTAATGTTTTAATCATAGGTGAAGCTACGTATTTACTCTCGGGTTTGATGTGACTCATTCCATTTATTGTCTGGTCTTCTCGAGGCGGTAACCTATCCTGAATTCTTCTACGTTCTTCTTCTCGTCTTCTTTCTTCAGTTATACGTTGCACTTCTTTTCGTTTTCGAGCTTCAACACGCTCGCGCTCAATGCGTTCACGCTCGGCCTGTCGTGCCGCAAGTTCTTCCTCTTGCTGCTTTTGGAACGCTCTTTCCAACTACAATTGAAAATTATTATTTAGAGAAAAAAAACATTCTCATTGTTTTAGTATAAATATTAAATATATTATCTCACCATAGTAATTCTATTTAAAGCACCAAACTTCTCAGCTTGCGCTTCAATAGTTTTCTCAAAATCTTCGTGTTTTCTAATTAACTCTTCAACTTGGGGAATAGTATCTCCTAATTTTTCATCTTTTAATTGATGTTCTCTTGAGTAAAGCCAATTCTCTAACAAATCTGCTTCACGTTTAAATAATTGTGTGTCTAAGTTTTGTTCATAAATAATTCTTCTACGATCCCATGTGTCTTCCAATAATTGTTTTCTTTGTTCTAAAATTCCAATTTTTTCCTGAATGTCATTAGATAGAAAATGACCATCATCTATTAAGTTCTGTCCAGCTCTATAAAATTTTGCAAAGGCATCTCTGCGTGTATCTATTTCTGACTTATGTTCATGATGACGAGAAATGAGCGCCTCAGCTCCGGGAACATCTTGTGCCAGATCAGGTGCTGTTATTTTTGCAATTACTTCGTTGATCCATGCCCTAAAAATTATTTTGAAAAATATTAAAAACGTGTAACTGAATGAATTTAAAAATGAATGTAATGAACAAAGAAATGTAACGTATAAAGAAATGTAATGAATGTGTTGAACGTATAAATGAATTACAATTAAAAATAAAAGTTTACATTAAGTCTCTGTATTCATCAAAGTATGCTTGTAATTGTTCGGCTTGGTTGAGTTTATCTTTTCGTTGGTCAGCATTATCTAACAAATAGGACCAGGCTTCAACTGTTTCTTCGTGTTTAACGGCAATATGATCTCTAGCATCAGGAAAGATTTCTGCTAAACGACTAGCTTCTTCAATAACTGATTCTACTTGTTCCTTTACAGCTGCAAGATCAGCTTCGAAGCCTTGATGTTTTCGAACTAATGATTGAATAGTCTCTAAATCTTGACCATAGCTATCACTATCCAATGTTGACTCTTTTTCTGCTATCCATGATATAGTTTCATCAGCTGTTCGATCAAATACATGGACTAATTTAGCTCCTGCTAACGCATCTTGCCGCGCATGGGCTAACTCTTTAAGATCTTCCCATAATTGTCCAGTTTCATCAACTTTAGACTTAATTTTCAACTGCTCTGGATTTTTCTCTTCAATTAACTTTTTACCAATTACTAGAACATTAGCAACTCTAGTTTCACTAGCAGAAAGACCAGAAACAAATGTATCAAACGTTTGAATTAGCAACTCTACGTGTTCAACATCTGTTCCATAATCTTCAGAAGCAGCTATAGATGTCTGATCATTTATCCATTCTTGTAATTCATCTATCTTTTGAAGGAAAAGGAAGAATTTTTTACTCTCTGCTAATCGTATTGTACGTTCTTCGCAAAGAGTTTTTAGATCGTCAAATTGATGTTCTATTTCAGATTGTTTAGTAGCAATGTTTTTACTATCAAAATGTCCCCTATCTATCAAACCTTGAGCTAACTTTGTTAATTTTTCCACTGAACTCTCAAACGCTTTTAATTCTCGTTCCACACTTTCTAATTTTTTCTGAAGTGTTAATACGGAATCTTCGTCTTTTCCATAATCAGTTGATGTCAATATGGGACTCTTTTCGTGTATCCATGTCTCTGCTTCATCAGCTTCCGCATAAAACTACAATATTAATAAGAAATTTAATTGAAAATTTAAAACAAAAGCAATTTATTAAACGTGCTTTTTACATACCATTTGACTTTCAACAGCGTCTAATAAACGCAATCTTCTCACACTTGCCAAGTCTCTCAACTCTTGAAGCTTCTGTTGGAGTGCTTTACTCTTTTCATCTATTTTCTCAGATGCAAAATGTCCACTTCTCATCATTTGTTGAGCCCGTGAGTTTAGACTTGAAACGACAGGCTCATGTGATAACAGTTCTGCTTCTAAAGTTTGGTGTTTCTTTTGCAAACTTTGTACACTAGTTAAACTAGTTCCTAAATCCTTAGACTCAGCTTGAGGTTTCTTTTCATCTAACCATTGTAATTCTTCTTCAATATCTCTCAAAAATTGTTGCAATAACAAAGCATCTTCAAGATTGTCTCGACGAATTTGCATTGGTTCTTGTAGTGAATGATATCTAATAGATATAATCAGTTTAATATACTATTAATTGCAATAATTGTTTGTATTTAATTATTCTCTTTACCTTTTTACTGCATTCATTGCTCTTTCATGCATTTCCTCTTTCATAAAGTGATTAATCTTTAAAAATTGCGTATCAGTATCCTTAATTACTTCACAGTTATCAATATGTTGCTGAATATCATTTTCCAGCATAAGATGCCGTTTTAACAGGTTTGCGACAGAAATTAAATCTTTACCATGATCTTCAGATTGAAGTTGAGTTTCCACCTTGACATATTAAAATTAATAAATTGAAAAAAAATATATTATACAAGTTTGACAATAAATTTATACCTCATCCATCCATAAATTAAACTCATCTAGAGATCGACCGAATAATAGAGCTTGATATGCTTCACCAAGCCTGTCTCGTTTAATTTGAGAAATATCTTGAAGTCGTTGCCATTTTCCTTCTAATAACTCTAATTGTTCTTGAATATCTTCGGAGGCATAATGGTTGGCTTCTGCATAGGTAAGTTAGAAGTAATGTTACTCTAAAAATCATGTCATAGAAACAGCTATTATTTAAGTTATATTATATTACCTATTAAAGCAGAACCTTCGGCACTAACAGCTGCCACACGACCTCGATTTGCGACCAATTCAGAATCAAATGCAGCATGCTTTTGAATTTTACTTTGTAAATTACTTGGATCTCTGTAACTTTCGTCACTAGCAACCTGTATTTTTTGATTAAGCCAACCTTCCACTTCATATAAATTCCTAAGAAACTGTTGCAGCTGTTGGGACTCTTCTAATTTCTTTCTTCTAGCAGAAGCAGAATCAATAAGTTTATCTCGGCGTGTTGTAACAGCACTTAATCTTTGAGTGATAGCTGGGCCATCATAATGCCCGTCCGTCAAAATATCATGTGCAAAGCGATCTAACTCATCAATGCGATTTAATTGTGCGGTCAGCATCTTTTCAAAATCTTCATGTTTCTTCATTAAAGTTTCTACTGCACTAAATGAGTCCTACAAGATAAATAAATATATTTTAATTACATAAAGTTATAAATATAGAAATATTGCTCTAATAAAAATATGTTTTACCCCAAGATCATCGTTGTTCAAGAAGGCTTCCTTGCTAGCTAACCAATTGTCAATTTGGTCTGCTTGTTCTTTGAAAAGTTGTAATTGATGAGCCTGAGTAAGACGTTGACTCCGTTCTTCCCATGCATTATTTAATCTTTGATGAAGTTGATCCAATTTTTGTAGGGGTGCATTCAGACTTGAAGGACCATCGTGACTTCGTGATGACTCGTCAGGTTTCTGATTACTGTGAGACTGTGAAAGAGGAGAAATACCAACTCCAAAATCACGAAGTGCTTTAAATGCTTCTTCACGTCCATCTATTTCTGCTTTACGTTCCTGATGAAGTTCTAACTGGGCTTCTGCTTCTGTAATAGTGGATGGTGAATCTGCAGCATTCATTTTTTTCACTGCATCAGCGACCCAAATATCTAGTTCACGCAAATCTGCTTCAAATTTATGCATGACGTATGCTTCAGACAATTGATCTTTACGTATTTGAGACAATTCTTGTAGATTTTTCCAGTTTACTTTAAGTTCTTCCAGTTTTTCGTTAATAGCATGAGATTTTTCAGGATATTTTTTGATTAAATGTTTGGCTTCTGCTTCATGTTCGTTTAGTTTCTCTTTTATTGCAGTCATATCCCGTTCAAGTGCTTCTTGTTTGCGTTGCAGGGCTTCCACTGCAGTTAAATCTTTTCCAGTATCATCAGTTCCCATTGCAATCGCCTTTTCAGCTACCCGTTGTGAAGTGTCATCTATATCTCTGTTGAAGAGATGAATTTCTAATGCACCGGATAATTGATCTCTATAATTTGACAAAGCACCCTGAAGAGCACGCCATTTATTATTGAAGTCATCTCTTCTCTGTTGAACCGATTTCATTTCAGAGGGCCCTTGCTTTATTAATTTGTCGGACAGAGCATTAATAGCTTTAATTCTAGCATCATCAACTCTCATATCAGAATCTACATCATCAAGCTTTCTTTGTAGAGCCATGCAATGTTCGTAATCCTTTCCTGTATCATTTGCTTGCACCATCATTTCCTTATCTCTAATCCAAGCCTCAATTTTTTCTAGTTGATTATTAAACTCAAGAATATCTTGAGCTTCTTCAAGACCACGCCCACGATTATTAGATTCTTGTATTAACCGCTTCCAAGCTTCTAGTAAATTATTAATAGCTTGTTGAATTTCTCGAGATGATTTATGACGTTTACCAATTAGAGTATCTGCTTTTTCCTTAATTTCTTTAATCCTTCCTTCATTTGCTGCTATTTCAGCCTCGAATGCTTGATGTTTTTGCAGTTTTTTAATTTTAACTTCCATTGTAACTTCACCCTTATCAGAATCTGCTTCTAATTTTTTCTGCTTCTCAATTATCCAAGATTCTGCTTCACCACAGTCCCTCACAAACTGAGCATACAATAAGGCATCTTCTAACTTTTGTCTTCTGATAGCACATAAATCTTTGACTTTCTGTCTTCTGCCGAGTACTTCTTGCATACGTTTGCTTATTTGTTGACTTTCAAAATGATTTTGAGCAACAAGCTTTGCACCATGATCTTGAAGTGCTGCTACTTTCTCTTCTTGTGTTTGTATTAGTTTTTCAAAAGCTTCATGTTTCTTGATTTGAACATCTACTACTTCCACCGATTGACCAAAATCTGAGCTTGCAAGTGCAGCTTCTTGTGCACTAGATAGATTATCAATTTGTTTAGAATCTCTTAAGAAGAAATGCAAATCTATGAGCTGATCCAAATGAACTTTCTTATGTTGCCATGCAGTATGTAGCTTCTGTCTCTCATCTAAAAGTGCTGTACATTTTTCATCTACTTCCGTAGCAGCGTAATGTCCTGTTTGTACCATTGCCTCTCCCAAATCGACAACTTTACGGAAACTTTCTTCCCGAGCTTCAATCTCTCCTTTAATTGCATCGTGTTCTCCTTTTAATGTTTGAGCACCGGCTGCATCCCGAACTTTTTCTTCAGCTAGAACGGCTGCTCTTAATCCAGATGCCCAGCTTGTTAAGTCTCGTACCTGAAATTAAATTAAATTAAATAATTAAAATTTAAAAAAAAAATTAATCAAATTTCTATCGTGTTATATATATATTATTCTATCGTATATATAAAATACTTCATTGACCATATTTAACACGATAGAAATTAGTTTAGTTTAGGTTAGTTTTAGACAGAAATACCTGTGTAAGGAATCGTTGCAGATCGCAGCTAGCATGCAACTGATCTCTTTTATGTGCAGCTCGTTCTTTAAGAGCTTCCCAGCTGGTTACTACTATTTCTTGTTGTTGTAAAATTTGAGCGGCATTGTTTCCCGGATATAATGTTTGCAGACGGGATGCATCTTCGACAAGGACCTAATTTAAATATTAATGTTTGTATAATAATCTACTGCAATAATAAATAATTTTATATATTCTTTATTTTTACTTGTAATTGAGCTTCTAATGCTACTAAATCGTTCTCAAATAATTCATGTTTTCGCATTAAAGCAAGAGCGGAATTTAAATCTCTTCCCAAGTCATCCAACAATGCTGCATCTTTATCTTGTATTCTCGACAAAGCTTCGGCGACATCTCGGTGGAATCTATGAATTTCACCTGCTGCATGAAGACGCTGTTCTCTATTTTGCAATAATCTCAACAGATGTTGCCACGACTGCCTGATTATTAAAATATAATTTTTAAAACAAAGCATATAGTAGTAGTATCACAGAACCATGTCTTAAACATTTATTGTTATTAAGCATCCTGTTATTTGAACAATTGTTGATAAAAGATATTTTTTTACGTTCACATTTGCAACTGAAGGCAGAATTGAATTATGAATAAATTTCAATATGCACAAATAAAAAAAGAACAATATCTCAAATTACGTCACATGAAATGATGCTACATGTTTTATGCCATCGTCTACTAGTATTTAATAGCTAAATTTAACTACTAACAGTTGTTAAATTTAAACTAAAGAGCAGAGTACTTAATTCTAAACATATGAAGATGGTTTACATATATATATATATATATATATATATATATATATATATATATATATATATATATATATATATATATATATATGATTTTAGATTTTAACTACAGATTAACACATTAAAGCCACAGTACAAAAAAGGCAACAAATTAAAGCCACAAGTTCAGAAAAGGCGTCTCATAACAAACATTTTCCTTTTATTTACCAACTATACATAAAGCACATCTACTGTTATTTTGTAGAGTTAATTGTGCAACAATTGTTACCGTATGGATGTATGTCTTGTTGCAACTTCTTTCACTGCGTCTGAACAAGTGGGATCTGTATTGCTGTTTATGAAATATTTACCATTAGAACATTAGTACCACAACCGTTTAATGTTAGAAACTTTATCTTAATATCAAATGACAAAACATTTTATAAAAAATTAAACATAAATTATATTCTGAATATATGCCATGTGCCAATTTTTTACCTGAGATGTTCCTGCCTTCGTTCAATTTCTGCCATATAAGGGCTTTCATTTGCAATTAGTTTCCTTGCTAATTCTTCGCATTGATTAAATCGTTCCGAGCCTGCTTCAATTCTGTGTTTTAAATCATCAAATTTACCTTGTAAAACTAATAAATGTTCATAATCTTGACCATAATCTTCTGATGCGGCAGTTTGTTCTTGTTCTTTTATCCACTGTTCTAGTTCCGCGGATTCCAGGAAGTATTCATGTCTGCAAAAAAGGTTAAATAAAAAAACGTTGAAGTACTTAGAATAGCTTTAAATGAATACTAACTGGGCGTACCTATACATGCTCTCCATAAGCCTTTGTTGTCGTTGAGTAGCTAATCTCTGTAAAGTTTTTAGTTGTTGACCAATGAATTGTTGCTTGCTTGAAATAGCTTTAGAATCTGGATGTTTTGCAGCTATCATAGCTGCTGCATTATGTCCCATTTCAGATACGATTCCTGAATATGTATCAAGCTCTAACTCAACAGTCTAAAATACATAATTTGAATGATATTCCCTATCAGTTCCTAAATATTAATGAACATGGTAAAATATATGAAATAATTCTAACTTTGTGTTTTGTGAGAAGCTTCGTGGCAGCATCTCGATCACGCCCGTAATCGGTAGAACTCAAAACATTGTTCTTTTCAGAAAGCCAACTTTCAATTTCTCCTGCCTCCGAGAAGTATTGTTGCGCCTTTAATGATAATTCTAATTTTTTTGATCGTTCTTCCGCTTTTTCTTGAAGGTCAGTCCAAGCATCTTCTAAGGCATTACACAATAATTTCACCTGGTGGAAATTAAAAACAATTAAATAACTTATTAAATAAAACAAAACCATTCACGAAAAAAATCACGAACAAAAAACGAAATGAACTGTGAAATATCTAAAAAATAATGTATAAATAAAATATTAATTTATTATTTAAGAAAAATGTACTTGAACACTTAATAGAGGTCAATAAATATATATTTAATTGCAAACTTTTACCTGAAATTGCATAAGATATGTTATTTATATTATAACATGAACAATCTTATTATTAGTTGGAATAATGTTCAACTAAATTTGAATTAAAACGTAATATGTGAAAAAATTCATTCACTAGGAAACATAAACAATATGAATACCAGTTATATTTTAATTTGCACATATAAAAAGCAATTAAAATAAAAAGAATATCATGCCAATAATGTTTAAAAATATTATAATTACGAAAATAAAAATAATGTTTCTAAAAACACATGCTGCTTGTGAAAGAATTGCAACTATTTAATTATTGATCACAACAAAGAACATTATTAAACACCATGCTTTCTTACCGCTAAGTTAACTAGAACTTCTCATCGATACCAAGTCGATACTGTGAAAATAAGTTTTCAATAAACGAAAATTACTATTTTTATACACAATATAGTGTGAGTCGTAATCACGGTATTGCTTAACTTATTATTAACTTAAACGGTCTGTGATAGAATAAATAATAAAATGTTTTTCATGACTCACTTTGGCCTTTTCCGGATGATCTTGTAAAATAAGCGCTTGTCCAGACGCTATTGTTTTATCAATCATTGGTTGGTGTCCTTGAATTTCAGCTTCTAGCTTTTTATGTTTCTTGTGCAAAGTCTGTGCTTGGTGAAGATTTTGTCCAAATGTATTCGAACTTGCTTGCGGAAGATGATCCCTAATCCATTGCATTTCTGCTTCTAATTCAAACCCATACTTATGGAATCTAGAAATTAATCAATACAAGTTATTGATTGTGATTCGAAATAGAATGAAAGTAAATTGAAAGGAAATGTCCATTATATACCTCAAACTCTCTTGCAGTGCTTCTCGTCTTTTCTGTGTTGGTTCTTGAAGACTATGGAATTGTTGTTGACATTTTTTAGACATTTGGAGAATATTTTCAGCATCAAAATGACCTTCATGCGCCATTTCTTCGCCAGATGTTACTAGTTCTGCGACTTTTAGTTCCCATAAAGTTATATCCGCTTCAAGAGCTTGGTGCTTCTTCATCAGTTCCTTACAACTACGTAAATCATTTCCAACATGCTTACTTTGTAGACCTGTTTCAATTTCTTCAAGTTTCAGTTTTGCATCTTCCATTGTTCGATTGAATCTATAAAAACACATTCAATATTATTTTTAAATTATTATAATTTTTTATTAATAAAATATTGTTACCCGTATTGAGCAGATGCTTGACGTAGTCTATGCCCTTTATCTTGTGATAATGCTACTAATCGATCCCATTCTTGATTCAATTCTAGTAAAATTTCAGTTACTTTGTTATTACGGTTATTTTGAGAGATTAAAGCTTGTCCCGTCTGAAAATTCAGGTTGAAGATGTTAGATAATTATTTTCTTATAAAAACTAGTAAAATAGGTGCATTATTTGTAATTTTATAAAACACACTGATATACCTTATTAACACTACGTAGTTGCCCTTCATTGGCCCTAAGTTCTCTTTCAAAAGCTTCATGTTTCTGCAACTTTCTTTCCAAATTATTAAGATCTCTGTAACTTTCATCACTTGCTGTTTTTGACTTATCACTGAGCCATTGATTAAGATCGTCTACTTCAGCGCAGAACACTTGGAAATTCTGAGAAGCTTGCAATGCATTGTATCGAGCTTGTGCAAGATCTTTTACAGCTTGTCTACGTGTTAAGACTTGTTTTCGGCGATCATCGATACTATAATTAATTTTTTGAATATAACACTAACTTGTAAATAAATGATGACATTATTCGAATTTAAAACTTACTATTTACTATCATAATGATTATCAGCGATTAATTTGTCTGCTAACTCACTGAAAGCTTTTAATCTTTCGTCTTGTGCTTGTAATGTACTGTCAAAGTCTAAGTGCCGCTTTATTAAAGCTTCTACATCATCGATTGAGCCCTTCAAAACAAATATAGATTATAAAAACATAATTATTCCAAATTTAAAAATCATAAAAAAAAATTATAAAATATAATTTGATATTTTAATAGCGTAGTGTGAACCCCACTAAATTCATATACATTTCCGAATTTATGAAACCCTGATAATAAATTTACGCGTAAGCACTACTTTAGGGTGTGGCTTAGAATATCAGGTAAACATAACAGCTACATAAATCATGATCCATAAATTGTAGTTCTAGTATAATAACAAGATTCTCATTTCCTAGTTGCTTTGTTTCAAGTATGAACCAGAGATAATATACTATGTATGAACCCTTCAAATCTGTAATACTTGTCAATATGTTGTTATATTATCCAATATGTATGAAAGAGTATGTTCATGTCTACGCTTTATGTTCTCTTTAGAACCTAGGTGATTACTGTGCCGACCGATAAGCAGTAAAGTAACATATTAGAGCCCTATGTGATTCTGAGATAAATATGTAGAATGGTATATTAATTGATATTCTCAGAATATTGTCAAATTATACTTTCTTTATTTGAAATATTATTGTTTTAAGGGATTTGATAATTTTACATAAACAAATGTATCGCTTCATTCATCAGGAGTCCATAGTTAGGTAGGTCCTGTTTGAAACAAGAATTGTTTTTCTCAGATTGTACTTATTGATTTGCGTGATTCTATTGCATGATAGCGTTTTGTAAGTCGCTGGAGTACAGATAAAAAAGTAAGGACACCAAATTTTTTTTTAATTAACTGAGAATTTACACTAATAGATGTTATAATATACTAATATAATAATACACTAAGGCCCGGTTTTATGGTTCGTCTTACTACCGAACTAAATTGCTAACTCCCGAATTAAACGAAAAATGAGTTTTATCATCAAGGGTTAACGCTAACTCGGAAAGCCCATGGTTATGATTGAATTTTGAGATGTACTACAAATTCTCCATTATATTACATTTTTTCATAGATACAGAATTCATTTTGTAAAAATAGATTAAAAAAAGAATGTTGTTATGTTGAACCTTATTATACGTTCATGAATCATTTCTACTTCCTATTGCTATTGCTGTTCTCTTGTTATATGAAAAGATTTTTTAAGTCGTGGTGGAAGAAAAATGACGTCATATGAAAAGGATTGGTTATATTATAATTATATCCAGACATATAGTGAGCACCCCTTATTATTATTCTGTACGAATACATTTATGTATAGTATAATGGGCTCGTGAACTCAGTTTTAAGTCAGATTTTTTAACTTTTATTAAAATAAATTGAAATATATTCGTTATTTTATTGTTTTTAATTATCCAAAAATTGACTTTCCACTTAATTTTTAACTATGATTTGAACCAGATTAGTAAAAAAGTCTGTTGAATAATATATAATCGATTTTATTTTCTATGTTCACCATATTCATAATATGAAAAGTTCATGTGTTGCTCAAGACAACTGCAAGGAGTAACTGACGTTTGACTTGCGCTTTTTGCATCTTTTTTGCACTCTTTCATATAAAATAGATATCAACTCATAAAAAGGAAGAGAGTTGAAATAGGAGATGACGTCGAGGGATTACCTTTTTTTGGATAACTTGTGATCACTTTAATGATTAGAACCATCTTAATTATAGTACAAGAATAACATAATTTGCTTCAATCTTTAGAATATTTTGAGTATATAATTTTCGTGAATATGGCAAGTTTACTGCATTTAAATATTACTAACACCTCCAAGTGATTGCAAAAGGAAGCGGTTTTAGCCGATTAGAATTATTAGAGCATCATAAGCGTATAGTAATATTTGCACCAATACATATAAAATGCAAAACACAGAAGTGTTCTTTATAGTGAGGTTCATACTAACAAAATTACAATACTTCGAAGGGTTAAACATGGTAATTTAGTGGTATGGACAACACTAATATCACAAATATAATGGTAAAATCAATAAGTACACTCAAAACGGAAGATACTAATATTTACCACAAGTAGTAAAGTAGTACAATGTATATAGCCATGCTTACAAATATATGAGGGAACAGAGTTTTCATTGGAATTGTAATCAGGGCAGCAGAAACCTCAGAATGTTACTTAAAATAGTGGGGTTCATTTGTGTGTAATTAGAAACAACAAGTTTTTCATTTTCGATATAATGTAGAATTTTCTCTTGAAAAATGAAAGGAAATATTAATAAAACACTTACGCCAAGATCAGTTAATTCAAGATAAGCTTCATGACTAGATGTAGTAGCATCGATTTGATCAGCCTCTCTGTTTAATAATTGCAATTCCAAACATTGCTTGAGTAAGTCCTTCTTCGATAACCAAGATTTCTGTATATCTTTCTGTTCAGCTTCTAAACGTTCAATTCGTTCTGCAACTTCTGATAGATTTGGATTACGTTGTAAAAGTTGTCTACCCAAAAGCAACACTTCTCGGAACCTTTTAAAAAAATTGTTTCGTTAAATCTATTACTTGATAATTTTTTATTATTTATGGAAAAGGATAACTTACTCATCTTCGTGTGCTTTAATATCATCACCTAAATCCAAATGGTTTTTCCTTAAAGATTCAGCAGTTGCAACATCTCGAGCTGTATCATCTGCATTAATTTCATCTTTAACCGCTGCACTCCAGTTTAACAGATTTTTTGAACTGTTCATAAAAATTTGCTGACCCACAGCGTTTTCAAGTCGAGACCGACGTTCTAAGGCCTTAGCTTTAACTTGATCCCACATTTGAAGTATTTCTTTTTGCCGGGTATTGACATTAGCTTGCTCATTTGGATATGATGATTTAACCCTAATTAAATGATATGTCTATTAATTTATCCAAAAAACTTATTTGCTATTTTAATTATATAACTTACGAATTAGCAAGCAGTTTAACTCTATTAACTTTCTCTTCCACGGGCGCTAATTCTCGTTCCAGATGTTGATGTCTTCTTTGTAAGGCCTGAACTGTTTTTAAGTCAGGTCCCAGTTCCGCTGTGTCTAACTGAGTCATTTTTTCGTTCATCCAATCTCGAGCTTCATCGCAAGTACGGTTAAAAAGTTCCACACTAAAATATATGACGAAATAAGCAAATTAATACAATAAATAATATTATCATATGAATAAGAATATATGAATATAAAATACATCAAATTTTTTATACCTTGAAGCACCTTCTAAGCTCTTTTCTTTTTGAGTCTTTAGCCAATTAAGATGATCCCACATCTGTTGAATTTGTTTCTGACGGGCCTTAATTTTATCAAGTTGCGAATGTCCTTGTCTGATAAAATCATCAACAGCTGCATTTAGAGCATCTATACGTTTGCTACTGGCAGATAGGTCCGTTAAAAATTTCTAAAAAATGAAATACTTATACATTGCGTTATCTATATATTCAGAAAATCTTTCTACGAAATTTTTACCTCATATTTTCGCTTGGCTGTTTCTACGTTATCATGACTGTCATCAACTTTCAAAAGCTTTTCTTTATCTTTCATCCATTTTTCAAAATCGTCACATTCTCTAAAGAATCCGTATAAGCAAATAGAGTCTTCCAACAAAGCATGACGTCGCTGTGCTAGTTCTTGTAACTTATTGTAAGTTTCATTAATTCTTGTTTGTCGTTTCTCTACGTTTTCATTATCAACCACGGGTTCACGTGTGTAATTTGCTGGTTTTGCAATTGGTTTTGCAGCCGGACGAACTCGTTTTACAGGAACAACCTTTTTAACTAAAACAGTTTTTCTTACTTTCTGCATTGTTTTTACTTTCTCTGGCCGTCTGACTTGAACAGGCATAATCCTAGGTTCAATTTCTCTTATATAGTTTGCTGGTACAAATCCTTCAGTACCGTCATTCTTTCGAACAGACCACCAATCATCATTTGTTTTGTTGATGAGGACCATATTATCACCTTTAGATATAGATATTCCTTCACCTGAGAATGGATACAAGCTTTTTACTTGTGGTACAGGGCGTTCTTCAATAACTGTAATATGTTCCAATCTTTCAACTGCTTCTTCTTCCCATATTTCTGTAGGAACCAAACGGGTCTCATTTACCCACTCTTCTTGTTCTATTTCAGGCACTGGACCAGAATCGGTAGATAATTCTAGCGTACTTATTCCAGCTTTAACCAATTTATCTGCTTGTGCATTTAAGCTATGAATATCTCCGGAGTAAGCATTTAATTCTCCTTGTAGATCCCGATGGCGTTGGAGTAAAGCCTGTGCCGATGGCTCATCAGCACCGTAATCTTTCGATTCCACTAATGCCATCTTTTCTTTTAGCCATGATTCTGCTTCATTTGCATCAGTATAGAACTGTAATGAAAAAGTTTTAAAATTATAAATAAATAATAACATAAAGGAATCCTAATTTATTTATTAATTAAGTTATACCTGATAAGCTTCTGCAGCATCTTCTAATTGTTTCTTTCTTAGATCTACAAGTTCGTTGAGTACTTTCCAATGGGTTTGTAAACTTTCAGAACGTTGTTTAATTTCAGCCCGCCGAGGATGATTATCTACGATTAGTTTAACACCCGCTTCGCAAAGTTGATCGGATTTTGGACGACGGACCTGATATTTTTTTGTTATATTATTGTAATCTACAGATATTTTATATTTGTTTGTTCGAGAGGTTTAAATGCTGATGAACGATTTATAATTAATTTATACAAACTTTAAACATCATACCTTCATTTCATCTTGTAGCGCTTTGTGTTTTTGTTGTAGACTTAATACAGCACGTAGATCTTTTGCGGAAATTCCTGCCTTACAAATTCTTTGTCGTTCAACAACCCAGCGTTCCTCATCTTCATGATCTTGTAAGAAATGAAACAGATTTCTGGCATCCTCAAGACGTCCTCGTCGTTTCTTACTATGTTCAACTAAACTGTAAAAAGTATATTTGATATCAAGATTACAATATTTTATATAACAATAATTGAATCTGTGAATACAATACTTACTCGTCATAAGCTTTGTTTAATTGTTCCAAGCGTTTAGCTAAAATATCAGCTTCACGATGACCGCTAGCAACATATTGCTGACATTGTCTACCAAGACGTCTTTGTGTCTCTCCTAAAGCACCAACCTGAAGCTCTTGTAAAGAATGCTGTTGTAGAAGTTCTTCTACTCCTAATAGATGAGGACCTACATCTTCTGATTGGAATGTAGCCTACAGAAAAGAGATAAAATTAGCAGACATTGTTGAATCATTTGGAGAATATAACTATAGTAAGCTATAAATACCTGTAGTTCTTGGATAGTGGCCATGGTTGTATCAACTTCACGCAACATATTCATTAAATTACTCGACAATCCTAAGTTAGTTTTATGTTTGTCTAATAAAAGTAATAACTGGTTCCATTTTTCAAGTACCTGTTTACAAGCAAAGATTAATTAAGAATCATTAAATTGTAAATGGATCATTAATTAAAACATGAAATTAATTCTTACTTCTGCTTCTCGTTTTTTGACTCTGTCATTTCCATGATAATTTTCAGCGACTAATTCTTCTGCCATATTACTTAAATCACTGAATCTTTCTGTTCTTGCTAATATATCTGCAGAAATTGCCTCATGTTTCTTAACCGTAGCATCCACTTGTGCCAGATTGGATCCATATCGAGGGTCTGACAAAACCTGTATCATCTCCTTCAAATAGCCCTCTCGGAGAACGCTCTGAAAACGTACACATTGTGATTAGCAAGCGAATGTACTGGCTTGTCAATTAATAAAAGCCATATTGTTCTCATACAAACCTTTCGCTCAAATTTGTAATTTAATTGTTCCAATCGCTCTTGTCTTAGGAGTTCCTGCCTCAAAGCAACTTCTCGGCTGTGTTCAGCTCGTTCAAGCCCTTCCCAAGCTTTTTCAATATCCTGTACGAGTTGTCCTTCAATCGGAATAAATGCAGGTTGATTTAAAGATTTCAGCAAAGTATTTATATGGAAATACAATGCTTCTATTTCACTGCGTTCTTTGTACCTATCAAATTATCAGATGAATTAAAAATACATTAGTCTCAATTAGTTTTTATTTTATGAAAAAATGTAAATTACTTTGGTGGTTTCTCTATAGTACGGTACTGTTTAAAAGCCAGTAACTCTTTTTGAATTCCTTCTAATGAATTAGGAAAATGTCGGTCATTTAGTACTGTTACTTTTTGCAAAATCCATTCTAATAAATCACTCATTAGTCTTTCATATTGAATCTTACGATTATCAGCATCCATCATTTGTCCGAGAATCTAAAATATAATAAGAGATATTAAATTATTCTCACATATTACAACTATTTATAGGCAGACGGAAAATAGTACATTTGCAATTCTTCGGCCACTCTTCATTTCATTCTTCATTCTGGCGAATGTGTGATAATAGGAAGCTACATATGTAATAATACTCTTCTCATCAGGTCTAGTAGTATCTACGTCTTCAGCATCAAGCAATTTGGGGATTCCAAGTTCTGAATGGGCCACGTCAAAGGCATGGTTAAGGTTGTCAATATGTCTACCTGGAGGCAATGAATTCCAGTGAAACAAATCAGGCCGATGGGCATGAATAAGAGCATTAAATCCTAGCCCGGATCTCCACGACCCTGTGAAGTCTTGGATATGGACACCTTGGTAGCCATTTGTTTTTCGTTGACACCACAACAACAAAGCATCTTTGGCAGATTTCTTCTCACTGCTTTCATTTTCTTCGTCCTGAATTTTGTTTTTATTGTTTTAAAATATTTAAATAATAATATAATGGATATAAGGTAATATATTCTATAAGCTTACCACATCAATTTCTATTTCTTGAATTTGGAATCTTAAAATAATTGTCCATATTAAACCCAAAATGAGTCTTGGATTACCGTCAACGATATCTTCAGCGCCTATACTTTCTAATCGGACCTGAAACAATTTTAAATTACCATTGAATAAAAGTCTCTAATATAAGAAAATCTCAGACTTTGAAAGAATTTCTATTGGAAACTTTGGAGCATTTTCGGAATTTTGAGTATTTTCAGAATTTCATATAAAATATATATATAAATGAAGACTTCGTAAGAATTAAATAAAATGTAATTTTTCTTACATTATATTTATCTAATCTTAATTTACTAAGAATTTTTACTTTAATCCTTTTATAGATAATAAATATAAAGTGTAAAGTAAATATTTTGTAATTGTATAATATAAAAATAATAAACAATATCTGTAACAGAAATCTTTTGATTATGTTAAAAGTGCGAGATCACCTTGAAAATGAAGTATATCTTGCATGACATCATTCAAGCTGCATTTAAAAATGAAGCATTCCTTTAACTAGACACTCATACGAAAGAAATAATGAGAAAAGATTTGTTTGTGCATTCTTATATTTCCGCGGTTCCCAACCTTTTATTTCTTTCTTATTTACATTAATTTAACAGTCTTAAGGCCGGTTAACATGGTCTTTAAAAATATGTCTAAACTAATCAAGATATTTGTTGTAGCTGGGGCATCGTTATTCAGACTACAATAATTTCATTGGTTATTAGTTTCGCATTCTGCTCAGGGGTACGCGTATCACAGGTTGAGAACCGTTGATATTTCAACAGTATGATGTCACTTTTTGTAAAACTTTGTGTGCTGTTAACAAATTTAACAAATAGTAAATGGCTAGAAATGTTGCAATTATTTTTCTACATTTTTGGGTTCAAATAAAAAATAAATGATTCGGAGGAGATCGATGACAAGTTAAAAACGGAAGCAAGATATCTCTGAATAGAAAACGATGTAAAAGTTTGACAAACTCTTCGCTAAACATAGTTGCAAGTATTTAAGATTTTTTTGACGTAAGAAAATAGAAAAGAATCTATGGACAAGGTACTAAGTGTATTTTACATTTATTTAACGATGTTGTAAAATAATTATGTATAGTTTGCTTTGAGTAAAAAGACGTTATATTTTGTTATAGAAGAAAGCGCACATAGAGGTTATTCCTCAGGAATGGCGTCCTGCTGTTCTCAGTATAACATTTAACTGAAAACTAATTTCTCAAAAAGGTTTGACAATAAACTATAAGAAAAACTCGTGCTTCCGTTTATTAGATACAGCGAATAGATAGCTACACTAGAGCCCAACGAGGTTTGTGTATTTCATGCGGTTTGTGGACGCTTAGTGAAAATCAATATCGCAATATGCCTGAAGTTTACTTAGACAACTTTTGACACTGGATATAATTAAACTTGAAAAAGGACAAAATGTTACTAAGAATAATTTAATCTCATAATTTAAGTAGCGAGCCGATCAATTAATTACGTCACACGCAAAGGGGAAGGAGTTCATAAATTACGACAAAATGCGACAATGGGGGGAGGAGCCATAAGGTGACACATGTAATCTAAAATTTTTATTAAAATAAGTATTAAATATTGCCATGGCCAAAAGGAACTAGGACCCCTATATACTGCGAATTTTTTGTAAAGAAATTAAAAAAAAGGGTGGTTACTTGTTTCCAAAAATCTACGCGGTAGCTAAAAAAGATCCTTTCCTTCCAGATCCTTTTCAAACTTCAATACTATTTCTCCAAAATTTCCGTGAGATCGATCAGAATAGTATGAAATTTGTGTGACGTAATTTATGTGAGCATCCATATATATTGCTATTAAAATATACATTGCAAAAGAGAGAAATTAAAAAAGATGCACTTTCAATGTTCAATGTTTTTTTCCAATGTCGGCAAGGGACAGAAGAAAAATGCAGGATGAACCTGTCATAGAATGCTCTTTACCTATGTGGTATAGAAAAAGAGCAAAACTCAATCGTTATAGAAAACAGAATGTATTCGGTTATAAACAGGGGCGGCCTTAGTTATTGCTAGGCCCCGGGTAGCAGATCTTTGCGAGGTCCCGGGCGGCAGAACTTTACGAGGCCCTGGAGCAACAGATCTTTACGAGGTACTTGTTCTTTATATAATTTATGTAAATTGTTAGTAAGTATTTTTGATGATAATTGACGAGAAATAAAATTTTATATTGGAATTGTTATAAAAGTAAACAAGCACAAAGACGACAAATATTAGTGATGATAAACTAAGGCACATGAATGCTTTAAAAGATATATGCAGTGATTGTAGTGGGATTTCGAAAGAGCGAGGCGCAAGATTCAAATACATATATATAGTAATGAATTTTTCTACTTGGGTTGTTGCGCGAGAATGCGAGGCCCCGGGCGATTGCCCTGCTTGCCACCCCATAAGGCCGCCTCTGGTTATAAATAATTTAACCCATATTTATTTAAAAACTTTGAAAAATGTTTATATACTGGAAGTTTAAATAAATTTGAGGCCTAACTCGTCGATAACATCTAACACCTAACATCGGCCCCAGTGTGCATATGATATATCACACGTTCTATTTATCAACGAAATTCCCCTGTCCTAAATAATGTATACATACACACACATGGTATATTGAATAATAAAACTAAATATTTTTATCGTAGAAAAACACATGTAGATAACTCCTAGGTAGTAAAACATAATCAGGAGCCACTTGACACTTGAACATACCAATTTCTGTTCGCGTAAGGGTTGCCGATGAGTCGGTTTATCGTGTCGGGCGGTGTCGGGTGGGCAAGTTGACATCCTCAGTTGACAAACGTCAACATCACGTCAATGTGGCTATCGATTAGTGTTAATTTAACATACCGGTAATTTATTGAACATTTTTATCAAAGTCTCTGACGTAACTAAGTAAAAAAAATATATAAACATATAAAAAAAATATAATGAAAAAAACAAACCCATTATCGACAGTCACGTCCGCAGAAAATGTTTGTGAGCAGTGATGTTTAAAGTGCGGTGCACTACCTCTACTGCTAAAGTTAACAGTTCATTTTGAGCTCTGACATTCACATTTTAAAGTTTCGTAATATATGCATTTTCTAGAGACTGAAATTATCCACGTTACGTATTATGTAAACTGTCATAACTATCAAATAATATACTTATTAGCGAAACCTAAAAACAAGCTCCAACAACTTGTACATGATGGTAGTTCCTGAGCTACTTTTTAGTCATGAAACAGACAGTTGCCTATTTTTTCAGGCTAAAAATTTAGACGACTTAGGATCGGTTCGAACCCGCTATCATGGATGTTAAAGACATCGAATGTGCGGTGCGCAGTTTAAAATGTCTACAACGTGATTCATACAATATTTGAAGTTTCATGTGGAACAGGTGGTATTGTTGTATAACATCTTTTAAGCGATGTAACACGAAGCCAGCGCGTCACCGGGATTACGAATCGCACATAGTGCGTACTAGGGATGTAACGAATGTATGATTTCCTATATTCGCGAATGCGAATTTTCAACTTCAACATTCAACGCGAAAGCGAATGCGAATATCGTTTTTTTTAAATATGGCGCTAAAAGTAAGCAATTACTACTCACATTTTGATCGTGCGTTGACCAAATGCATTACTTAGAAATATAATATAAATCCTATCATTTGTGTTCTCAGTAAAGATTTCATTTAAAGTAGTTTAGTGTAATTAAAAATTTGATAATTTACTTAGCTCCATTGTGTGTTTAAAAAGTTGAAACTTTATTTTGGTTATTCTATAATTGTTATTTTATATTACAAGTTCAAGTAGTAATTAAAAGAAAAATATTGTAAACCGAATGCAACTAGCATTGTTATTTTAAAATTATTATCATTTTTCTTTGCCAATACATTCGCAAAATATTCGGATAATCTATTGCGAATGCGAATATGAAAAAAGATGCGAATATTCATTACATCTCTAGCGCGTACCTTAAACAAGATCAACGTTTAAACTTTTTAGAAACATTGTCGCAATAAGTTCATAGACAAAAAGAGTATGACTATCACTGACATAAAAATCAGGTTAATAGTAATTAAACCAAAGAATCATGTTAAATAGTAAAAACTATGTTGAAATCAAAATAAAACTTGACTATATTGGTCATTTAATAGCATGTGGTAAGCTGGTTTTGTACATATAGATACGTACATATTTTTTGTAAGAAATTTACATTTTAAATGATTAAAAAAAATATATATTTTTTAAATGACAATAACAAATGCATATGTATAGGTCTGTCAACTGTTTATTTTAAACTCAGAGAACATCTTATGCAAAACATGGAGAGATCTTTTTATAGACGATGCTGCACAAACACTGCGAACAATAGACATGTGATAATGAATGCAACTTTAAAACGACCTATTGTATAGAGATTAAGATTAAATGACATAGAACGCCATTTAAACAGGTTGGAATATTTTTAAATATTGCAATAGTCAAAAATTATGTTGACACTAAAAGGTCGTAGCGTAAGAGGTGTGGAAAGATCGCTTAAAATAAGGTATACCCATATTAAAATAAACTGTATACTCGTATCTGCTATTAAAGAAAGTCTTTATATAAAAAATATCTTACCTTGGTGTGAAGAAACGCTAAACTTTTATTTACGTTTTCTATTTTATGTACTCTCATACGTCCTGTATTTGGTTTAGCAAGTTTTTCACCAGAAATAATTTCTAGTAATTTTAATAATTTTTTTCCATCTGCTAAATCTGTGAACAGGTCTTCTACTTCCATACGAGCCTGAAATTATTAAAAAAAAAGTATAAGAAAACATACGTTTAATAAATAATAAGTGACTTAATATATGACTCATTACAGATGTTAGAATTATAGAAGAAACTCGATCTGACTGGGAACACTCAGAACTAAATAATCTGGAAATGACAAATAGAATTAGATCATTTCCGATCACTTAATTATCTCGCCTATGATGACACAGAATTCCACTTAATAAAACGAATGCTTATGAAATAAGTGATTCTACGTATGTTCCATGACAAACATAAAGCCAAATATAATTTCTTTTTTTTTATTTGATTTCCAGAGATTATTACAATCTGTCCTATTTAGAGGACATTCAGTGATATGTATATAAATTGTGTTTTGCGCGGAGTGTGCCCGTCCACTCATCCCTCAATTTCAAAATATAATTTCTAATCCACATACTTTTGTAATAAATTCTCAAACTGATTTAACCCTCAGTATATTTTGTATAGATATTTTGCATTTTTTACATTAACTTTTCTTAACGTTAGCCTATTTCCGAAATTAAACGTGATGTCACGCGATGATAGCAGTAAGTTAGTCTTTTGGGTTCGATTCCCAGAGCTGCGTTTTGTTTTATGAATTATAATGTTATTTTATTTAATAAAATAGGTTAAAAGATTAAGCAACGACAGCGTTCATATATGCGAGGCCCATAATAATCGTCAATATAATAGGAGGAATAATCTTTGATAGAAGTAACATCGGAAATAAGTTGATGTTAAATAAAGTAAGACTATAAGAAAAGTATAACTTGTTTTTTTACACAGGTTATCCTGAAATTGACTATGTGATATTGAGCACGTATATTATCTTGTGAAAGTGCTGCAAATCGTTAAATTATCATTTTTAATCTATTTAAATTTGATTATTTTATCAAAAAGTATACATAATAAGCATAAGCATACAGTCTTTTTAAATAATCCTGATAAGGTGTAATTTCAAATATATAAAATTCGTATTGCAAAAGAATTTAGTAAAGGTACAAATTTAATGTGTGTTAACAAAGCCGGCACAATAGCAGCCTAAATCATTTTAAAAAAAGAAAATGAAATAATTTTTATTCGCAAAATCATTATGTGGTAGTACCAGGCCCGCATTTGAGAGAGGCCAGGTGGGGCTATTTCCCCGGGGCCCTCACAATAGAGATAAAAGCTTTAAATTTTTGAAAGACTTGACGGAAAAAATTTGTTCCTTTTATTCGGAAAATAATTGCGGGCCTACTTCGTTGCCCCAGGGCCTCCACACCTCCAAATACGGCCCTGGGTAGTAGTTTGATTGATAAGTTACAATTCAAACATGAGATACTTGTACTACAAGACGTAAATTTTTAATACTCGATGCTGAGATATAAGGGATCACAAATCAAAATAAAACGTGTAAATAATATGGTACTTAAGTTTAAAAAGCAAAATGATAAAGGAAGGAAAATAGACCATGACATCATTTACATGATGCAGCTGAATTGATAAGACTAATTAAATATTTGCTTCTAAATATAGCAACACCTTGCAGTATGCTTAAAAGTATCGTTTGATTGTAAGCAACGTTTGTTTCTCGGCACAAACAATAACTTTTTACCAATATTATTTACGGTTTAGTTATAATTATAATTTGATAAATATATGTTTATGATTTATTAATTTTGCAATTACCGTGTTGCAAAATATATTGTTGAGGTTGATTGTTTGGTCCTAAACAAGTGCTTCCGTATAATAGTAAGCGACCACAGTTCATGACGGAAAGCAGTCAAAACATTCTGCTTATGAATGAAAAGTAGGAGGGGAGAGAAGCGGCAGGGAAGTTAATAATACTGTCAATAGTATAAAAATAATATGACATCAGAGATTCTGATTGACAACTTTATCAATATGTAGTTAGTACACTTTCTCATAAAATTTACACAGTTTCGATAAACGTTAATTGGTATCAAATACAAAATACATTTTTTAATTTAATTTTTAATAAATAGCTGACGAAATAAATAATATATATTATATACATTATTTGATAAATACTTTTATTGCTAATAGATAAAATAAATACGGCGAGTACAAAAACATGTCGATACTGTCGAGTATGAAACTTCTCGAAACATATTTATTGCTAATCGAAAGTAATCAATACGTCTGTGGTCATTATTAAATATTAATGTGTCATAAAATATCATTTCTTATAATTTATTACTTATTCATGTGAGCTGTCTCAATAGAGCAAATATTAGAAATTCCGACAATATATATTGAAATTTATTTCTTATCAAATATTTTAGTATAAAATAATCTTACGCGGTAAACTTGTAAAGTTATTATCTACTATTTTAAAATTTTTGCTTTGATCAGTAAAACACTAAAGAAAATTCAATATTATATTATGTCATCAATAAGGTGACCATATACATTTTTATTCAAACCGGAAGTGAATCGATTAAGAAAAAATCACTCCCTAACCACAGAATGTTTGTTTTACATTAAGAAATACCTATTACGTAAAAAATGTAACCTACCGTATAGTATTTTGTGACCTATATGCTGTTAAAGATAATAATTTTTTTTAGGAATAATAGAATTATAAAACTTCTTTCTTTTCGGATTACAAAATTTTAAGAATACCTTTTCTTTTTTATTACTAATTATAATTATACAATATCTTTAGATCAGTAAAATAAACCGATTTCAAGTAAAATTGAAACTCTTGAATTAAATGTTATTAGGTTTCGTTTAAGTAAAAGCTTGCATGTATTAAAAGTAATATTCATATTTTGTGTTTAGCGGATAACTTATGTAGCATCCCTAAAGTATGATTCAAGTCATAGAGTAAAGGAAATAAGCCTATGAGCTTCGAGAAAATATTGTGATCTATTCAAACTCGAAAGGAAGACAAAACGAGTGCAAAATTGTAAGATGAAACTCAAAATTGTCACAGTGCACAGAACCATATTATAAAGAAGCAAAATAATAACTGATTAATTATCTGCATTTGCGTAATAATTTCTTTGAAATACAAGTAACATCAATTCGAAATTCTTCTAAGAATCTTATGCAATATTGGTTTTCCAAAAATTAATATTATTATAGACCGGGAATAGGCACAGACATATTTACATAAAATTTATATAGCATACACGTTTACGCATAACTTTAACATTTATATGTATATATGTGTAGTGGGACCATAATAAAACTAACTTTATATCATTTAAGTAGTCAATTCAAAAGGGCACAGTGCAATCGCCTCTAGTATCAATATTACAATCGCAATCAGGTGTACGTCACATATGGCCGTCGACGCCATTGTGACCCTGATCAAGTGTGTCTTGACTACAAAATAGTTGGAGTAATGTCCAAAGTCCCTAGTTTCAAAAAAACTTTACTTGTCTCATTAATGCGACACCTACTTTTCTTTTTAATTTACTTTGCTTAAGAATTTCATTTAAATAATTTATTTTTTTAGTGACTTAATTAATTAAATGTAAATATTAATAAATACATATTAATATAATTTCTATATGCAAAGTAGTATTTAAGTTTAAGGTTAATGAAGACAACAATCTAAGAAGCAGATGAAAATGGTAAAACATTCGTGAGAACTGCTGTGCGGCATTTAGAGGAGAATGAATAGCATGGGAATACGTCGAGCTGAATTACTAACGAACCTTTACACTAACATCAATAGCTATAGTCGAAATTCCTAAGTAGTTTGCCCAAACAGAAAAAAATTTCCAAATGTCATCAATATATAATCAAAACTAGAGTTTACCCCCGTCGCAAACGACGACTGTCTTTTGTGTATAAATTGAATTTCATTTCAAATTTTAATTCCATTTTTAAATTAAAATATTTAACTCGTTCCATATTTATTTCATATATAACAACAAATAATTTTTCATATAAATTGACTAAAAAATATATATTTCAATTTTTTCATTATTTGACCAATTTTTTTTTCAAAATTTGTGATTTTTTTTCGATTTGTAAATTAGGTATCAGAGTTAACCCATATATAAAATTTCAACTTTCTAGCCCAATTTTTACCCTCGGCAAAAATCACCCCCGTACCCCCAAATAATACATTTTTGAATTTTTTTTTTAATATCTTTCATTATTATGTAATCCAAAATTTGAGTTTTCTCCAAAGTTTCCTACCGGGTCACCTAATTTTCTCAAGACCTCCTTTTCTAATTTTTCAATTTCTAATTTTGAAAAAATGTTTGCATTGAACACCGTAATACACATGCGAAATTTCAACTTTCTATCTTTTATGAATTAAAAGTTATAGAGCAAAAAGTAAAAAAAATTGTTTTCGTTTTCCCAAAATTACGGGTTTCCAGGAAATTCAGGGGGGAATCCGAGGACGCCAAAAAATCTTAGAATTTCTTTCTCTACGAAATAGACAAATTTCAAGAAAATACGCGGAGCCGTTTTCGAGCCACCATACAAATTGCTGGTGCATATAAACATATAAATATACACCTGGAACATTATAATATAGGAGGATATAATGACTGACAGAAAAATTGTAATTTATATGTTTGCTTTGAAAGTAGGAAGAAACTAAGAAGAGGATAATATACGCACACTATAGACAAGACTGTATCAAGACAGTCCATGCATTTGATCTAGGCCATGAAACATATAGAAACGCACACATTTGCAATCAGGGTTAACAAATGTTTGGTATTGACCCGGACAGTCCATTATTTAGATATCTTGTCTGGGTGAAAAATTAAAAAAAAAACTAAATAGTTTTACTAGACTAAATTTGTAAATAATCAAAGTACGAAAACTACAACCAGTCTAGTAAAAATGTTCTGGCTATACATTCGAACTTCAAAACAGTGCTGTCAAATATTTCAATAATACATACTACTCTGAGTAAATATTAAGTTCGTTTGCTGTCTTTTTTTTAAAGAAAGGTCAAAAGGTTTTTACGTACACCGTCTTATGTATATCGCATCAACAAACATTTTATAGTATTAGTATTAATTAAATTGCACTTGTAAATATAGATATCACAGTTTAATTTTTTTCCAACAGGAATGTAGGTATATAAATATATAAAATAAACAATAAATCAACTGCGGAAGTTATTTAATAAAATAACGATAAAATACCATTGGAGGTTATAAAAACCTACGTTAAATGTTCAATATTAAAATGAATCATAATTTTCTCATAAATGTTCTCACACAATAAATAAATTTCTTATAAAAAGCAACGACAATGTGCGATCTAAATAAACTGTTTTCGCATCTCTGACGTCACTTTTTATTATAATTACACACAGTAATAAGCACTTGTATGTGTTGGTAGTATTCGTATAATGTTTAATATGTATGTAGACACACAAATACTGACGCATACTTCTAACAAAAAACAGAAAAATTGAAATATTTATTCTATAGCAGTTACAAGTACTCGGGACTTGTTTTTGTTTCAATTTGAACAAAAATTTAAAAATGATTTATTATTTCGGTTTGCGTAATACTTTTTCTGTATAATACGGCTAAAAAACCAATCTGGACAGAAACAACAGTAATAGCAATATTTTAATATTTGACAACGGTTTACATGAGTTTTAATCTCAGAACAGACTTTTCGCAAAAATATATTTTACTCTATAAGGAAAAAGCAGACGAGGTAGCTAAATTGTAATTACTATAACGCGTCTAAATTAAAACATATGCGTTTTATTTTTTTTTTATAACTATAATCAAAGGTTTTAACACTTATTAGACAGCGGTATAGTTTACTTAGAGTCTACTATAATATAAGCTCCTAATAACCATGTGTATATCGGCTTTATTTAATTTCAGCCCCGACCACTTTTGTTATCTACTCTTGTGCAATATAAAATCATAAACAATGATACCTGAGATATCTGATTATATCATACAAAACATGTCCATGGCAACAAGATATAAACCGTTAGAAATGCCTGTGCTTATGTCTACATAGCACACTAAAACAATAGTTTGATAAATGTTGCATTCTCAGTATGGAAATGGATTGTATGGTTCGCAAAGTGTGGTCTGGTCATCATGGTCATCATCATTAACAATATTGTTACGCACATATGCGTCCTCCGCAATGTTTAGCTTAGTTAACATTATTAAGCGATTTTTATCAATATCAAAAGTAAATTATTTTGGAATTTTCTTGGCATCTAATGAATCAAATCTATGTATACCAACTGTGTTGTTGGGCAACAGATATTGACTAGGGATGTAACGAATGTATGATTTCCTACATTTTCAACTTCAACATTTCGAATGCGAATGCGAACATCGACTTTTTTAACATGGCACCAAAAATAAGCAATTACTATCTCACATTACTAAATGCTTAACTTAGTAATATAAAATAAATCCTATCATTTGTGTTCTCAGTAAAGATATCATTTAAAGTAGTTTAGTGTAATTAAAAATTTGGTAATTTACTTAGCTCCATTGTGTGTTTAACAAGTTGGAAGTTTATTTTGCTTATTCTATAATTGTTATTTTATATTGCAAGTTCAAGTAGTAATTAAAATAAAAATATTATAAATCGAATTAGTTGCATTGCTATTTTATAAATTATTTTCACTTTTTTTAATTAAAAAAATGCGAATATTCGTTACATCCCTAGTATCGACCATAACTGCTTTGCCACGTAAAATAGGCACAGAAATGCTTTTTTGCAATTCCAAATAATATTAAAGCAGTATTAAATTCTTTTTTAGACAACTTGATGCCAACTAGTGGGACTTTATTAATATTACAATTTTGTTTGAAAAGTACATGATCATTAAAGCAAGTATGTATTGTCTATTGTGGTTTATATTTTCCACTTCATATATATTACTAATCATTTGCTGTAATAAATGATTATTTATTTGATTTCCGGATCAATGATTGATTCTGTTGTAGTTCTGTGGTCGATAGGTAAACTGTCGTAATTACAAAAAACAAATATTTTAAAGTAAACAAACCTAACCTCAGTACAATGTCAGTTTACTTGTAAATTTAGGGGCGCATAAAATACATTAGCACTGAATATTGATGTTGCTCAACATTCAATATTATTTTATCTTTCTTTAAATTTCTAATATTAAGTAATAAAAAAAAATCAAACAAACTTTATTATTGCTTCTTAATATTACAGCAATATTGTGGTTAAAATTAGTCTTATTTTTATAACTATTTAAAACGATAATTGTTTCAAACTATCATCACTATCTCTTTCCCAATTATATTATAAAAAACATAAGTGACTCACCTTTTGCAGAAACGAGTTCATCCATTTTGTAAATGTTTTTTTCTGGATGTGAAGACGTTCCTCTTGCAGGGCCTTAATACGACCCTGTTCGAATTTAAGAACATCTTCACGTTGCGTCATGTTTGATCGCTGTTGAACTTGCGCTGCGTATCCCCCGGGCTCATACTGTCCCGCTGAAAAAGACGAACAGGAATGAATTAACAGTTACTTACAATGCCCATACCAATGAGTATGGTAACCTTCTACGGGTATGGTATGAGTATTCTACATATGTTGTATGTTGCAGCATGGGTATGCCTATAGGCAACACCAGTGATCAGTGGTAGGGAACGTAAATCCTTAAGTACGAACACATGCTGACTTTTTCAATTTTTCTTTAGAACCTTTTCTTATGCCAAAATTAGTAGAAACTGTTAAATGCACATGTGCATGAAACATGTGAAAATTATATAGCTGTTGTTTTGGACTTATTCATTTACAAATATACCGAAAGGGATTTTGACCTGGAAGAACATACTTTCCCAATAAAATCAGCATTTCAAACATATCTAGTTGATATCTCTAAGGCGTACTGAGTCTAATATTAATGGAATTGTTGCAATTCAGAAAAGAGAATATTTACTATAAGGCGTAAAGCATGTCCAAATGCTCGTTGATGCTTTCTTGTTTTGGAACTATTTATCTCATACAAAATGCTACTTCATTATACCCATTTTTCCCGTATTCAATATGCATCAGATAAATCCAGTTTTTGCGCAACTGACTGTAAAAGTTCCGATTTTACATGCAAAGTGTTAAGGCTACTTTCAGAAAAATGCAAAAGTGCGGCTTGTTGATAAAAACGTTCCACAGCCCTGATTTAAACACTCGTAGTAACTTTACTATATTACCAAGAACTGTGTGATAAAGTGGAATATAATAAAAAGATAAATAAATTATGTACTACACAAAATTATTACGTGTTAGTTGTTATAACGGGGCATAACGCAGTTGATCATTGATTTTGGCAATTGATTAATACATATTTGACATTCTTGTTTTCTTGTTTTATTTTGTTTCAATTTATTGCATACATCAATAAGTTTCACTTAAACTACGAAAATAATATATAATTGTCAATTTTCCGTTAGAAATCATCGTAGGTATTTATATATATGCCCACATAAACAAATTACTAATAAAGATTGTACAATAATTTAAATATAACCGTCACATCGCCAATTTCGTTTACTGATTTTCAAATATAGTCAAAACATTTGTCAGGCAGTAGCGCAGTTCATAATATAACTATATAAGCAATTTCATTTCGGTGAAGCTGAGAGGTTTAGAAATTCGATTGTGTCTAAATTTTTTTTTTGGACAAGTATTTTACAAGTACCTAACTAAAAGCAAAGTAAAGTATAGTTATTTTTAAATAACTATAATTTCTAATTTTTTACTTCATTTATTTTTTCCTGGATATTTGTATTTGTAGTTAAACCAATTGTATACTACGACTCATGGAACATTCAATCAAATCATTGATATTATTATTAAGTAATTTAAATCAAAATTGCAAACTTTCAATTAATTGATTATATGTGTTATAATCTTTGAGATATATAAGAGTTATTTACTGTATAATTATTGTCATTTCACCAATAAACTTAATCTTACTTAATTATTCCTCGCACTTTTTGTGTAGGTTTTTAACAATTTACTCTCGACGCAATTTTCTGTTCATGTCTAAGGCAGTTTGAGCCAAAAGAGCCACTACTTCCAAAATTAAAGCATACAAGCATACAAAATATTATATATTTGTAAGTTAAGAAATTCTATAGGTAGTTTGAGTTTACAGTAGACAAAAAATAAAATATGTTGGCACATACGTAAGAATTTGTTTATTTCTAAAAGTAAACGCCAAATCTAAAATATAGTAATTTGACTTTCGGATGACTGCATTCTTCAGACGTTGTTGTCATTTACATAAGCGAACCGGTTTGACCCCATGACCCAATGAATTTATATAAGACAATAATTATTTATTTTAAAATATAATAACATAATTTGACTTTATGTACATTATTCAAAATTTTATTTATATTCTATATTATAAGTAAAAATATATAATTACATATTTAATTCTGATATATATAGCATATCACATGCTATTTAAGATTTGTTGCACTTATTGCACAAAGAAACCGCCACGAAAGAATAAAACATTGATGATTTGACTATCTCGACCATGGTTATCTTACCTAATCCAGTTATACAACTTATACAATTCTACATACATACTTAAAATATGTCAGAGTTATGTGTGTATGGAGATAGTACAATAAAATTATTCGTAACGTTGGATAAAGTAATAAATTTAGGTATAAATGTAAAAATATATGCATAAACTCAAAGCTTAAAATATATAAATTGATTTTTACTAAGAATGAAACATATATGCAACGTAAAACGGTACTTTCTTAAAGCAAATTGGTTTTCTTGAATTTTTTTAGTTTTACGAATTACTACATTATTGTTAGTGTCAACCAACTTGATATTATATATTAAAAAGAACGGTATTAAAAATATAACACATAACTGCAAATGAAGAAATAATATGAAAAACAACATATTTCTGAAATCAAAAAGTATTACTTCACGATACTAAAATACACACTACAACACCTTTTTGCTTTCAACACCTACAACTTCTTTAGTGCACACTTAATTTAAATGTTGCGTATTTCCCACTAAGTACATTGATGTAGTAATAACCAGTGATATTATCTTCCAAAGCTAATTGCAAAAATAAAAAATCTCTAATAATATAAAATTCACATTTCCAGAATTGTCTTTTAAACTAATCTTCTATAAAGTTTTATTTAAATCATCATAGTAATTAACTTGGAGAAAAACATTTCATGAACATATAAAAGTTACTTACAATCAGCTGTAGTTCCCATTTGAAACCGTAAACATATTCATAATAAATAATAAACAAATAAAAATGTATATTATTAATAAAATGAAGAAACAGTTAAAAGCAGAACTATTGATGATTGCACACACTTATATTCATTAAAAAGAATTTAATCATTTGTTTGTTTTTAGATTTCCACTTATCACATAAAATAATTCACATTATACTTGTTTTTTTTTTTAAATTTTATACTATCTTATTTATGCATTAAACCCACTTTAACAAATAATATCAATTGTATTTTTAACGTAGACTTCGATTGTATTTTGTTATAATATAATATTGAACTTTTCAATCGCACAAACAGTTTAACAGACAATGTCTACAGTTTAAAGAAATATGGTTAATTCTTTTAAATCCAGTTGAAGCCTTACATAAAAACAGCAGACGTCAGCTTAAGGGGACAAGGGACATGTTACCATAACATTCAAGCTATTAATCGTTACCTACCTATTTAGATATAATGTATGTTATGTATAATGTATGTATGTAATGTATAATGTAATGGAAGTTTACTGTTTTCAGTAGAAACAACTATCGAATATTTGTTGTATACTTTGAAAGTTAAGTTTAGAAATATAAATGAATGGTCCGTTGGCCTCTTAATGTAACCAGGTGCTAGCTGTAAGACTTGATATTATGTCACATGGCCATTATTAAAACCTTATTTAGAACAAGTTTTAAATTCTTATGCGTTATTTTGACAATTCGACTTGAATTGAATTAAATTAAATTGAAAATATTTTCTTGATCATATAAAAATAATTGAAAATAATATACATATAATAATCATTGAAAAAATATTGAAAGTTAATAAATATTGATTTAAGTGCATTATACCGTCTTGGGTAAAATTTTTATATGAAATGTTTATATTATTTATATCTGAATGAATTGTACTCCTAAATTTGACATTATGCAGGTATAAAAATATTTGTTTATAAAATATTTTATACAAAATTGTAACTGTTACTGTAGTATATTTTTGTTGCATATGATTCGTTTTAATTTACGGGAAATATATTTACTGTAGAAGCATTGTTTGAAACAAACGATAGAAAACAAAACAATTTCACTCTGTATTTAAACGTTTTTCTTTTCTTTTCTGCCATAAATGATGCAAATTGTTCATGCGCACTAATAAGCTTAATCCGCAAATCGCAGAATTTATGCCAAAAGCCTCCTTTTATGCACAGAAACATAAACGTGTAACACATGAAGTCACGCATTGACTTTCCTTCCAGAAAAAGAAGGGCCGTGAAATAAAAAAAATTGATTACAAATTAAAAGAAATTAATCGATAATCAATATAATCGAACTATATCAACACAACAACATATATATACACATACTATATTAACTTACAAGGTCAAAAAATAACTAATTAGCCGTTAATGAAATGTATAACTTTCAAACAATTATTTAAATAACATGGCAAAGTGTCACAAAATAATTTCTATTTTGAAAACTACGATTATAAAATGTTATCACGAACAATTATTTAAATTAAAAGTGATTAAAAGTCAAATATAACTTTACTGATAATAGCGAGAAGTACGTGACTTTAAAAGGAATATTATTTTGTTATTATTAAATTAAAACAAACCTGTAAGTGTATCGGTTGTAATCTTTCATCTCATAAAAAGTTTATTTAACATATAAATTTACTCTTATAATATATTTTATAAGTAAGACGCACAGTTTCACACTTTCAAATAAATTTATCTTGAAAGAAGATACACACACAATTTTATAGAAACTTGTTTTTAGGCGTTTTTAAAAGCATATAATTTGCAAACAAAATGTGTACAATTTATTATTTGGATTTGAACTGAAGACGACAAAACATTCTTGATCAATGTGCTGAACTGAATCGCCATGCTTCACAACTCCGACCTCCGAGCCCCGACGCACAGTGCCAGGTATGGTGTTAAGCTGTCGTACAATGGGGCTTGCAATATTTTGCGTTCGGGTACAACTAGTTCCCATATTTATTACTATGATATTTACATAGAATGACAAATGTTATATTTATTGATTAGTATTTATAAGTTATGAATAAATAAGTCAATGAAATAAGTGTGATTCATAACAAAGTTATTTAAACATAATTTACTCACTAAAAATTATTTACAAATTACATTTGAATAATAGGGTATTTAATGGCAAATATAAAAGCAAGATATAAAACACCGTGAGCAAATTTGAATTTTGAACCCGCTTTAATTTTAATTTTAATATTCTTGCTATAGTGATAAGTTTATAAACAATTATATTGGAAACCACTATTAATGATGAAACTAAATCTATGTCATAGATTTCATTAGATCTTCCACGCTATGCATTTCTAGAATTTTAATATTATCCTATTTCCATTACTAGCCTTTTACGGAAGCTTTCTACAAATCAATTTTTATGGTGTCAAAGCCTCATTTATAAAAACGTGTTATTACGTTAATTTTACACGTTATACACTCATTAATAGTACGAAAGTAGTATTTAATTATTAATAATCAATAGAACATAAGAAATAATTGCAAGGAATTTTACGTAGATTATAACTCTTAATTTAATAATTATAACGGATAAATAAACTTGTAAAACGTTAAATTAATATTAATTATTAGATCCTCTTACACTTCCCCAATCAAAATAATATTTATACTCAAAATATATAAGTACGCAACAAATAGGTTTATCACCCCTGCATAATCTATAAACATATATAAACAGTTTTATTGCTATATTTTTATATAAACAAAGTTCGTAAAGTAATAAATAACTAGATAACAATTATCTTATGTATCTTAAATAATCTTCTTAAATTAAATTATTTTATTTTATTAATTAATAAAAGTAAGTCACGTTTATTAATATAAAACACATAATTAATATTTACAAGTGTATGATGTGTATGATAAATAAATGTAATATAGTTAACAACAAATATACCATTTATATAACAAACGTACGTAAATGCTACATAATTGTGCTGAGATCTTTCGATTTTTTAATATTTTTTACAAATATTTTACTTTTTATTTTGATATTTGATACATAGATTATATCCTCCTTCCTATATTATAATGTTCCAGGTGTATATTTATATGTTAATATTCTTATATGATTCGAATTTTGTATGGTAGATTGAAAACGGCTCCAGGGAAGTTTTTAAACTTTTCCTATTTTGTAAAGAAAAACATTTTTTGATGAAAAAAAGAAGTCCGGTATGAAACTTTAGAGAAAGCTCAAATTTTGGATTGTATAATAATTGAATATCATATTAAAAAAAAAATCTAAATTTCAACGTTTTATTTGGGCGCACGGCGGCGGTTTTAGCCAAGGGTAAAAGTTGTGCTAGAAAGTTGAAATTTTGTATATGGGCTAACTATAGTACCTAATTTACAAATCTAAAAAAAAAATCCAAATTTTGAAAAAAGTTTCTTTTATTTTGTTGAAAAAAATATATTTTTTTAGTCAGTTTATATGAAAAATTATTTATTGTTATATGTAAAATTAATATAGAACGAATTAAATATTTCAATTTAAAAATGGAATTAAAATTTGAAATGAAATTCAATTCACACGTTTGCGACGGGGGTAAACTCTAGTATTAAATAAAACACACTAGTGAAGTCAATTTATCAACGTTGACAAAAATTGAAAATGTGTTGAGAGCACCAAACAAAAATCAAAATACCATTTTTATTTCTGTTTTAGTGGTACACCAAATATGTCTTCTATTATATATTCATGTAATAAAGGTGTAAGTAGGTTAAAAACGCTACTCTATATGGCCTCGCTTACCGAGTTCTCATGATCTAGCGCAGGTCACGCATTTTATTTAGAGCGCTTTAAAGTTTAAATTCGACAGTTAATTACTTTATTGAAATAATACTGAACGCTCATATTTATGAAATCTACAGAATTGTTTAAATTTTTATTCATTTATTGTAACTTATTTCTACTAATTTACATATGTTAATAGGTGAATTATTCTAAAAATACTTTTTGCAGTAAATTAATTCCAAGAAAATTGTTAAAAAGAAACGATAAACAAATACAATGTATCTCAAACAGACAGTGAAACAATACGCATTGTGTAAAGTTGGTGAGTAGTACAAAACAAGGTATAAGAGAACCGGGCCGGGCCGGGCGTGACTGTTCGATGCTGATTTTGTTATCTTGGCTACAACAGTATAAACATGACTAATGAATTTTATTATTTTTTATTATGAAACATTTAATTTCATTCTGACGGAACGCAAATTACGTAGACAGAGCTCTATAATTAGTGATGTCATTTTAATTGTATTCAATAAAAGCAGATTCCAGCCATTTAATCATTTTTGCTAAAGTATTTTTATAAAGAATAAGATATAAATATGTACATTATACATACTCTTATGTATGAATACGAGAATGGTTTCAAAATAGAATTAAAAAATTAGATTTATTTTTACTCGAGTGATTAGGATATCATTTTAATCACAGTCTGCATTACAATTTGATCACAGTGATACAGTTCTTTTAGATTTGGTATTGCGATATACATCACTTCTTTCTGAAGTGCTGGTGATACTTGGTGATACTAGAGGAAATACACTGACCCTTTGGAGAGAAAAATAAATGGCAAAACTGATAATTTGTAAATGAAATCTTCTTTCGAAATAAGTAAATAACTGAATGAAAATTTATATAAAAAAATAGAATTTAGTAATGTTGCAAAAATTTGTGAGAGTGTTTAAAGAGCCAAGAAGTTGAAATTCCGAATATACTTTCTCTTTAGACTTAATTAACACAGAGAAATAAGGAAAACTTTTAACTATGGCGGAGTTAGATAAAGTCAAAGACCGATTTGTGAATTATATGAGAAGATTTAAAATTCAATGGAAAAAGTAAGGAGAAAGTTTAAAGTTGGCACATACCTTGATTTTATGATGAAAATAATAAAAATCTAAAAACAGGATGGATACCTATTTAGAAACCATTTATAAATTTTAGAGAGTTTATAAGAAAAAATGAAATGACATAAAAAATTTCATGTAACTTTTATTGTTTCATTTAAAATTTTCAAAACAGTATTTGTGAGGTTTTTATATTCGTAACGTAAAAACTGTAAAATCGGTTTATTTACATAGAAATTTTTATATAAAATGCGCAAAAGTGGTTAATTAAAGTAAAAAAAAAGTTTATTAGAAAGCAACGATGAAAAATATATAAATAAAGAAACTGTTATATTAAAATTATAACGCATTTTTTTTTTCAAAATAATTGTTTTACCGTTTTCGTTGCCAAGAGAACAGATCCTTTGATAATTGATTTATGAATTCGTCCCTGTCATTTCTCAAATAAGTAATAAAGTAAGATTGGTGCGTTCAAAATTCTACTAAGGTGCGCCACCATCAACCGTCTCCAGGAAGTGTAAACTTTAAGGTGTGCAATTGTTCCGGGCATCCAATTTTACTTTAAGGAGTGCATTCCGTGCCGGAAGTGTTGTGTCATGTGGCCGTCCTCTCATGTCAATTGATAACTTTCATTATCTGTTTTAAATATTTCATTAAACTATGTTTATACATAATATTGGCTTGTTCTATATTTGATAACATTCTTAAGTTCATTCCAGGTAACATTAGTCATTTTAAGAATATTGGCAAAAGTTGAATTCCTTTTTAAGATATGATATTATTTATGATAAAAACAGGTGCTATTATAAATATTTTGTAATAATCATAAATTCTGCGAGATTAAGTATATGAAGTCTATAAAATAATTATTAATAAAATAACTATGTTCTTCCTTCATACAAATAATTTAAAAACTAATAATAGTTTAGGATAAAGACAAGCAAAATTGCACTAACTCGTTTTCATTTAGAAATTTCTTTTTAAATGGTTTGAATAACTCGCTAGGTTCACACGCCATTTTCGCTTTATGTTTGCAGTTCAGTATGTTAAACTTTCATATATGTGAACAACACCGCTGTCAGATTTAACCGGCACTTAGGCCTAGATCGCACTGTGGAATAATTCCGCGCGGTTTTAATCCCCCGCGTATATACTAATACAGGGGGGTGTATGCTCATTGTTCATATGATTCCATGTGTTTTAGAATTCGCGTTTTCTTTCCGCGCGGAATTATTTCTCAATGAGATCTAGGCCTCAGCATTCCAAGCAATCACAATTCAAACACTAGCCAGCCAGTAATACTTATATAATAGTAAAAATATACAATATATACAATATATTATGTTTTGGTTATTGTAACGTCACAATATTTAAAAGATACTAATTATTTATATTAGTTCTTTTCATAGAAATTCAAAAAAGTTGTGTTTAAGTATACTGCAGACACGATAATATTATAAAAATATTTAAAAATGTCTTTATCGCAGAAAGATAATTCAACAACTAAAGACAACAGTTGAACAGTGACCATTTTCTTATAAGATTCTAGTGTGTGGCCGCCAAAATTAGTTTCACCCTCTATATCAGTGCCTCTTAACCATTTCGAAATCACGAAACAATTTTGATTACGAGGAAAAATTGCGAATCACGAGGAAAATCTCTATTACAAAATTAATAACCAAAAATGTACACGAACATACCATAAAACCTTCATATTGGCGGCACAGTGGCCGAAAGGGTTCGATCCCAGGACCAAAACTATATCTTTTGGGTTTAGTTGTTATCAAAGTTTAATTGATGATGTGAGATCTCACAAATATTATAAACTTATTAGGCAGTGGTGTTGTATACATATACAAAGCCCAACACCATAAAATCTGCCAACAATAGTAGGAGGTTCTCGGTGATAGAACTCAGTATCGGAAATAGACCGACATTAAATAAACATATTTAAAAAAAACAAACATACATATACATATAAGTAAAAAAAGCATTAACTAATAAAAAATATCTTATAATTAGTTTAACTACTTATTGTTAAACTTGTGTTTCTTCTTTTTTATGCCCATTTTTGATACTACTCGTATCAGCATTGTCATAGTACCACATATTCTACCAGATGTCTCACACATGTGTAAAAAAACATAAGGCTTAAATCTCTCCTGCTTTTTATTTTTTGTATTGATTTTCGTTAAGAAATTGAGCTCGCACAAATATGGTAATTTTAAAGAAATGTTTCGTAAGTTAATAATATTCTTCAATTTTCATAATATTAAAATGAAATTATTTGTTTTCGTAATTTCGCAGAACACTTCAATTTATCACCACTGCTCTATATTTTATCACAGAATGTACCATAGGTACTTAGTAGTACGAGACAACTTAATGGAATATTTGTCCAAAAACTACTGAATGTTTAACAAATTGCAGTCTTCCAGAAATGATTAAAAAGGGAGGAAAGTGATAGGGCTCTTGTATAGAGAGTCAAATTACTTAGGAATGCAGTGTACGGAATTCTGTAGGGTACAGCCAGACAAAATAAATGTACGCTATCTGAATTCTACGCATTAAAAAAATATTTGGCGTCTTGGCATCCGAACAAAGTCAAATGTTAAAGATGAGTCGAATAGTGTAAGATGAAAAAAAACTTGAAAGATGAAACTCCATTGTCTAGTTTAAATAAAATATTTCGTTATTTGTAAGACTTCTTGGTAAACGATTGTGTGCAATGCTGTGAGCTTTTTGTTGTGCAACATTTACAAAGGTATTTAACCTTTACACTGATTGGTATTTCATGTTATTGATCTTATCGTAACATTCTAACCAGATATGATAATTATTATCTTATATCTGTTATAAATTTATTTAGGATACATACATTCATATGTATATATATATATATAGTACATATAATTATATATTTTAAATTGAATAAGAATGTATGACGTTATACTTTTGAGAATTTTAGTCATTTTTATGTAGTTTGACAATGTCGTAGTTTTGTCAATATTTTAATAGTTTGAATAACTCAAAGAGAATTTGAAAATAAGCCGCAATAAGTCAGAGTGTTGCTCAAAATGTATTCTCCCCAATAATTGCTAGCTGAACATATTTAATATATAAATATAAATCTAATATAATCATCCATCAATCAATACAACTAATATAAATGATATTGTGTTTCATACGAGTATATTAATACGTATAAATATTTTCAATATTTGTATATCTGTTAACAAAATAAAAGTAATAAATAAGTTTTTAGAGTTAACCTAAAATATAACAACAATAGAGTATTACCCAACTACAAATTGACATTTACCAAGGTTTATTGTTTAAATCACAATTAAAACAATTTGGAACAAATAATGTAAAAACCATAATATACAAATATTAGTAACGGTAATAATTTTAAAATAGTACAATACGCATTGTATAATTCTAAAGAAGTGCGATGCTTCAATAGTTTGTCACATTTGCTGTATATGGTATAACATTTTTAAATATAATGAGAAAAACCATCACTCGTACAAAGATAACTCATTAAACTTACCGAAACTAATGATAACAGTAGTCCATTATAATAGTCTGGAACTTACATTTTATAAAATTCTAATATTCTAATAACATTGTATATTGGAACCTTATATGTTTTCTAATTATTATTCACAATATTACAGCAAATTAAGAGGACAAACTCCGTCAAACGTCAAGTACCTCTGACATCACAATTGTTACAATTACTTTTTACCGTTTTATCGATTATGAGAAAATTAAATGCTAATTTTCTAGATCACGCTTCTTCGTTTTTTGGTCATAGTTTCCCGTCTACAGTAAGCACTAATAAAAGTACTTTTAAATTTTGATTAGCTACATATACATATATGCCAAATTTTCGGTTTTGGAAAGAATTGAAAAAGAAATGCACAGAACTATAATAAGTTTAAAAATACCCATTAAAAAAGGCAACGATCCAATATGACTGGGATTTTTGAACTTGGACTACAATGCTTACGTCAGCTTTCATTGTATAACGTTGCATAACTACCATGATCTTGTAATAACTTTACTCAACTGAATCAACAATTGTTGAACCGGTAATACTGCAATACAGTTGATCAAAACTGGGCTCTAAATAATATGTTGATATATCCAGCATGATTATATTGAACTGGTGAAAGGTTTTAAATCAATTAAACAATTTAACTGATATACGTCGACAAGAGGTCAGAATAACTTAATAAAAAATGCTTTAAATAAAATATTTAAACAAGCACAGAATTATTCAATAAAACACGGAATAGTAAACAAGCTATACGCAGGACCTTGCAGCACTCAACAGAAAATAATAAAAAATCGTTTTAATAAAACTGACATTTTGCGAATCAATAGTGCAATATGTAGGTTAGAACGTATGCGTAGTTGCTAGCTTGAAAAAAGCCTGTCATCTACGTGAAAGAAACATTCACTACTGTCAAACTCCTTTTCGTGAGCCTTATCTTTCACCAGATGCATTAAGCTCTTTAAAAAATTAGGTCGAAGGGTCTCAAAATTTCTGCTTTACTAAAACGACGTGATTCAAATCTGTGATTTCTGTAATCTTGGACTATAGGATTTTAGCCTAAAATTCGATTGCACTATCCTCTCCTAGTGCCGGATTATAGAGACATAATACAGTTGTGAATTGCGGCTAGCGTTATTGCATAATACTGATGTATTAGACCTGTTATTGTTGTAATATGAAAAACCGGCAAAGTCAGTTATCGAATAAAAACTAACTGTAAATTTTAATAAAATACTAGGCATACATCTTCACACGTATTGTCGTTGTTAGTTTTGTGACCTAAATGCTTTAACTCACTTATCACTTATTTCGCAATATAAATATTTACTATCAAATATCATATTTTTTCAATTACACCAATTTTTAAACTAAATGCAACAAAAACTTGACTTCAATTAACTTGATCAATGAAAGCAAGCTTCATTCACAATCACAAAGTTCTGGTCTGATCACAACTGCCATGACAGTCATTCAATAAGCCGGAAGGGAAGTAACGGAGACCCAACAAGTAAATTGCGTACAAACTACTATAATACATATAAAATTACGTCATCGGAATGATATTTCATTCTTTTTCTAGTTATATTTAACATGTAAGTGTACGTATAATACAAAAAAAAACATTGTCTTTTTTATCTGCAGTTGGATTCTGTTAATGAAATAAATTTCGTTGAATTATAAAAAAATATTATCACTTTGCCTACAAATGGGAGTTGAGACTGTTTCTTTATTATGCAGTATATATATTTAACATTTTTTAACGTCCTTGAATATAAATTTATTTCATACACAGGCTACAGGGTGCCACAAAAGGTAAACATATTCCATTTGGTAACCTATTGTGGGAAAGATACGCGTTATGAGATTCTACACAGTTCATTATCATTTATGGTTAGGGTCAAGGATTATCCTCTTTAATAATATGATCATCTTTAACACGCAGTTTAAATTTATTCAGGTTTAAATGAGAGAATAATTTGTCAATACAAAGAAAAACTACGTTGATAATACTAAAACAGAGAAATTAATTAATTATTAGCAAATCTGCTAACGATTTTATACTAAAACGTGTGATCTATAAAGAAAATTAAATGAACTTTTTTATACTTTCCATTAAATACATACAGCCATGACATTTTTTTAAATATTAATTATCTAATAACTTTGAATGTAAAATTCCTTAAGGAGGTACAAGACCTTTGGTACATAAATGATGAAAATGTCGTGAAATTTGAAGGATCTATAAAACTAGTTAAAATACATGCTGCCTCAAAATTTTAGTGAGTTTTTTAAATAATTAAAAATAGCCAAATGTTGGTGTAAACAGATACATAAAAAGTACACGATGCTGTCGATCACTACAAATAAATTACAAAAGCGCAGTTTCTTCGTTTATAATTGAATTCATTAAAACGTTGCGTTTCGTTTGCGTAGTCGTTTCGATCATAACTCGATCGTAACATATCAGAAATATACCAAAGAAAAAAAGAAAATATTTTTAGTTTTATTAATTACATTTATAAAAACTAATAAATATTTTTAAATTTGTAATAATCGTCTTAAGTTATTGTTAGTTACAAGTAATAAAAATTCTCAATTATAAAAGGACCAACGCTATAACAACCTTGAATGAGATTATTAATTAGAATTGAGAATTGAACTAGATTAATTCAAACAGATACCTGTATAATAGCACTGTATAAAGCCAAGGACTCTGTACCGAAATTATTCTGTTTATTTATGTTCAGACTAAAACCGATTTCTGGTTTTGCTCTTTTTGTCCTTCATTAATGTGTACCATAATAAAACATCTTTAAAGAAATGTTTTAACTTTTTCAATAAAAATTAAAAAAAAATTTTAAAAAATTTAATAATTTCATTCTCGTTTTCGGCTATGTTCATGTCGAAATTTCGATGAATAATGTCCCTGATGGAAACCTTAACTTATAAACGTCTTTAGGTTATAAAAAACGAAATTTTTTATAGCATAACAATTGCGAAATTAATTATATTACTATGTAGAAATAAAAAATATTAAATGTCATGAAGACACTTCAAATTATAAATATTAAGTAATTGATAACATGATTACGAAGTCCGATAATGAATAACATTTATTTGTACTAGGTGCCCATCCATAATCTTTATGTATCTTTATATAATCGAATGTTTGTGCTTGTAAAACTCGAGAAGTAGTCGGAATTGACATGAAATTTTAACACAACGTTGCCTTTAAATATTCGCGTTTTTTTCGAAAATCGAATTTATTTCTTTCGTTTCTTTTCAACTGATCGTCGGTGTGTTTGTGATTTTATTTACTTTCGTATTCATTTCCTTTCCAAAAAACCGAAAGAATTATTTATACAAATTTGGAATTGGGCATGGGACTGGGTTTAATTTTTAATGACATTAGTCTAACTCGGTGGTTAGCAATGAAATAACTTCCATTGATAAAAAAAATATAAAAATCTGCAACTGCTTATACATTACAATTATTATAAGAAAATTAATGCGGAATATAATCATAGAAATTTGAAACCCGTTGGAATATAAAAAATATGTCCCTCATGAAATGATATTACAAGATTTCAAACTTCAAATCTTGTTATAAATTAATTTATAGTATTTTAGTAAATAAATTTAGTAATGAAATAATTTTAAAGCATTAATTACCGGTATACTAATTGAAATCATGTTTTTATTCGAACAGAAAAATCATATAAGATGTTAGGGGACATCAATAAATTATCTCACAGAAATTTTCTGCTATTGTGATGTCAAATTAAAGCTTGTTGTTACAGTTGTTAGTGTTGATTGATGATAATAGCAAATCACTTATTTTATCACATTTTCCTATTATTTTCAAACATTTAAATGTATTGATTCTGGAAATATATTTATATATATATATATATATATATATATATATATATATATATATATATATATATATATCTGCCTCAGGTTGAAGTAGATGATACAATAATTTAATCATAGGCTTGCACTAGAAACAAGACTACCTTTAGAGAAAGTTGCGTATTTATAAGTGTGTTCATGGTGACATTTTTGTTTAAATTAATATAATAAAATATAACATAATATAATATAAAATACTATATAATATTATTTATACTTTGATTTTAATAATGACAAATGTTTATTTATCTCAGTGATAAGAATAAATGATTAAAAAATATACGAGTATATGTTTAACGATATACATATAAGTTAATAAATCATCTTATTTGACAATTCAAAGATCGTATGTGACATTATAAGTTAAATTGTAAGGGATCAACAAACTGCGTGCACATTAGAAATTCAAAATAACGGCCTCCAGACTATTGAAGTTACTTTATACTTTATATTATAGTTGTATACCATATGAAGCAAATTATTTTTGTTCTTTTATTTAAGTGACCAAGGGATCAGCCATTTAATCGTAATTTCTTTTTACTCTATTTATATTTTTATTTTCTATCAACAACCTACAAATTATACAGCTATTTAATATATATTTAATAATGCCAGACATCGAACTAATTTCGGAGAATATTCCTTGACGATAGTTTTGGGTTAATATATATGTAAATATATTTTATTTTAACTTTATTAGAACTTTCATTGGCATTACAATCATCTACAGATAAATTTTGTAGATCCACCTGTTTTATATTACTAGTTTTATAATATAAAAACCTTGAATGAATGAAGTTGATGTAAGACAAAAACTAAAGATTTCTGATACAGATGTTTTATGCCAATATTTATTATTTTTTAATATTTGTAAAATCTCTGTTGAATAACGACACTACTTTATTTAATTTCTATATGATCATATTGGCTTGTAATCTTTACAACAATATAAACACAAATACAATTTTAACATAAAGATTAGAGAAATTATTATTTAAATAAACGGAATATTGTATTATATAAAGAAAAGTATCAAAAAACCGAAATGAGTTCCGTGGGAGCTTAATATATAATTTGATTCAATGTATACACTATATATGTACTATTCAAATATGATGTCATTCTATTTAGCAACAAAAGCATTTCTTAATGTCGACATTGAAGTTGAAAGATGAGAGACTTTGACTTTTATTTTATACTTATAAGATTTCAATTATCACTTAAACGATAAATTTATTTGTAAAAAAGAAGTCAACACATTTATCTTAATAAAAACATGAGACAAAGGATAAGTGGCACGGTATCCAATGGATTAATCGCAGGACCAGCATCAACATGGCGAATATTTCAGAAATTTATTTAGAAATAATTTATTAATTATTTATATTACTATTGTCTTTTTTCTTTTTCTTTTCATTTATTACATGTATTGATCGATACAAATACAGACTTGAAATATTATTTCACGTGTTAATAATACGACATTGGAGCACGATCATTATTTGTGTTTCAAAAACAAATTACTCCTAATGAAAAAACTGGTTTAAAAATTTAATAATTTCACTACTAGAAAATAAAAAAAAAAAATTAAGCCATCTTTATTATTAAAATGAAACTAAATACAAGACATCAGTCAACCTAATGTTATATAAAATTATACTCAGTTTTTTTAAAATAAACAAAATAAACACACCTCCAATGACGCGTTATGCTTAGATGTTATGATTAATTTAATAAAGTATATTTTTTAGTCATAAAACCGGTTTGTTTAGTTCAGCTATTAAACTATTACTTCAACTAAAAATCAAAAGACTGAGACCTATCTAAAACTGTGTTTGTCCGGTTCCAAATTAAATAATGAAAAGTCATGAAGGTATGAGTATGTGTGGATGTTCAAAATCTGTATCGCTTCGGTATTTCTCTGTATTCATAGTGATTGATATTCAAGAATTGATTTAATGCAAATAATATCGATTAAAAGAAAAAAATAACGTCTTCAAATACGTCGTTATAGAAATATACGAGTATAGCATAAATTTAATTGAGTATTAATATACATACAAATGTTTAATTCTTATTAAACACAAAATGTATAGCTAAATATACTTAAAAATGAGGCAAAGAAAATAACGCGATTTTTGGAATTAACTTTTAAAGAAACTATTAGGCAGATCATAACCAAACTTATAATGTCAGAATAGTAAATTCATAAATAGTTTTTTTAAATTTTTATTTGGAACAAAAACCCAAAGGTAGAACAAAAAGATTTTTTTTAGTTTAATTCTTTAACAAATGTTTCAGGTTCATCTACAATGCTTAGTATTTATTTAGTAATATGAGCTGCATACTTTCAAAATTACAATTTTTCAGAGTTTCTTACAAAACATATAATATTTTGTAATTAATTTACTTAAAGTATACATAATTATGTATTAGGTTCAACGTGTTGCAACACTTATAACGTAAAAAATGATTTATTATCAATAGATCAGGAGTGTCCAAAGGCGAAAGTCTTAGCTACTTCATTCTAAATAGATAATATATAATCACAATTAAAGATCACGGACCATCTTATAGAAATATTTAATCTAAAATAGTGTTTATACATTTGACGTTTTTTACAAATAGTTTTGGTACTGTTTTGATAGCGTTAAATGGTGTGGTGTAATAAGGATAGTAGCGATGTTTTGTTCAGGCGCAAAGAGTGCAAGGTAAGTATGTGTAAGCAAGTGAAATTTACATGGAATAAACAAGATATAATAAATTTAGCAAAAATTTACAATGGCTGTATGAAATTACACTGGATATTATTAACATTACTTCCCAAATTAGTACTGATTATAATGACAATGCTATGACGACATTGTTGCAATTGATATGGTAGCAAAGAGACAAATGTGTAGTCGTACTAACCATGCGCACCAAACCCTGTTATATAATGTTAATCCTGCTATATTGGGATTACGCTAACAGGTTGCGACTTCCGCGCTTCTCTGCTTTATTCCATGTGCTACACTTGACTTTTGTGTTATTGTATTTTTATGTTTTATTCTTAAAAGTCCGGCACACATTTGGTTTGTATTGTTAATGAATCATAAAACCATTTAATAACGTTAACCACATCAAATAAAATACGCCAGTAACATTAAACGGTAAAATTAAGGGTACACTACACGAAGATGTAATTCAGAAATGTTTCAAAGTAATTTTGAAAATAAATAATAACCTATATATAAATTCTAATGTACTTTATGCCAGAGGTTCATTTCGAAACATACAACTTAATATAACATTTGGAATTGTAGGCTAGAAGCGGAACTAAACAACCATTTGTTTAATAATGAAGTAATAAGGAATAACTTAGAAATTCATAGAGACACATTTAAATGTTTCACATATTTAATGTTTTTCCGTTAGAAACAAATCTGCTCAATTTTTCTTTCGTATATGCATAAGTCTTTAATTCTTTAAAATTGTACCGTATATTAAAAAATAATCTATCAGAAATTTAGATGTCTTATTATTTTTGAATTATTCATGGCAGTATAGAAAAGAATAGTAATTGAAAGTGCAGTTTTATTTGAAACAAAATTAAAGGGATAATATCTACGGCATTTTAAAGTTTTAGGTTTTAAGGTTTATATTATGTATAAAGTTTTGACCCAAAAAAATATAACCTTTAGCTATTATTCCTATAATTATAAGACGATTAAAATCATTTATTTATAATATTTACACAAGTTTTAGACAAATATGATTACTTATTCTGATAATTCTAAGAAATAATAAACAAACTACATACATATTCATTACAAAGATGCATGTAACATTTACTGATCAATTTTTTTTAGACTAAATCTCACTGATTTCTTATATAATAAATGTTACAACCGGGTTGAGTCCACTTAAAAAGTCTGAGACGGTGATGGGCAAACAACCGTTATTGCTGAATCAAGATATCGTAAAGACTCGTAAATAATTATGTAAAAGGGCATACGTACAACACTTGCTGAACCAGTTATAATGACTATAGACTACAGACTACAGACTATGTGTATCTCCGTCTCCGTGCATTGAAAGTATAAAAACATGTCGGCAGACCAGCAAGAATAGCAAGCGGCTCAAACGAACGGCTGTTTTGCTGCTGGGCACTGGCCTGGCATTCCGTAAATTGGATTGAAAACAGATACATTTTGTACAAAATTGATATTTTATACGATACATTGTACAAATGTACCGGATACAAATATTTAAAGGTAAATTAAGCAGACCGAGTTATTCGAAGATAGACATGTGGATGATCTACGCCTTACGGTACTTTTGACAGTTATAAGTAATTGCAGGCACTTTCTTTTAGCCTAAGCGACCACGGGGGCAAGACTGTCTGTCGTAGAAGTAGAAGATAAGATACAACATCATTGAAAAAGGATAAACAATCTAGAATTTGAAGTAAAAACAGTCTGGTCTGTAAGGTGCGCTAATGGTTAGGAATAATATTCAAAGGTCTCATATAAACAGCAAAGTAGAGTGATTTAAATAAGTTATTGCATCGACATTTATTTGCAGTAAATTTTGTATCATATATTATTTCTATTATATACCACAAATATATCCGAGTTTACATAACAAACTATTTTTACATTTAAAAAAAAAAAATGAAAATTTAATTTAAATTTTTTTTTTAATAATGGAAAGATTACATTAAAGAAATATGAAAATGATAAGATATTACTGTAAAAAAAAACAATAAAACGATGAAAAGTAATCAAAAAGTACTTACAGAATTTAATTAAAATTTATAAAATACCGCGTATTTGTATTTTTTAGGAAGCCCGAAAACAATACACTATTTTCTAGCAAAAATTAGCGCGCGTCTGTTAGCTTGGTACAGATTGACTTATGATATCAGTTTAAGTTCGCTATCGCACGTTACGAAGTTATTTGTAATAAGCTGGTTTACACCTAAGGTACTAAGAAAGGAAAAGAGTTACGTTTACACCATGATATTCTAATTTCTCTTTTAAAGGAGTACAATTCTTTTTGGTTTAACCTCGCATTAAATAAAATAAATTTATAAATTTATTAAATTCTAATTTACTGGAAGACTGAAGGGTTTGAAAATATGAATTAATTATAAAAAAAATCTATTAATTATATTTACAAAAATCCATTAAATCCAAAAAATATCTTAGGTATATTTACAAATATAAAAATTAAAAATTACTTGTGTTTGTAAAAGTAAAAGATTTCTCCAAATTATTCAATTGTATATGTTGACACAATTAACCATTGTGTTAATTTAGTTGAAAAATAAATCCAAAATCTTTTAAGTAGATATTCACAGAGAATAATTTAAACAAAATTAATTATATATATATATTTTACATTTAACTAATTAGGTACTAAGATTTAGTCTCTCTAGTCCTATTCTATGCTAATTTTAAAGAATTCTTTTATTAAATATTATCTTACATACTATTTTATTCATAAATAAACATAAAAAAATAAAATTAATTCATTTAAATATATGTGCCAAAATGTATCGAGATTTCATTAATGTTGCACCAGAAAAAAAAATTGCATTTAATTATACAACATTCTAATTTTAATCACTGACTCATCAAAATTCTAAACCAGTTCTTAAAAAGTGCCACTAGAAAGCTTTATTTAGCACGCACATACCTAAAACATACTGTAAAAAATCAATGAAAAAACCTCATTTGTATTCAAACAAAAAATTTAAAATAAATATAATGGTCCAGTTGGTTGCGATTGGAAAATGAAGAAAATTAGAAACTTTTTGACGATACTAAATTTATTATTATAGATAAATAGTCTTGTTCAAATTTCTTAAATATTTGTAGTCAAACTAATAACATTAGTTTATATCTATTTATGTTTCAAAGCTAAACTGCGGTATTTTATCATAGTTCAAATCTGCGTGCAAGAGTATTAAGTTATGAGTCAACGCCTCATATATGCATCCTGCACCACTGCTTAAATATTGTATGATACATCACGTTCTGTCAACATTTTATTTGAAGATCTCTATTTATAAAACTATATTTTCTTTAATAACTAATTCTAAGTTTCTTTACGTTACCTTAATTTCAAGTTTAGCAAGTTCTTTTCATTCCATATTTTGTTAATTAAAATTTGTTATAACAAATGTAAAGTGAAATTAAAAATAAATATACAAACAATATAAATAATTACACATGTTTAACAAACTAATTAATCAATCATATCAAACAATTGGTAAAAATAACAACTTTGTGAATGCCAAAGTTTATGACCGTATTTTGAAACTTTATTATTAAGAAATATTGGAATATTCTTTGTATGACATCATTTTCGTACCTGCATCCACAGAGGAAAAGACTTCACGTTTCCTTTATCACTCGTAGTATACTAATTTCTTATCAGTAGTAAAGAACTAATGACTTATTTATCAGTCTATTGATTTTGTTATTCTATGAAATAATATTCTATTGTAAAGTAAATTTGATATGCTTTAACAACATAAAATAATTATATAATAGGCTGCGATGCAAAACCAAAATGGTACAGTACGTTTTGGTAGAAATGGATTAATGGAAACCCATTAAAAATGTTTTTCAAATTTTCAATTGTGTGTCAGTGTTAGTTACTAAAATTGATTAACGGATTATGAAACTAATAACTGTTTATGTCACAATTTCAGTTATTTGGAAACGTTGTCAATACCTGAATAAATATTGTGAACTGTGCGTCAACATTTACCTATATATTATTTTTATATTTAACTTGCTTAGTCTCGTAAGAACATTGTTAGCAAGAGGGCTGCGAAGTCGGTAAAAAAAAGTCCGACTCCAGATAATTTTAGTTATCCGACTCTGACTCCTACTCGTCTACACTAAAAATACTTTTGACTCCTCGACCATACTCCGGACTCTAGAGGACATGTAGAGCTGATGTAATACGTTGTTATGAGATAAAATATACGTTATGATGATATGATATATTTTTTATTTAAAAAATTCCTCTATATTCTCGAAACATAAAAGATCTATAAAGTGCTTACAAACACTCTTTTTATATAATTGTGACTATAAAATTGAATTCGAGGTAAAACCTAAAAACAATATGACAACCTTCGCTTGTCCCTGAAAACAGATTGATTGCATGTGTATTAATTGTAGAGCAAACAAAAATCGTTAAACATATTTCTTTTCTAAGCCATTTATTTTAAAAACATACACATTATTATGGCTACATAATTCTGACTCGGAAGAAAACTTGTCGTTGGATTTCTGCAGCTGCTAAAGTGCTGGAGCGCTGGACACGATCAGAGAAATTCCGTTATACAAAACATTGCAGTATAAGCAAAAATAAACAAAAAAGTGCACAAAATAAATTATTTCTTAAATAAACAAGACTAAGTTGTAACAAACTGAATTGTATATAGTTACTTTATTTTATTTTTATTTATAAAAGAGTGAACTAAACTCGATTTGAGTTAAAACAAATACGTTAAGAATCGTAATACCTATGGTAGGGTTAGTGGGTAGGGTAGAGTTGTTCAATATTTATATATTCCTATGGCTAAATGCACACTCAAAACAAAACTGCGAATGAATAGTCTGCATATTCAGAACGAGACATAGAAGCATATGTAATTGCGACAAGACTTCTTCAGATAAAATTGTTTGTTCAACGTTGTTCTCTTGTATTTAAATATGATTTCGAAGAAATAGTCTGCCCTGGCTAATGATGAGAGCAGGGCAACTAGCCCTGAAAATGGATGGCGCTGAAGCGTTATGCCTATACTCAGCCGTTGGGGCAAGTGAAGTATTTATAACTTTGTTATAATTATTATAAAGCCTCAATGAGTAGGAGGGTCGCGGTGGTGTCCGCAGAAGGGTCTGGTCGTGATACTGCCTGGAGCCGCCATCGGTGCAGATCTTGGTGGTAGTAGCAAATTCGAGGTGCATGCGACAGATGCATTGTATCGGCCGCCAAGATAAAGGGGGCGTCTACGATAATTTAATTTCAGAGTAGACTACTCTTAGATAAGAAGAAGAGCTAAATCATCAATCGCATCTTACATAAATTAACATCTTCGACCGACTTTAAATGAGAGGTTTCATTCTTACATTCTATTTATACTTCATTTTACTATTTGTTACTAACAAATCAATTAACATTCATATATCAATTTCATTTCTTGTAAAAAGCGATTACATTCAAAATTAAAAAGGGTGTACTTTCTGGGTTCATTTCATAAACGAACAAGTGTAAAACTGTAAAATGAAAATTAACACGTTTGCAGTGTCACACTCTCACCGTAAAAAAGGGGGAAATAGCAAAAAATAATAATGTAACGCAATTATGTTTTATTAAATAAACTTTAGTAGTACAAAGACTTTTAACGGGGGCATTAAATAAGGTATTGTTACTGATTGTACAAGCAATAAATAAAACAAAAATTAATATTTAAAAATGCACATGGAAAGTGTTACTAGTAACCGGAACGCTGAACGCACAAACACAACACACACTCGTATATCAACCATCTACCTCTGAGAGCAATGAGCATGCGCAGTAGACCTTCCCTTTTTTATATAAAACCGGCCACAACTATGAATGCACGGTGTACCACACCTATTCCAGTTACTTTTAATGTCAAACGCTAACAATACATCTAAGGTGTATTCTACACCTATATAAATATATATAGATATAATTCTTTATCTTTATCTTGTTTTCCTTATTTAAATACATTCTGATAAAAAAAGATATAAATTCAATATTTGATTTAAATTATTTCAACATATTTAAACAACAAATAGGCAAAGAAAACGGACGTCTTCCTTATTGCTTTTTTTAATATTTAATGAAGCTATTATTTACTAGTAGTATTGATCTTAAGTATGTACATGGAAAAAATGTATGGTAAGTGAGTTTCTGCGGATATAAAGATATTTTAGAGTGAATTTATAACAGGGGTGGGAACTATTTTGTAAGTCACGATCTGCTTTTAATATAATTGAAGCGTCGCGATCACCCTTAACTACAAAAACGGTTCAATTATTTTCTGTTAATGCGCTATTTTTATTGTATGCATTTCCGACACTTTACAATTACAATTACAATGTACAATGTACTCTGTATTACATAAAATATATTATATATTAAATATTTAATTTAATCGATGCTGAGTTCTATCACCGAAGACTTCCTACAATGTTGATAGTATTTATGGTGTCATACCTCATATATGTGGACACTTATGTCATATAAGTTTTGTGATTATGAGGTACCAATCAAATTAATTTTGATAACCATCAAACCCAGAAAATAAAGTGATAATCCGGGGATCGAAGCCGAAGATACAGTAGTCTGAGATCTCGGTCATCGTGTCGCTAATTGGGCTACAGAATGTTAAACCTCTTGGTCTACATTATTGACAAACTTCTAATAAGGTATTCACGCAGAATTCTCATATTGGCAAAAATTTAAATAGAAATTCTCTTTACTACTACATAAACAATATAAAGCACGGCAGAGGTTTGTAGGTCTGGTCTATGCCCTCTGGTCAACACTAGGTACTATCATACTACGTGCTATGCTGTTATTTTCATAATTATTATCACGTATATACCCTGCACGTCTGTACTTCATATTGTAACTCCACGGTTCGGACGGCGAGCATGCATTCTCCCGCTATTAGTACTGCATTCCCGCGGTACAGCATTTTTGTAGCGCAAGACAACGGTATTTATTTATGTTTGATTATATTATAATATCTTAAGATTTCATATGCATCATTCAAAGAATTGCAATTAAGATAACTACAGGTAAAACCACAAGAAATGAACAAAATATATTTATGAATATAAATGGAGTGTCCACACTAGTGCAACTTTTATAAAAGGCTGTATTGATAGGGTTTTACCTGTAGATAGGGTTATATTTTCAGTTGTACTTTTTCAGAAAATTGCAAATTTCCGGATTTACATTTAAAAGGTTCTAAATACTAATCAAGTGGTTTTACTTTATAGTTACAAACATACAAAAAACTGACTCAACGCTTATTCACCAACCATCAATTAATTGTAAAAATCCCAGGAAAACAATTACGCGTGGTTAAGGTTTATCTAAGGGCATGTATATCTGAATAAAAAAGGTTAGGAGTAATACACAACGTTTTGGCAATTATTTGACTGTTCTTTTATAAATAAATCTGCCTTTCTGAGGATTAACAAAATCAATGCTTTCGCCACTGTGCCGTTAATCTCAAATATTTTGAATGCACTTAATTTGTAGGTGTATATACATTTAATGCAGCATTATTATTACGCTATACATTTTTAACCGGATTTCAAATGACATGTGTATTAGATACAATAGTCCAGCAACGGAAGTATGTTTTCTTTACATGAGACGAACCCACTGTTAATGAATATGTTAATAAAAGAAAGCAACACTACGACATAGATGCCTGTTGCACTCCTATCAGTATCTGTGTTCTGCAGAGTGCAGATCAACGAGATATGCTTTATCACGTTGTTTTGTTTATGAATCGTAAAACCTGATATTTTAAAATGCAGCTGCTGCCGTATTCGTTACATTAAGATAACAAACTAAACTGCACTATTTAGTTTGTGTAGTAATTTAAACATAAAACTAACAACGGTTAAAAATCACTCATCACTTCCCATATTTCAAAAGTTAATATACTTTGTGTAGTGAGTGTATGTATGTTTGGATGCGCCTGATACATAACGATTTATGAACGTAAATATGTATTATGTAATGTGTTTGATAATCCGTAGGGTGGTACGCCCCTCTTGTACGAATTTCTGTATATGATAGGTAGTCTAATGAAATCTAATAAGCTAAAAACTTGTATAAATTTTTAAAAGTCGTGATTTTCAAAGGTCACAGAATTTGGTTTTTTGTAGATATCTTGTTTCCTATGTTCTAAATAGCATTTAGAGTTATTACTACAGTTGTATTAGCATAAAATTATCTACAATTCTGATAGAAATGTGAAATTTGGTACAGTGAAAGAATTTATTGAGTAGATAATTTTTATATGTGTAGGATAAATGGCGGCCACCACGATCGTATAAATGTGATAGCTAAGGAACCGCTTAACAAATTTTATTTATTTTCACGGTAAATAAAAGCTGATTAAATTACGCAAAATTAATAAATAACTTTGAACTGTTAAATCTTTATATAACTGGAGTAACAATCAATCTCACACTATTCGATATTACGAGTCACAACACACAACACACATCACAATGATGATCCCATCCCAAATTGTTCTAATATTTCTCTAAAAATACCTACATTTCAGCGTTAAAAATTAACTACTTAATAGATGGCTAAATACTAATATCTGTATTAGAGTTGTATGTATATGTAGCATCAATCATTCAGTAAAACCTATACAATACTGTGCTGCAAAGAGGTTAATTACATAATGATGAAAAGGTTAATTAAACAATAAATAATAATTGCTATTTCAAGATACATTAAATATTAATGATAACAGTCTGGAGATATGATAAATTTAAATACAATCAATCTCATTTATTGTCCGTTTTCGTATTTCTCTTGTAAAAGGAAAGCACTACCGCTACACAATGAAAATTATAAGGTAATTAAAATAGAAATAGAGCGAAGTCAGACGGTGTGAAAATTAAGAGAAATTTAATAAAAGATGTTATTCTTTTGTGTTAAAATCTAAAAATATCTTTAACTCATTTATCATATTTATTAACTTATATTTAGAAATCATAATATTTATAATTAGGTATTTTATTCTTTTCACTTATTGAGACAAACACATTTGATACTATACCTCTTGATTTTCACTTGAGTGCAAAAGAGTAATTTTGTACGGATTTTATTTCTTGGATTAATAACTTATAATATGGACTTGAATTTTATTCTTTTGTTTCCGGATTCTCGTAAAGGGCATATACAAATATACACATTTCTAGTTCTTAGCCCCGAATCTGCCCGAACCGAATGAGAATGCAACTGTATTGTTAGTAAGGGAACGCACTTGTATACGATTGAGAGAAAACACACGGCACGAATGAAAGAAAACTGATTTTAAACTGGTTTTGAGCACGTTTTGAGCGAGTGTGTTTCTATGTCGCAGGGTTTGCTTGGTTGCATGCTTTTGATGGGTACATCATGAGCAGAGATGTGCACAAATACTATTCAAAAGTATTTAAATACATACATACATATAAATACGACACAATAAAATCCCCTATTACGCTATCGTTAAAAATTCTATAGAGTCACGAAACGCGGCTCGACATGGTTCGTTTTTCGTTTTCGTTGGAAACTTCGTTGCTCGGCTAGTTTGCAATCAGTCGATTCGTGTGCGCAAGACCTTAGTCTTTAAGGTAAATGATGCGTAAAGTAACAGAGTAATAACTAATTTGAGTTTGATGGAACCTGGGTAACATTTTGTGTGAGATGTGTTTAAGTTGATTTGCAAGAATAAGTAGTTCTAAAGCTGGATAGCAGTCGGTGAGCGTACTCTACATAAATCAAACAATTTCATTTGTACTACAATAGGTGCCCACAAAATAACAACTAGATGTGATTAAAATATTAATTTCATTGCGAGAGTAAGTCTTTTAGACCTATTACAACCTATAAGTTAATGAAGTAAGCCCACAACGATAAAACCAAAAGGCTACGGATTCACCATTCCTGGTGTAGAGTAATAAAACTTTCTAACGATTTCAATTCCTAAACACTTTACACTCAATTCTACACATTCTGCAAAGTATCTTAGTAAATGAAATGGTACATACAATTATAAGTGTACTTAAAGTAATTTGATAGTCACATTGAAAGTGTATGTAGCTGAGATATAATTCAATCAAGCAAGAAGTAATATATTTTCATCACAAAAAAATAATCGTAAATATGCAATGCGCTTGAGTGAAACTAAACTTAAGAAATTTATTCTCCAGATACTAGACTCGAGTTTCAAGAAGAGGCTTGTGAAGTATAAATTAATGTAGAGATTGTTTATGATAAAGACCGCATGTTATATTTAAACGCACTTAATACATTCATACAATATATGATTACATCTTATATAAAAGTGAATGAACGTCATTGATAACCACAGATTCAAAAAAATTATTATGTATGATGCCACCAATCTGAATCTTAACTAAATAAGAATGTAATTATATACTAATTGAATAACGAGGACATTGAACTAACAGTAAGTTAGCAATCTCATGCCAACGAAATTATCGCGTTTTAAAACTGTCTTCTTTCAAATGTGCTAATAACTAATGTAAAGCTTTGATTCGTAACGCTTGGATTAACGGGTTACATGGGTTTCGAATGCTAAAAAAAAATCATAATTTCTCTAATATTTTACTAATTTAATAAATGAAATAATTTATTCAAATTTTTCCATATGTCAAAGATAAACATTTGACAAATATTTTGTGAAATTTTCTTTCACAAGAACAGAACGACAAAGGTATGAACGAACTCCTGAAGTGAAATAACACAATTTACAAAATTATTTAATACTGATCTATGTATTTTGTATTATATATATAATACTAGTAGTATTATCTGAATCTGTTAAACCCATTACGTAAGCTATAAAGTATGCTGTATAACAAATAATCCAGTTATACTCGTACGTGATTCTGTGAAGTAAACTAACTGCATTGTGCTAGTACTACTGCACTATATGGTACAACTGCGTTGTTGTATTTTGATAACTAGTAATAGTAACTAGACTTTTACTAATCTTGTTAATTATAAATATCTTTTAGAAATCAACTCAAGGTAAAGTTGCCTTATTTAAAAAGTAATCGTTTTAAAGATAACTGAATGCTCAACATTCATGTTAAATTTTCGAAACGAAAATTTCGACTTGACAGGAGAAATATTTGGGTACATCAAGTTAATCTTAAATTTAAGTAAAAATTATTGAAAATAATAGATATATGGTTAATTCCATAAAACAAAAAGTTGAGAAATGCGATGAAGAAATGTAAATTGTATTTAATATTCCCTTTGGAGTATAAATTCAAATGAAGCTTTCATTTAACGGTATAAAAAATTAACTAACGTTTACCCCGTTACAAAGCGACGCCTGTTTAGTGATATTTTTACAACAAAATATAGAATATATTTAATATATTTTTCTAAATAGCTTAGTATTTTAGTTAGTTTTCTATTTTTTACGGATTTATTGTTATACCGCAAAAAGTGCAATCATTTAACACTTTCTGGTGCATTTGAGTTGCTTTATTGCAACGATTTACATTTACAATGAAGTTGATCAAAGTGTCCTCTGAACTAAATTACTTGTTATTCAATGGTCAAAAAGAATTGGCGTTTAATGGTGTTAATCCTTATTATTCAGGAAAGTTATTACAAATATAAAAGGTTATGACTATACCAAGTGCTTTGACACTTGAATTTAAGATTTTTCAAAAAGTGGTGTTAATCCAATGAACGGCTCATATATTACTAATATAAAATTCTTTGGAAAAACACCTACGAGTCAATCAATCAAATCCACCAAAGAACAAAACCTCATTTAAATAAAACAAAACACTATTGTATTAAATTTGTTCCATTTCATAATTCTTATCAAGATGGACAGCGATTTACCAGACACCATATATATTTTTGCAAATATTCCTTTATTTAGAAGGTTTTATATTGCACAATGATATTGTATCTGGTTTCACTACATCCTTATCACTGTGTAATCAAGCAACACCTAACATGTCATTCACAAATACAAGCCCAATTTACGTATTCCAGGCTTATTAATTAAACATGTCATATGTTATCATATCACATTATCGATTACAAGTTTAATTATAAAACATTCAATTACGATAATTTTCAAATATTTGATAATTGCCCGGTTTTGTCCGGGCAAACAATACCAACTCTAAATCATAAATACTAAATAGTCTTAAACAAATTCGTTTTTTCTTCTAAAACATTCACGGTGTTTCTTAAGTACCATTTTGTTTCCAATACATTATTACATAATTATTTTGTAATTGTAGATGGAATGAAAAAATTTGTAACGTAAACAAAGCTAATCTTTGCTTGGCATGTTTTATACTCTAGTCAAAGAAACGACTGCCCACACTGCGAAACATGTAAGATGGCTCGCAATTTTTTATTACCGAAAGAATTCTGTAATTCTGTTTGAGTATTCATCATTAACGAGCCGAGCCGTTTTCATTTCACGAGAACCTTTTCATAACTGACAGCTACAACAAAAATAGTATACCCTTAGTATCCCTACTATGTTTTGATATGTATCCGCCAGAGAAATAATATTATTAATTTTTTTAGAATTACATTTTGGAAAACACCCCATTTTTAAACCACATCAAAGAAACTATAAAACTTAAGTAGTACTGGGTTTTTTAAACTACACTTTAGTGCTAATATCCTCTCTATACCATAAAAACCTATTCAACAATGAATATAAATAATTCTAACTAAGATATTAATATGTTATTTTTCTATTTTTCCAATAATGATAATTTTAGAAGGAGATAGAATAAGGAACAAAAATGAAATGTAATTAATCACAATGATATGTAATTTAATTATAGTGCCTGATGGCAAAAATTTTAAAATGTATAATATAATATATTAATATGTATTATAATTTTATAGAATTTAGGACAAAGCATCTTATATTACATATAAATTTGATTAAATTTTAAAATAAATAAAGGATTACATTTGTATCTACAAACATATTTTAAAATAGGCAATGCCATTCACCGTTACAGCGTATTAGCAAGGTGTAATTAACAATACAAAAGCAATAATTATCGAAACACGTAATATATTTATTACGTAATGATTTATTAACAGTTAAAAAAGTATTAAAAAAAATTTACCGTATCTGCCTCCTCGATAACTCATGTTTAAATTTAGGGATTTCGTTACAGCATTCCAGTTTTATAAAACACAAGAACAAAACACGGGTTGGATCTACAAACTAATATAAGTAATTAATTCTAAACAAACTACAAATATAAAATAATAAATATATGTATAATACTCGTATTTATGATATAATATAACTAAATGGAATAATTCGTTGTTATCTTCTTCATTTATTAATGAATACTAAGGTACACTATAGCTAGAATAATAATAGTCTTCCCAAGTCGAGTTTTTGTTATCAGTAGCTGCTAAGCGACTCAGCCGTTCAGGCCTGACTCTCGTAATCTATTGGGTGTTGCGATGGGTGTCACGATGGGTGTCACAGAATGTTTAACAGAATAAAATACTATACAATAAAACAATGACTGGTTGGTTAGACCCAAACTTTAATGAGGTGACAAATTTTATTCATAAAAACCGAACCGCACCTATAATAAATACATATTTGTATAAGAGCTTATATGTATTACTTAGAAATAAAGTGCAAGTGAGAAAGTCTCTCACTGAGTATTGGCGCCAGGTTATATATATATATACGAGGGCAGTTTAATAAGCCAATGACTTTTTGAATTTCCCGCGCAGTAACTTTCTCCCGTCAACTTAGTTTTCAATTTAGTTTGTGTTTGACAGCCATTGAAAGCAGACAACCTCGTGAATTTCGTGTACTGCTTAAGCATTATTTTTTGTGTAAAAAACCAAGAAACGTTTTGATAAATACTATGGAGACTCTGCACCATCAATTTCAATGGTAAGGAAGTGAGTTCCGTTGTGGTCGTACCAGCACAAGTGACGCCCAACAACGATCAGGTCGTCACACCATAAGTAGTCATTAAATTCCATGGAATGATATTGAACGATCTCATCTGAGCCGGTACTTCACATTTTACATAAATATTTTGACATGAAAAAGCTGTCCGCGCGATGTGTACCGTGATTGCGATTGAGTGTGTAGTCACCATGGCAAAACTCCATAAATTGCTACCCCATCCAGCATATTCTTCAGATTTAGTACCCTGCGATTTCCTGTTTTCAAAGCTGAAGAAATAGCTAAACGGTAAGAGATTTGGTTGTAACAAAGAGGTCATTATTGAAACATACGCCTATTTTGAGTGGTTTATGAAAACCTCTTATTTGGAAGAAATAAAAAAAAATGAAAAAACACTTAAGTAAATGTATCGAGCTTAAAGGAGACTATGTTGATAAATAAAGTGTTTTCTAGGCGAGGAAAATATCGTTTATTAAGAAATAAAGCGCTTTTTTAAAAAAAAAAAAAAAAAAAAAAAAAGTCACTTAATTATCAAACTAACCTCATGTTTTAATTTTCATGTAGTTCAAAGAACCTCCTATGAACCGCTGCCTAATAATTGTATTATACTTTACATATAAATGAAAAGAAATCAAAACCAAATATAGCGCTGATTCGAGAATGTAATTGCAATCCCAAAAGCCGTCGTTATTTCAAAGGTGTCGGCCTCATATTATTAGATTCTACAATACTAGAACGATCTAGTAATGAAATAGACAAATTACTCTCCAAACAGATTACAATTATAATTGAAATCAATCATATAATTGCAATTAAATAATTACGATAAATTGCATTGCGATAAACTGGCCTAGAACCACATATACAGGTTCATAAACAATTCGATTGACGTCTTAGTCTATTATATCTACGTGGATCATGATCACAACATAAACTGTAATAAATAAATCAGATAATAAGGGTATTATCTATTATCTAATTAAACAAAAGTAATTTTTGTTTTACTAGTTACTTCGGTAATATTATTAGGAGACACCTTGTGTTTTTAATTATGTCATACATGTAACGCATTTCTATCATTACAGAAAACAGTTGTACAATGTAATACAAATACTCAGCATGAGGTTGATTTCAATTTATGAGCAATTGATTACATGAATATATTCTCGTAAGTTCGATGTATGTTTTGTTATACTCGTACGTATAAAATTCCATATGGTTATATTAAAAGTAACCAAATATGAAATGCTTCCTAAATAATTATAAGACAAATGTTTGGTATGATAAATCCAATACATCTGATACGAACCGTGCGGACGCCACATAGGTTCTGTGGATGCTTACCTTTAAAGTGTAGCACACGCAGAAATTGAATCTGTGCAGTCAAAGACTTGAATATACTTGTACATATGTGAGCTGTATCAAATATACAGAATTTTTTTGTAGTACAAAAACATGGATCTCATGGAGATAGCTTCCAGGCTCCAAGAGGTGATAATAAAATGAGAAGAAATATTAATTTTAGCGATATTTTAGATCAATTGTTTTTTTTTACGTAATGTATACATTTACTATGCTATATATACTATACTATATACATTTAAAAATAACACATCCTTTTTCTGTTTATCCAAAATATATAAAACCGTTAAAAATCACATAATTTAAAAATATTAAAATTTTCACGTCTGAGTTTTTCACATTTACACCTGCTACGATGCAGGTGCAAATTTAGTCCTGTCGCACACTGCAAGCGTATTTAAGCGATGGCGAATTCGGACGTAAATCAGCGACTTGGTTGAACGGATAGAACTCTTAAAGCAAGCCGACTCCTGCGTTCTTTGCATGTGTTGTATACAATACATACATACCACGTACCGATACGACAGTACCTTAAGTCAGACTTGTGTAATGTAGGGTGTATTGTAGTTACTTTGTACTAACATAATTCAACATGAGAGCAAACTTTTACTTTATTTTTTATCGATACACCACTGTTATGAAACCACCACTGAAACGGCTGATTGCATTACCAGGTTCGGATAGGTTTAGCGTTGTAGCATGTATACGCTTGGTAAAATTCACTGATATACGGCTGCTAGATTCAAAAAGCGAATAATATAAATTTGAAAACTAAATTGGAGCAGAGGAAAAAAAGGTTTGCATTTACTACTCTTGACCGAACAATGTTTAAATATAATACACCGGTCCTTAATTCAAAACGCGGTCAATGCTCACAATATCTAGATAAGAATAACTACAATAAAAATTAATTATATAATTCCTATAATAAATTTCATATTATTTATACCTATAAATATCCAATAGAATCACCCAGTTATTAGTTACACGCATTGGCCAATCAGTATTAGAACCTTTAGTATCAGATATTCGAATACTGAATTCGGTAAACAAGTTAATGATGTTGCAGTCTAAGCTGAAGCCACCTAGCCGCCAGCTTATCAATACCGTCAGGGATAAAAATGCAGAGAGTACTTATTACCAAGAAAATTGTATTATCATATTAGGTAAATAATATACAAGGAAACGAATTGACAAAAACATTTTCCAGAGATTATTAATATAATTCAAGTCAGATGGGACAAGAAGTTTTCAATAAGCTATTTCTTATTAACAAAATTTTATCTGACGTCACATTTTATATTTAGGAACACATTTATGCATGCGTTTAGGTGTCAGAAACTGCACTATAAATTATATTATCTTTTTTTTCTTTAACATATTTAATTAACGTCGGCCTATTTTCGATACTGAGTCTTATCACAATCGAGCTCCTACTGTGTTGGCAGTTTTTCTGTCAGTGTCATGAACGTTGTTGTCATGACATGTGAATTGCATCGCTACATAATAAGTTTTTATAACTACGTGAGCATATAATCAATTTTAAATTATTAAAAAATAACGAGGTTTAAGTAAACAATGTCTAATCATTCAGACAAACTTCTACTATGTATATTAATATTTATATTTTATGTTGAACCGAAATTTTATTCTAGATTTACATAACAGATTTTATATCAATTTTAATCACGGAAAATTTAAACTTGTAATTACCAAAATATTAAGGAAGTACTAATCCAAATTAGTACGTCCAATCGGAGGCGAAAAAATTGGCACAATGTTTCAACGATTATGAAACAGCATTGTTATCTGTTATTGGCAAAATTATTACAGAGAATAAATAGTACAAGTAAATCATTGCAAGACACCCTGTACTATTTATTGTTAGGAACAAATCTGCTAAAATCGTCAAACAGGGAGTCTCAAAATTGAATTGCGCCTAGTGCTCTTAAATGGTAAGTGCGCTTGATAATAAAACTGGTGTTATGCAAACTGAAGAGGGGCAAACATAACGTAGATTTAAAAAATGTAAGAAGCTGAAGATGTACTAAACATTTATTCACACAAAATGAACAATTACGCAACAATTTTGCTGCAAAAGTATTTAATTCTATTCTAGCCTGTTAAAAATCGTGTAATCCCTTAAGTAATAATTACTCTACAAGTTAAAGATGTTTAAGAGATTTATTTACATGTCGTTTTACAATGGAGCGAAAAGTTATTACATACATAATACCTCGTACAGATTGGTGCGACATAAACATACGACATTCAACATTTATATATTTTCATTCATAAGTTGACATTAATTAGACATGAGTGTACTAAACGTGTTGTACTTTTAACGTACAGACTAGTGCGACATAAACATGCGACACTAATCGTATACTCATAGTTATATATACGAGTATATCATCTGTCAGTTGTTGAACTAATAAGGCATCTGCAGTGTATACTAGGTTAATAGCCGTCCCGACCTTACGAACTTATTATATAACATATTAACAATTGATAACTAAGATATTTTTTGCATTTAAATATAAGTCGTGAGTAGCAAATATTAAAGCAGATTTTATTTAAATAAAATCATACATTTAAAAATCTATTAGAAAGTAGAGGTACAAGTATCTATAGTTATTCAACATTTTTTTCTTAATATAATGGGTACGTTAATTCTTTTATGTTAACACATATTTCCCATGATCGAAACCTTGCTAATAAGAAACACAACGCAACAGCGGCCAATGACCGATGTTTTAATAATAATAATAAAAAAAAATAAGTAAGCAAATATTATTATTTACAAAATAATAATTATCCGTTTATTCTTTTCTTTTTATGGTTCTTTTAACCTTACGTTAAAGTGAACGTATAATATATGATAGGAGTAATACCAGTGTGACACTGGCAGTGCCCAGTACCTTTGTGTATGCATATGCATAAGTAGACGCGATTCACATTAAATTTGGTTAATAGCAGACAGTTCTCGTTTAGGTGGTTTCTATTAAGTATTAAAAAAATACTTTTTGCGTTTCTCGTTCAGTGCAAAAAAAACTCGTATTATGTTATGTTATACAGCCACGTACATGACAAGGCCGCTTTTAGGATCGGTAGACCCCTAGACACAAAATTTAAATATTTCACTTATTTAATATTAATTCATTATTTTCAATATAACAAATTTCAATATGCTTACATACGTCAAAGTTACTTTCTAAAAGTCATACATTTTGTTAAGCAAAAATTAAATATTCAATTGTCAAGTCGGTCATTTAAATAAACTAATTCATTTTTATTTGATAGTAAGGCCGTCCGCACATGGGTCGACTGATTGCAAACCTTAGCCCCGAATCTGCCCGAACCGAATGATAATGCAACTGTGTTGTTAGTGAGAGAACGCACGTATATACGAGTAAACTGATTCGATATTGGTTTTGAGCACGTTTTGAGCGACTACATTTCTTGATCGCAGGGCAATTACGTTGCATGCTTTTGATGGTGACATCATGAGCAGAGATGTGCATAAATACTATTCAAAAGTATTTAAATACATACATATATACAAATACCTCAGAATAAGACGCAGTAAAATCCCCTATTATGCTATTGTTAAAAATTCTATAGAGTCACGAAACACAGCTCGACATGGCTCGTTTTTCGTCTTCGTTGCGCGACTAATTTGCAATCAATCGACCCGTGTGCAGACGGCCTAATCAGCTATTTTTAAACGTGAATGTGTAACGGTCCTTACTTTAAAATACTTTATACGAATATACGAGTATGTATATTTATTGGCGTCTCTTAAAATATTCTGATAAGAACAGACAAAAACTTCTTAAACAGCGCAAAACCGTGCTGTGAAATATATCTAAATCAAGTGGATTATAAAACCTGTTGATTTATGGCCCGATTACCGTCCAATGTAATTCCAGTGTAAATATTCTATCGCTGAGTTATGTTACATAACATTCAAATCGGTATAATAAACATTATTTTAATTATTCGAAAATAACTGTCATTACAATTTATATTCGAAATCTTACATGTACAAATATGCTACTTTATTTGACAACAGGAAGTGAAAGTATCAGATAAGATTGCTAAATATAATTTTGGGTTTAATATTGCATTGAATTAGTCAAAACAATTATTATTGAAACCATTCTTCATTTTTGAAACCATTTCATAGTTCAAGTTATGTTACTTTTATAATTAGTTTTCGTAACAACCAAAGCTCGCAGCTGTATAGTAAACAGAGGTGGATAGGGAGGCGCATTCCAAATTTCACAATATTGCAATTCTCTTTGTTACATGCAGAAGAAAGCAGAGATGATTGATAATGAATACAGAGCCGAATTTAGCTAATCTCTACCTGTTGAGGACACTATTGATTTTATGAAATATAATTGTTTTTTTCTATAAGCCTTTTGACGCAATTGTTCCTCTGCCCTACCGTTAATTCCGGATCGAATGCAGTACAAATTTATAAAGATATAGGCATTCATACCAGAGTCATAAGTTTCAGCATAATATACCTAATATTTGACCCAGTCTGTATAAGTGATTCTAATCGGGAATGTTTATGCTTTAGATTTTAGATGAAAAAGAAATTAAAAAAGTAAATCAAGACGGTAGATTTCTTAGTTTTAAAGTTTCTTGCAGAATTTTTCCTAAATTTTCTTCAGTTATTACAATATCATAGCTTAGTTTTACGATTATATTAGTATAGCATATCTTTATATATTCAATAATAAATATTTAGCGTCTATAGCACTGTTATGTTCGCATCAATACCAAGACTTGTACTATCACAACAACAAAAAATTAAAAGGGCTATCATTCGAAGGAAGTGCGGAATGGACCCTCCATATGAGATGTTTTTGCCGACGAAAATTTGGTCCAGTTAGCGCACTTTAAATATTATTACTCCAAGACGAAAATTTGGTCCAGTTAGCGCACTTTAAATATTATTACTCCAAGACCCTGTATAAAAATTCAGATTGATAAATTTTAGTAATAAATTTATTCTCAGTCTGAACAAGATCTTTCAGATACAAATTTCACATTCTCAACAAATAAAGAAATTATTTAAAATTTAATTATTAAACTAGCTTATTAGGCAGCTGTGTTGTACACGTATCTTGAACAGCAAATATTTTCTGTTTACTCATTTGCTACTAGTATTATCTGGCGATTGTCGCTAATTAAACGTTACCGACCTGCATTGTTCCAGAAACCCGATAATGAAATTATCGAACCAACTTACGAGTATATGACTTCAGGTCATACTACAAAGTTTACATTTTATTGATACGCTTCAAATATACGTTAACAATAAGGACAGAATTAATAAGGTCCTCAAAAACATCGTGTTTTGAATATAATTATCCCTTTTTATAGGCGTTGGTCTCATTGTCTCCATGGCTCACGTCGACTATCCCGTTACTGTTATAATATGTACCAAAGACTAGTACAATTATTTAAAAATTACTGTCAAGTTTAAAATAATCAAATAATATAAAACAGTGGGTTCTGGCATCTCTCTATGCAAAATTTTGGTTTGTGACCTACTTCACGATTACAAACTTTTCAGTGAACACTCCCTGTCATGTACATGGTACATATATCGATCATCCAGTTCATTAGTGAGACATCTAATATACAGTTTAAATTAGGGATGGCAATCTGAGATCGATTAATCGAAAAATCGTGAATCGATCCCGAGAATCGATCTCAAACAGTCGAAAAACGATTTTTTTTTTTGTAATGCTGCAACTATACAATTATTTATATTATTTATTATAAGCTTGGACATGAAATATTAGGAATTAGTTAGGAATAGGTTAGTGTCTTTTTTTATTTATAAAAACTCAAAAAGAATCGCAAAATCGCTTCCTTAGACTTCGTTTCGAATCGATTAAGAAATCGATGTTTTTTAAAAATAACCACCATATAATGAAGCAATAATCGACTTATATGTGTTCCAGCGGTATTTGAAAAATTTATCTGCTATATAATTTATGAGTTATCTCAGTATTGAATCAAATAAAGGGTACACTTTTACACATAAGTACATATTCACTAAGTTTTTCGAAGATGTGTCTCTAATGAACTGGACGATAGATATACTATTTCGTCTTTCTTTGAAAATTATATGGAGTTTTAAATCTTTCAATACGCAGTCAACGGCACAGTGACTAGACTACTCTTCGGATTCGATTACTGAATCGATGCGGTACGTGATCCAATATTGTAGAAGGTCATCGATGATGGGAATCAGCATCGTAAATAGGACACGTTAAATAATTTAATAAATAAAAGCAATACTCAAATAAATATACTAAAGTATTACCTTTTATTATTAAAAAATAGTGATATCATGATAACAACAGTTTGCTGCGACACAGCATTTGTAGCTGAGTCAAGAGAATAACACTTCTAGGAATAGTCAAATACAATGGACCACTGTTTCGGACCTACAAGGGAGATGGATTACGCATAACATTTATGACTTAATAAGATTGTGGACCTGATCAAGAGGTATCGGGAAGGGGTGACAACGGCACGTGAGGGTGCCTGGACCTCTTGATTCATCTCGGATATGGACACTCTTACTGATGGCTTCTGACAGCGATGGTTGATTTGACCACATTTATAATACTACATATTTTATTCGGATTGATTATTAATAAATATATTCTTGTTGAATTGATTGTAATGATTTAATTAAACAACCATAACAGTCAGGGCCGTGACGCATAGTTGAGCATCTCACAAATACAACACCGTAACCTTATTACCTGTCGACATACAAGTCGACAGCTTATATATTATAGTGGTAATCATTAATCTAGGTTAATACTCTTCAATAGCAGGTGTTTTCAATGAGACGATATTGGTTATAATTAAAACAATAATTAAAAAACAAAATGAAACATTTTCCTATACTTTGTATTTATTTTTGTACGTTGTTAGAATTATAATATAGCGCTGGACGAGAATCAAATGCGAAAGTATTTCAACGTCTAAATGCACTTCGTCACTAACGTCTGAATTTAAGTAAAACATTTTCAATCAATTTAAAAAAATACATATTCAAATCTTGTCCTATTTGACCTAGAATGTATCATGTCTCTTTCTGAAAGCAGCGACTGTTTTCTTGCAACAAATATACTAAATATTCGAGGTAGTTATAAACATTTACTAAGGAATGTATAAACAATTGAATGCTGAAGGCCGAATACTACATGCACTGATTTAAGTTTCTCATTGAAGAGACATTCACTAGTTTTACTATTTATAGACCTAGAACAACTACTATTAGTACAATATTACCAATAAAATTATAGCAACAAGTAACATGTTGAATTTGTGCTAACGGAATTTATTATCGATTTCATATAAAGAAAATGTGCGAGTACATGAATTCCATAACTTGTTAACAAGTCTAAAATCGTCGTCATACTGATCTAAACATACCATTTAAAACTGTGTAGAGGAATTAGAAAATAAGCAACAGAAATCAGAGAACTAATGCTAACATGTAAATGTAAATTGAGATGTTAGAACGTAAAGATGTAAAGAAAATAAATGAAGAACTATATCTTCTTTACAGATGCGCGGAGCAGTGAGGAGCAACTAAAAATCTAATGAAACTTTATGTGCAAAGTAGATCTTAATTTTTGGAATCACAAATTTACACCCAGTTATAGAATTGAATTGAAAGTGAGGGTGAATATTGGATAAGTCAAAATATTACCAATAAATATTCAAATTTAATATTTTAATTAAAAAATAGAATTAAAATTTAAAATTAATAATTACTAAATTATATATAATAATCAAGCGTAACGACAAATGCTAGTATAATGATAAAGTTGTCTATCAAAACTACATATCCTTAATTTTACAATTAGTCATGATATTACAGAAATCATTAGCAAGTAACAGTGTGATTTACAAAAACACGCCATGACGTCACGATTGTAACGATGATGTTTGGTTAATACTGAATAGCATAGTAATTCTTTATACAGGTTTTAGCCAACTACACAAAAGCAATAACAATCGATGTTGTCACATTGGGTGCCCAAAGCATTAAACCAACATTAAATATGGTTGCATCATCTCTTTTCTGTAAATTATTTTATTCGGCCTGTAGACCACCTTCCAGTGCCGCATTTAGAGGTGTGGAGGCCCTGAGACAACGAAGGAGTGGAGGCCTCTCATTATTTTCCGAATAAAAGGAACAATTTTTTTCCGTCAAGTCTTTCAAAAATTTAGTGCTTTGATATCTATTGTGGAGGCCCCTTTCTTGTGGTGGCCCGCCTGCCCTCCCTCAAATGCGGGCTTGCCACCTTCTACTCAATTTCCATCAATTTCTAAGTTTAAATAACTAATACTTCCTCGTTAGTTTATAAATATTGAAAAAAAAAATGAAAAAGAAAACTACATAACTATTAATAAAATTTGATATTATCTTGGAATATAAGAAGGTCGATATGGAATATAATTGCAAGAAGGAATCAATTTGATCTGTCATCAATGATGATCAACTAGTTTATGAGTATTAATTTCGTAAATAGAATACTGGTTTACTAATTCAGAAAATTCATATTGAGAAATATTACATACATACCCCGTATTCGTGTACGAATGTCTAAAACGAATATACATACAGTAAAGAAGCACACAGGAAAATATCCGCTCTCAACACCAATGTTTTTTAATTCCACTAGCTGAGACATCCGTGGCTCGTTTAGTGCTTTAGCGATTCATACAAGAACACGAATGTGTGGATCCGGCATAATACTGGTTTTCTGAATATTGTTGCACATATATCAATGTTATTGAATTGTAGTTCATGTTTTTATGTAATATTTTTTATAACCACATTGCAATGTTAGATATTTTAGCACTTTCATTTTAGAAAATTATTAGACTATAAAATACTAATTTTATTATTCTACGCGTTTAACAATTCTGTTACAATTAGATGAAATATAAAGAAATTAATGTTGAAAAATATAATATTATTTTACAGTGTAGTAGGTAGTACACATTACAGTGAAGTAGGTACCTTAATTTGAGTAATGAATAAGTGCTAAGGAGGAACGTAGACTTGTTCTTGAGAGACCATGTAATCACAGTTCAATGTGAATTATAACTAAAATGTTATTTATTTAAAGACTCAACATCCTTTCTGACCAAAGTGGCTTATGAAAGAACAATTCTTTTGGTACCGCACCTAGTCAGAATTTGCCTATATTCCCAGCAAATCTCAATTCAGCAAACCAGCAATTATTATATTTAATATATTTACTTTTATTTCTTTATATGTCACAAGCTGAAACTTACATTTAAGGTACAACCTTAAATTAACACTAAAACTCAATGAGTGGATTGGGGCTTAACTCCATGAACACTCTAAACACGATTTTAAACAATCCTTAAAGTTTGATCTATTATTATACATATGATCATTTTATGATAATTACCATTTCCGACACACTGTTTGTATTACCATAAACCATATGTATTTTATCACCATCAATAACATTTGTAATTATTCATTATTTAATATGTATTTTTTGTAACTTGTATTATATTTGTAGCATATCATTAAAACTAGATAACACAAATTTGTAGATATTTTATAATTCATAAGTTAACTAAAAAGATTTTCAAAAGGAACCACATATCACACATTTTGTTTTAATTAATATTTTTACAGCAATATTATTTATCTATATTGTAGATATGTATATCAAATTGTATTTTTAATTTTAATTATGTTAAAAAACCAGTCTCGAAATAAATATAATTGTCTAAAATCAAATCAGGACTTAAACGGAATTGCTTCACTAGCTACTACCGCCATCTATTTATCAGTGAACCAACTACTCAATGATAGAATCAGTGCAATACCTCATATACAAGCCCATGACGCATTTATGCATCATTTGTAAAACTGTCATGATCAGCCACCTGTTATCGGCTATCAAGCATATGTGGGATTTTATTTAGAGGCGAAAATTACGGTTAGTAAGGCACGGCACGACTGAGGAATAATTCCGCGCGAAAAAAAAACGCGAATTCTGTCATACATGTAGTTTGCTACAGAAATAACCGCGACAGAGAGATTTTATAGTTGAATGTGGACACACGCACTACGGAATTAATTCCACGAAAGTAGTATGCAGTATGTCAGATATTACAGCAAGCATGTCGCGTACACCAATTTCTGCGTCATCATACATTCAATAGTTGAACTAGAAAGTGCGTTAATACAGAGGAGACCACCCCTGTGGGATAAGTTTGATCCTAAATACTGCGATAGAGTGGTTAAAGCAAGAATGTGATATTTTATATATATAAAAATAATTTCATTAGGCTTAAAGCCGTAAATAGGTGAATCCAGTATTTAATGCATCTTTTTAAACGCCTTTGACGGCGTATTAGTAACAAGCAAATCAAAATTTTAGTTCTCTTATACATTTTACGTATATAATTGCATATTATTTTTAAAATATCTTTAATAAAAAGTATATTAACTCTATATTATTTTTAAAACACGTCCATCTCGGCCAAGTACGGCATATAATTTGATAAGACCGCGAGGAATTTATTCGCACTTTATGCTAAGTTTTATTATACGTCCATGGAATTAAAACTACGCGGAATTGTTCATCAGTCGAGCAGTGGCCTAAGTTGCAAGCAGGTTGGAGTATCACTACTCTGTACCAAGCATAAGGTTTATCTAACAAGCAACATCTAACATTCTTCTAACATCCAAAATTTATGATTTTTTTATATGAATGTTGAATGTCGCATGTTGGAATCACACTAGTACGGAATTTAACATAACGAAAGTTTTGTGTTACTTGTTAAAAGTGGCCAACCTCAAATAATATAACTCATTTTTTTTTAAATACAACATTGGTGTTTGACACAAAACTGCTATGCTTCTGTCTTCTATAATTTCTGGGTTTGATCATCATCAGTTTAATGCATTATGTATTTATATTATAATACACTTATTAAGCAGCAATGTCGAATGAATATCAGACATACTCAACAAAAAACAATAACAAGTTCTGTGAAATATGCACACATTCAATAATCACAAATTAAATAAATTTAAAATTTAAATAATAAAATTAAAATTTAATTATATCAAAATATTAAACCAAAATAATATGGCTTTTTCCTATTTACTGATTATTTCAACTCCTATACGAAAATATAAATAAATATATATTAAATGGACTTAGATTAGAATATATCACTTAATTATATATTTAAACGATTCTCCTTATGGTTTTCATACACAAATACGTGTATTAGTGCATAACCGTATTTATCTGAGAGGTAAAGAGAAGCAACACATAAAGGATCATTTCAATTTGAATGATTCGTCCAGACCCAGGCATGTTGCATATCACTGTAATAGTGCGAGTGAAACATAAACGTTGTATGTTAATGTTGTTCTGGTCTGGACGAAGCATTACGTTACAAAACATCTGTTTTTGCTTTGTCTAGATTTAACATAAATCAAAATTTCTAGGAAGTTAAACATCCGGTTTTTTAACCAAATGTGTGCATAAACTATGAAGGGCAAATAATGAAAGCTGTAACTAAAAGGGAAGCATATTTCAATAAAGAGGATGTTATTTGTTTACGATGCGTTGTACGAGTGTACGAGTATTACCAATCCGAATGTGCCATGGCAGAACGATAAACTGATTTGGAAGACCTTGAAGTGACAGCCATGTCCTAGTGCAATATTGGATTATTTACGAATATGTACTCTAATGGAAACTGTACACAGAATTGAGACCGCTGAACAAACACCCTGAACACTGTTACTTTATGTATGTATTCATAAATATTCTCGTTCCTTTTAGAGACATGAACATAGGTGTATATATGTATATGTATAATTCCTAGCGTTTGCCCGTTGCAACGACGATTTTTTTGATGTAATTTTTTAATAACTATTTTAATTTCTTATAGATTAAAATGTACTAGTACATATAATAATGCAATATCATTGTAAAGATAGAAAATACAACTTTGAGAAAACCGCAAATGCCGTTAAGTAAATGCGGCTCTGACAATTATTAAATTATTTACAACTAATTAAAATATGTAGTATAGTTCAAATTACGAGAGTTCGGCGGCGACTCGTACTTAATATAAATTATGGGGTATAAACTGCCAATATAAGTAAAAAGCACTTCTATAATGTATATAGAAACGAATAAGATAAAATTCTTTATCGTATTATAGATTTATACCGCTCTTATAACCTCTTTTAAGTATAAGTCGTCGCCGAACCATATTTGGACTATATAATGTTATGAAAAGATAAAATTAATCATTAATTATTCTTCCTCAATAAGCCCCCATAATTCTGGGTCCTCATGCATAATTAATGTCACCTGAATATAGATGTTGTTCAATTAGTGTCACTAGTTATTTCTTGGATTATTTATCCAAAAAAGTAAATATAGGGATTTTAAATAATATTTTATAAAATAGAAGTGCTTCGTGAAATAATAGTCAAAATTTGTCACTCGAAAATGAAACACTCAAAGTGAACGATTGAACGCACTACGGGATTGAGTAAATGAATCGCACTCAAAATTCACTGCCAGTAATTAGAATTGAGATGAGAGAAATTCTGGTATGTGACCAGAAATATTTAACTTAAATTTAAAATTTAATGAAAATTTCTTGAAAATATAAGTGATACGATTTGTGTGAATAACGAACTGTTAAGAACGGATCTGAGTAAAATATGAAAACTTCTCAAATAAAACAAATCAAATTTACTAATTGAATAACAACAACCGTATTTTAATTTATTGGGAACTATATTTCGTTTGTAAACCTAGCGCAGAGAAAGGTACATTTTACCTGTAATGAGCCGTTTACTACTTTTACGATGTTTTTACGAGTTGTGCGCAGAATGCGGAGATAACGAGGATTAGATGAGGTTCACCATGCGCTACAGTCTGCAGATCTGACCATATGCAAATCCTTGCAGTGCAATGCTTTATAAACATTTTATAATTACTCGTACATTTAGCCAGATATATTGCAGGAAACGGAAATTAATGAAATAGAATATGATAACTCTATTATATCTAGATGCATTATGGCAAATGACAAATAAAAAAAAAATATTACCGTACCGCAACTTTAAAAAAGTTTATTACCGTAAAAGAGGTACAATATTTATTTATTACAGAGATCGAATGGAAAAATGAAAATCGTTGAGGTAATGAAGGGTCAATTTTACATAGAAATATAAAACTTTATATTGTGTTCAATGAAAAATTATTTAATTAAGCAATTTTTATTAATTGCACATATTCTACATTTATTCAGCATTTTGTTTTTAAAGGATATTTATGGTACATAACATATTACGTACATTATGTTAGACAGATTTTGAGATAGATAGGGCAGATTTTGAGTAAAATGCAATACTCTTGATATATATAAAGATGATCTCATAAATAATATATATAAAGATTATTTACAAGAAAACCATCGAATTATCTAAGATATTTAATTAATTATATTATAGATCTTTCAACCTCTACCAAAGCATACTGAAAGTGGAAATCACTGCCAGTGTCATCTAACCACAATATTCCCAACACTTAATAATTATAATTAAACTCTGGAAATCCTTTTTGGTGCTGAGTGCAAAGCATAGAAATATATGCGTATTTATAAGTATTAAAGCTGTCAGGACTCAAACCCTAGGTGAATGTCTTGTCTATGATTTGTCACCGCTCGATAAACTATATACAGATCAAATTACAAGAGTTCGACGGCAAATTATGCTAAGAAGAAGTTATAAGAGTCGTATAAAACTACCTTACTTTTCCATTGTATCGTAGATATATGCAACACAACTTGTTTTGAGCATGAGGCACCGCTCCGAACTTTCGTAATTTGAACTATAAAAAATAGCAATTCTACTATGATTATATGATGATAATCCAAGATATGATAACTTAAAACAAGAATAGCAAATAGACAAATAACAAAATTTATGAAATAACAACAAATGTTAAGTTTAGCACACGTACCACCATAATTGTCATCTTTGCTTTAATACGAGTTTGTACATTTTGTATACGTATATAAAATGACATACACTTTATACAACAAGTATATATTAAGAAGTTATATTATCATGATGACCGCACCTACACTATCTATTAAGTCATTATTAAAAATATCAAGTCACATTGACTAAATTCTTTCATATATATAAACATGATTTTTAATATACGGATATAATATTGATACAACCATGGAAAGTTTAATGTACCTAGTAATATGCATATATTTGCATTTCCATAAGAAAATCTTTTAAATTATAGTAGGTTTTTTTATATTTTACACATTCATTTACTTAACATTTTGTAAAACAAACATAAATTGACAAAATCGAACAACAATGTTATTTTCTCTAGATAGATGAAAATATACTTTATATCAGAATATTGAAGTGAACGAACTGTTGCATATGGCTATGCGTTATTTATTTACATTTTTATAAATAAGTACGAGTAATACATATATAAAAAAATTATCGCGCATTTTTGTCTTTCACAAATGTTTCAAAACTTCGCTCTAAGTCGTAATCGCTCACAAATCGTAATCATAGGAAAATTGTATTCTTCTAAAAGAGGAGAGGTATGCCGATGACATCATTTTGCAATACTCATATAAAGACACTTTAATTTATTCTATATACCTTTCTAGTCATAAAAGAAGCAATAAAGCAAGAAATACTTCATGAACAAATTTAGATAGTTATGAATATAAAATAAAATTACTAAACGAATATTGCTACAACAGCACGAGTAGCAATATTTAGTTATATGTTGACATTTCAATTAGTTTAGATAAAACTTGTTTTCATTATGTTTCTTATTTCTAAAAACACATACCAAAAGTATAGTTATTGCATGTAGTTAATATAGGAACTAATATGAAACGTAGTATATCTGTCATAAATCTGACATTCATTTTAGAGGGTTTGAATTAAAAACAAGTTTCATGCAAAAATTACACATAAGCAGTATGTATTCTTGTATGCAATAAGTATTAAAACGTATAGTTTGTAAATGTACGATGAAACAGAGTACGACGACTCATCGGCCGTAGAACATTAACTGTTTTTCATAGTACAGTTACATTTCAAAATGTCAAATTAACAAATATAAAAAATATATATTAAAATACCAATAACAGAATCAGGAATGCTCCAATCCAGCGTGTATAACTTAATCCCAAATAAAACAACACTACTTCATTAATTATTAAACACAACACAGTTTTTAAATAAAACACTATGATTTTAAAATATTTTTCAATTGTTTTCTATTATAAATATTCTGTCAATTAAAAGTAAATATATTTGTTTTAAAAAAAATTGTTGGCACTCGCAAGGTCGTTGGAGACTGCTTCAGTTCCAAGCAAAAGTATAAAACTGATTTCTGATTTTGTATTCTGTTTCTGTATATCTGATGTATCTTATACATTTGACATATATTTCTTTTATTATATTTTGTTTATATAACTGGCCGCGTAAATACAAACTAATGCTTATTAAACTATTATTATAAATATTAAATAATGTTTTCATAGGTTTTAAAAATAATTAATCTTTTAAAGTAATAAACTTTTTGCTTTTGTATCGATGCTTCAAACACTTTCAACTACCAGCAAGCAATAAGCGTATTTACAATTTACAGTTTGAAATTATACGTTGATACAGAGGCGTCTATAGTTGATTTTCAAAAAGGGGCTAATGTAAAATTAAAAAACAAAAAGTAATTTACTTGGATAGACAGGAGCCTTTTTAAAATCAAGACTTTTATTAAAATACAATACCACTCATGGTCCATAGACTTATTTTTTGGTTCATATTTAAGGTAGGTAAATCGGAAATGTTCTGCTATACAAAAACAAAATTTAAATTAAATTTCATTTCAGAATAATACATGTAAGATTACCAGGGGGATCCGATCAAATTGAAGCCACTGAAAATATAGTTTTCCAGATAAAGAACTTAACTTTTATGTGTTATGTATTATTGAAAACTTCATTTCATTTCATTTAAGAAACAATCTTATCATTAAAATTCCACAGACGGATATTTTGTATGAAAAATATTAATTTAAAAATGAATTATACAGTGGTTGATGCTTGACGCCATGTTTTTGTGCCTTCGCATTAAATTCCCGAACCAGCAGTATATTTTCTTTGATTGTTTTTTAGTTCAACTTAACATATGCGTTGCATAAATAAAATTATAAATGTTTTAGTCAGTGTGGTAGCTCACATATTTGAGGACTCAACACCATATAAACTGCCAACATAATAGTGGTGATGGGACTCAACATCGGAAATAGCCCATGTTAAATAATGTATATAATTGAAAAATATTTTAGTTACTACATTTTGATGATTATTTAAACTGTGACACCCATATTTAGTTAATATCTACATCTACATTTTCTATCATTTTTGGTCTTACTATGAATTTGATTATATTCAACGTTAATATGTATAATCATCAATTCATTTATATTACTGAATTGCCTCTGTCTTGCTGAAAGGTAGAACAATTTATTTGTGAGATAGCAACATACATTCTGAAAGTTATTTACTATCTCTCAACATTCAAAGTAGAAGAATTGATAAAAAGTAAACTTTTAAAAAACACTGTGGAGAATTATACAAAGTTTTTTCTATGTGTATTTTTTACCATTTCCTTAGTTGAAAATTACAAATTAAATGTTAATTTGTAGAACTTACCATGTCATCAAATGATTCTATATTCTCTTTTTGAAGTACCTAAATTGCTTTGACATAAATTGGGTACAAATATAAAACGTAATTTTTTATGAGTGGACATCAGTAATATACAAATTCCATGTTTAAAAATCAGTTTGTCCTAAATTTCAGTTTGTCGTGTACTTATTTTTAGATCTCAATCTAAATTAAATTTCTCCAGTAACAATTTTTATAATCTTTAATTCATATACAGTAACAATTTAATTTTCTCTTGTACGTACCCATTTATTTAACTCTAATACTAAATTACATCACTTGTGTTTGTTGAACATTTGCTTGTATTTTAACACTCAACTATTTTATTTTTAAATTACCAGTATTTTTAAAAATCAAATTTATAGTGTAATTTTATAATAAAAAAATCTATTTTAAAATATTTGAAGACCCTTAGGAAATATAGAAATTCGGCGACTATGTTTTAAAAGAATGTTGATATAATATGTTCGAAAATAAAATGAACCTAAACTGGTAATACCTGTTGAGTTAGAACCGTTGAACGGTTTTTAATTTAAAATTGCATTAAAAAATCGTTCAATATTTATTTAATTATAATTTATTTAATAAACTCAAGACAAAAAGTAATAGAAAAATATATAAAAACCATTCTCAATATGTGTTAAAATATCAATTTATGTAAATTATAGTTTACTTTTTAAAAATGCAAAACTAGTAGTTCAGCGTTGAGAATTATCCTTAAAACTAATTGCAATAAGGAACAATTTCATAAATAGTATATTATTTTTATTAGTATTTTTGATTAATTTTCAATAATACTTACAATTATAATAAGGAAAATACTTATGTATCTATATTATACTCAACTATATTATATTATTTTCAGTTCAAATATATTCCAGAAATGAATATACTCTAAATGCGAAACTGCATCTATGCGCCATCTCTCGTCAATATTAGGAAATAATGTGAAATAATGTTTAAAAGAAATTGCTAAGTAAAAAATATGCTTTATAATCTACAACCAGATGTTTGCTATGAAACAAACAAAAACACACATGATTATTAACGAGTACTTAATGATTATTGTAGTATAACAGATTACTGTCAAATACATTCAAATGATGCTAATAAATGACGGGAATCCCATGCGACTGGGTCAAACTTTTGTGGAACAGTTGATTCATTCGAATGAATGGAAGGTTCTCACGGACCGATACCACAAGCCACATAATATGACCCATACAAATTATGCGGTTTATGATCGTTACTGAACATCGATTTAACTCGGTTGAGTAAAATCCCCCCCATAAGAACGCGCTTTATCTCTCCGTGCGAACGCTGCTTGAAATTCTGATGTCCTCCTATTAATGTCTTTAGTGACACACAACTACTCGCTAAGCCCCAGCGGTAGATTTATGTACTACAGCAGAATTAATGAATGGCAGTATTTTCAAAAAGAACAATGATCAACTTTTGTGCAAAAAATTTCAAAGCTTATTTATTAAAAAATAAAAATCAAATTAGATAATCTATTTTAACTTATTTAATACAGAATTATATTTAACATAAATGCTTATTATAAAAATACAAATGACATTATTTTATTCGTAATTTGAATTCTAAAAGATAAAATATGTAGGTAGAACTTACAATATTCCATGATTCTAATACTTCGCAATATTATTATTATTTATTGTAATGTTTTTGCCATTAGGCACTACATTCTTCCGCCTTAAATCAATAAATTACATATCATTCGCAATATCTGCAATTACCATTATTATTTGTTAATGATCTTATAATGATAAGAATTTGTTACCATTTTGAGATTCCTAAATACCTTTTATTTAATGATTCTTTCTCAGCTGTTACTGTAAAGGATAATTGTATGTAGTTAATTATCCGCAGGTAATGGAACGTCATTACTACTTGTTTAATCTTTTTTCCATACTATGAAAATAATTTTGATATTAAAATAATAAATTTAATAATTTAAGCTCCAACTACTATAGTTACTATATTATATCATGATACCAATGATTTTTCTTCTAAACTGCATATTGTGCCGGAAAAAGCTTTGTGGTGTACCTGAAATTAAAATTTCTAGAAGAATTAATATTTCTATGTGAGTTAAAAAATATATTACTATCTTAAATTTTTAAAATACCGGTATTTAGCCGTAATTGATAAAACGATTTCGGATTATCTGAAATATAAAGTATGCATTATTTAAGCACCTAAATATATTCTTAATTTATTCAAATATTTTCTAAAATATAGTTCAGAAAATAACAGATAATTATTTTAAAATATTAAGATACCTTATGAAATATATATACTTAACATTTACCTTACGATTTATTACACCCATTGAAGCTTTAGAACTTTACTCGCACTAAAATTAGTGATTTACTATATTTACTTATTGAAAAATTAATTCTCCCAAACAAAATGGTAAATGTCCGAGTTGTGGGCGTCATTTGTCAGTGATTATGACAATCGGGACTATTCGAACCCATGATTTCCGAAAAATCCCGATTTCTGTATTTGGCTTATGTTTATGATTCCATATGTTCGCATGTGTTCGCATAACAGCCTGACTGTCTAAAGACAATCGTGTCCATCGTGATCGTGTCAATGGTGTCATTCCTCAGTCCACCTGTCTGACCTGGTCTAACCTCAGCAACACTTGTAACAATATTTTATACCATGTAAATTTGTCACAAATACCTTTCTCTTCAGGGCAAATTTACAATAGAATCAATTTGTCATAAGTTTACCTACTGTAAATTTGTTACAGATTGCTGTGTAATGATTTTTTTGCTCATGGGATATTCCATTCATTTGACTCCCCTTTGATTGACGGAACCATCTTGATGAAAAAAGTGACGCCTTGATCAGCACAATCCATTTGCGGCGCTATATACAAAGTCCCAATAGTATATGTCAAAAATGACAGAAACACAGAAAAGTGCGCATAGAGAACAAAGTTTAAATAAAAGTTCTTGGAATTTTAAATATTGTTGTATAAATGAAAATGTTACGAACTTTACTGTACTAATACTAAGAACATTTTTGTTGGGCACTAATACTTTTACTAAAGCTTAGGTTAGAAATCGCTAGCATTTTCATGTGCAAAACGGGACCAGAACTGACGAGATCCTCTTGGACTAATCAGCCCCTGTTACAAGGTTGGCTGAACGATTTACTGTTTTACTTAACTGGCCATGTTTACTAACTTTTTCGATAACTATGAGTTCAGCTGCCTGATAAGTTATTTTCCGATTATAAAGCTAATAAAACATCTATTGGCCAGTGAGAATGAGTGAGAAACTGAGTGGAGAAAGGTGCATAAGCGTTTCAATGATTTTAAATATTTATTCGTCAGTTTGTTTTGAATTCAAAAATAAAAGTATACAAATTTATGAATGAGACTGATTTAATGATTTTTTAATGAAAAACTTTGATGATAAATACATTTTGCATTTTGGAAATGAACTTCTATTTAAATTTATTATAATGGGTTTGTGTCCTATGTCTTAATTTCTATAAAAGTGTACTATATATTGATAAAGTGGGTTACTAGAACCTCAAATGTTCAATTATTTTTTAATAACTCCTTATATGTTAAGAGATATTAACAATTAAAAAAGTCATTTTGTCTCTTTAATTATTAAAGGGATTCAACGTTGTACACATTCCAAATGCATGTGACATCACAACCGCTGCCAACCTTACAGTTCATAAATATCTGCTATATGTATTTATATATCAAAATATCAAATATTATTTACAGCTATTTCAAGGAACAATCAAATTTCAATATTATGTCTGCCTTAGCAGGGTTAAATAAAATTAAATCTTAGTATTCTTTGACTTGACTTGATTACTTCGACTACCAACAGCTACAAAACATTACCACAGCACTGACCTACTCAACAAATAACTGACGTTAAAATGCATTTCTCGTCATACAAATATGGCCGACCATTTCTAGCGCTAAAACTACAATTCAGATTTTTAATTGCTATATATCCATCAACATTTAGATATTTAATAAAATAGACACGCCAGTAAACATTTATTAACATCAATTTCAATCAACAATTGAAAAATCGACCACTAAAAAATGAAGACACAAGCCCATTGTTTCATGTTATAGCTTAATATTTACGATAAAATTATTTCATTAGTTAAAACTACTCACACCTTTACAATAGGATATTGATCTTAAAATTATCTTCACTTACGTCATACTAATATACTTACTATAATGTCATAACAGGCACTTATATATTTTTGAAAGTTAGCCCATATTATTTTCATATCTAATTTCTTTATTCTTACAATAAATATCATATTTTGCTATTTCTATAAGTTTTTTTCTTTAAATTTAATTTATTTAAAGTCAGCAGATAATAAAATTAATTTTGATAATGAACAAAACCCAGAAAATATATATCGCACGAGGATCGAACCCAAAAACACAACAATTTAACGTCTATCATAATTGCTTCTGGCCACTGTATCGGCTTTATAATAAGCTTATTACTAGTAATAACCACTAGAAAAACCACGTGAAATGTTTTGCTTATTATTTTTTTAATTGTTTACGCCAAGCCTCCTAAACTTTAATAAACAAAATTATTCTTATGAATATGGTTTTGTTTGTTCAAATATAACATGAGCACTCTGAACACACTCTCCAACTGTGCTGCCAGATTCTCTGTTTTTGCTCATTTCGAAAGCAAAATATTTTCTAAAATAAAATATTTTATATACTATTTTTAATGTTATATGAAATGTTTTATAAAAAATACTAAATAAGAACTGGAACATACGAGTATATTTACTAATTATTTTTAGGTATTACAGTTAACAAAAATCTATTTGAAACAGTTTAAATTAATACTACACTTTCAAGAGGGTTTTACAAGATCAGTTAGGATTCCGATTATAAAATGTTACTTATTATCAGACAGTGCGAATTCATGTTTTGAATATCAAATTTTATTATCGAACAACATCGATTATTATAATTGTTATAATGCAAAATACTAACATAAATATTTTAATATTGCGTTGGTATTTGATTTTATAATATGCGCTTGGTTACTATTTTTGTAATAATAATTAAAATGCAGAAATACAATGCCGGCTTCAAAATGAAGCTCTATATTTTAATAGAAAACCTTTGTTTCGTGATAATACATTATACTTTTTCAACAGTTTGATAAATGTGAGAATAGTGCATGTAGTTTATGAGTGTTTATGAGATTCATATCATCTAAGTTTTGCTTTTATAATAGTCGCTGCCAAGTTTTTAAAATGAATGTATTGAATTCTTAATTTCCAGGCTGGCAACACGGAATTGCATGGAATGCTGGGCAATATACTTGACGTTAGGTACGCTTTATAAATCATACTATGCGAGGAATGTTTTATAATAGTATTTGTAAACTGATATGATGTGTAATTTTTATATGCAGTGTAAAAAATAAATCTTATTTATAACATTTTTTACAATGAATTTTACAATACAATTTGTTTTATTGATATTATTTTAAACATACGTATGCACACAACATACAGAACATAGGAGTTGCGCCATAACCGACAGAGTTGCAAGTTCGGAGTGATTCGTTTCTGTACGCCATATACGCAGACCGATAGTGAATATGCTGTACTGAACTCGACTACTTTTCTGTATGTCTGAGATAGTTTATGTCGAAGTCAGCCATTGTTGGTATAATATATTGAATCAGTTTTTCTTTATGTTGTGCGTGTAATGGAAAAACTTTAATTGTGTTTAGAAGATATTACTTAATATATTTATTGGTTAAACTACCTAGTCTTGGGAGAAGTGCAAGTGGTGATTATAAACATTGGAATGTTTTTGTGTTCTGTGTATACGGGCGAAACCCTTGCCGCTGCTGGCAGAGAACGGTTTGCGTCACGTGGGTGTCGTAGTTAGTTACGTGAGTTAAGTTAAACGGCAACAGTTCAATGTGGCGGTGATTTTGATTACTAGTTGATTGTTTTGAGTGCCACGAAATTTTTTATCAAAATATGTGAGGATACTCCCATTGATAATATATGTTATATGCATATATAAAAACAATGAGACCGGTCGTTGATTTAGTGGTATGTCGTGAAATTATATATCAGTGTTGTATACAAACTAGATTGTGATAAAACTACTAAAAACCAATAAATTAGTGTAATTAAAGTGTTTTAAAGTTTTTTACTTAAATAGTCGCTCTTTAAGTGAAATATCTTACTATTTTAGTTTCAAAAAAGTTTGTAAACAATGACAAGTCCACCTAGTGGATGGGTCTGAAAGCGGTCCTTCTGAGTCGCCCCCATGCGTTCGTCATGGCCCCTGCCCTAACGGAGCCCGGCCAATCTAACATAACAACGGCCGCATCCCCTGGACCGGGGCCCTATCTCTGTCAACCAGCAAGAAATTTATTGAGCAAGTGTGCCTTCGAGCAGGCCTTCGGGCGGGCGGATGCCCAAGAGCATCGGACCCCCCCGCTGGCCGTTTTAAATGATATGAGCCACAAAGTGCGTAGACGTTCCTTGCAATATATTGAACAAAATTTTATTTCCCGTACTGAGTTATATGAAAGAAGCTCAGAATATCCAGAAACAGTGGAAGTTAACAGTGATCAATCAAATCGACGTCAAAAAACAGTATTTCGGACTAACACTATGGAAGCTAGTGAAGAAGATGATCCTAAGGATATGAATCATGCTACGAAAACGTTATATTCGATATCTGATTCATGTAAGGACAGTTTTTCTGAAAATCAGACAACGTCTTCTGTAAATGATAAAAATATATTAGAGAATGTGAATAGTACAAATAATAAATCGGACAATATTGAAAAACATTTAGAACCGGTAAGTGTGAAAAACAGTGATCATAATTCATTAGAAATTTATAAAACTAAAGACGATAACAAATTAGAAACAATATCAAATATTAAAAACAATATAGAATGTCCCAAAGTTGCAACAAAATCTACAACAGATCATGTTCGGGACAACAACGGTCTTAAAGGACTCTCGTTGGTTATAGAAAAACTCGAAGAAAATAAAATTAAAAATATGAATAAGCAAGTTGTGTCAATCAATAATATTAATGAACAACATAAACTTAGTGAATCAGTTAAAAGTGCAGTTAATAGTGGAGCAGCAGATATGGAAAAAAACGTAGTTTTAAAAAAAGAAAGTGTTACTTCTGTACACAAAAACACAGAAAAGAAACTAGTAAACATTAATTCTATTAGTGGTAAAGATATATTATTCGTGTCTACTTCAATGAAAGATACAGATGAACGTAAATATCATATTCCACTAAGTAAAAAGATTGCATCAGACACACAAGGTCAGTCATCTTCATTTGCAGATGCTGATCTGTCAAATTTGGATTTATTAGCAACAGCTTCTTCTAGAACATGCCCATTGAAAACAGAACCGTCTGTGTGCAAATCAGATAGTAACATCGTCAACGTTGCTGCTTGTTCTCCAGCAACAAATATTTCAAAAGCCTCTTCTGCACTTCTTCGAGTAATAACATCGCCGTCTATCATACGACCTGTAGCAGTACTTAAAACAATACCAATTAAGCCAAAAGAAGAAAATAATACAGAATCCAAAATATTTACTGCAAAAGGTTCAAGTTCGATAAATAATAAAATTGAACTGAACAAAGAAAAGCATGATCTAACTCAACCAACAATACACATTCGGCAAACGCCTATAAAAACAATACCAGCAACAATAGCAAATATACAAAAATTAAATTTAAAACAAATACAACAAAATATACGTCCTAGTTTAGTAATTAGTCGATCTTCTCTGTCTTTGAAAAAACCTACATCTACCGTAAATTCAACATCTTCAGTGCAATCAGAATCGTCACCAAAAACTCCGGTAACTCAAGTTTTAACAGCTAGTGGAGTGGTTCGTTTTATACGAAGTTCAAATACAACGCAAAACACAGTGTCTCCAACACACACATTTTTGAAGAACAATACAAAAAAGGCAACAATTCAACGAATAGTTATACCTTCTTCTACACAACCAGAATCAGCTGTAAAAAGAGTATTCAAGTCACTAAAGGCACAAAATGTATCTACGGCTAAAATTAGGGAATTGTTAGGAAAAACGAATCTCACAAAACTAAACATAGAAAATCTATCAGAAGCAAATGTTCCATTAAAAGCAAATGAAAAAAACCAACACAATATTCTTAAAGAAGAAGTCAAGCTACCCATTGATGAACCTTCTATAAAAGTAAAAGATACTGAAACAGAAAAAGATGTTACTCCACGGATATCAGAGTCTGAATTGAAGGCTGTTATTACGAGACAAAAAAAAATTCATTCTACTGCAGAAAATTTATTGAAAATGTTGCACTTAGTTCAAACTCATAATGTTGGAAAACATGTCAGTTATGAAGTAAAAGAACTATTTGAAAGTTCGCGTAGAAGTTTAGGGCTTGAGGAACGTATTGATGATCAAGATACAAACACTCAAACAACGAAAGATGATGAAATACCTCTTACTAAAGTAGAGGTTGATGATTTTCTTACTAATATAGATACCTCTACTAAAACACAAAGCAGTGTTTTGTCAAGATATCGATATCAAAATAAATATTTTGGTGCTGGTTCTACTTCTCAATATTTGACTACTACTAAATCATCGTCCTCTAGATTTCTATCTAAATTTGAGAAACAAACATCCATGAGAATTAAAAAATTTAGTAAGCAGATGAATATACAACTGAAAGTTATACAACAGAATTTAGATCCAGATGCCACAGAGAGTAGTTCTGACGAAAGTTTAGATGATGATAGTAATTTTAAAAATGAACTTCAACAACCACTCAATATGTAAGGTTACATTATAATAAGTATTTTATATATGTTTGAAAATAGATTTAGCAACTTTTAAATACTATATTCTCTTTAATCAATCAAAATTTATATTTTAAATCAAAAATGTTTTGTATTTTATTTTCAGTGGTAAGCGAGCGTCATTTCTATGGGCAAAAGATAAAGCAGAGGTTGTTTCAAAATTCACATGGTTGCAATTGCAAATCAAAGATCTAGATTTCAAAATTCGTAAACATGAAGAAATAGCCAAAAAAATACGTTCTGACAAGGGTTCATTAAGATTTTTAGATGATTCTACAGTTTTATTATCAAATTCGGCACATATATCACAGGTGCCTTCTTCACCATCACCAGTATCGGTAAATGGTTATAGAGGAACATTGCCTGGAAATATGAGAACGGCGGATGGTTCGTTAATAAATTACATGCCAAAGAATAGTGCAAGAACTAGACCATTTTTAAAAGTTGGTTTTAAAAAACGAAAATTAGTACAAACTTCTAATTTGCATACCATCTCAAATACTGCATCGCATCAGAGTACTGTGCGATGCGGGTGTAATTGGCCCACCATACCATGTGCTCTGTGTACTGGTCGTAGCGATCCCACCGCACCAAGAGACGCTGCTGACGATATGAACCTGGCTAACAAACTTGCATTGGTCGAGCCAACCTTTCATAATTATTTGTCGTTTAATGAAGGTATTTAAGTTAAATTTGTATTTTAATAACTAATTAGGCTTTATCTGTTATAGTACAATATTTTCTTATATGAATAATTGTTTCATACAGCTAACTATTCTTCATAAAATACTTATTAACCATTAAAATTATTTATCTATTGAAAATATACTTAATCTATATCATATAAAATAATTGGACAAAGATACAAAGATGAATTTCCTTTTACTAGTAGAGGTTTCTATTTCTTCAGTATATCATATATATATATATCCTAATCCATTACAGATATTCCGTGCAATTTGCACTTTGATGCTATATTAAAGCTACCAGAGTGGCAAACCAAAATGTCTAGAAGTGGTCCACGAGCAATGAAAACAGCAATTGCTACAAATAGAGCTGCTGAACGCGAGAAACAAAAGGAACAACAACAACATATATTAGATAAATTACTAAGAAAAGTCGGACCAAGTAGTATGTATAATAATTTAAGATCAAGTATTTTAATATCAAAATAAATATATTGCACTAATAACCTTTTTATAATATACAACTTGATGAATTTTTTAAAATAAATATTTTCAGAAAAGGGACGCAAAAGTCACTCAAAATCTGGTATCACTGCTATTTTACCCAGTAAAAAGAGAAAACAAAGCAGCATTGCAAGCAATGATTCTACAAATGAAGATGAGTTGTGTACTTTTTTTAATCAGCCCGGTACTTCTAGTTATGGGCCTAAAGATGCCAAAGGGGATAGATTAAACGACAATTATAAACGGAGGAACAGTTCATTTGACATTGATAATATTGTAATACCATACAGTGTTGCTGCATCAACAAGAGTTGAAGTTTTACAATATAAAGAAATAATAACACCAAAGTAAGATATTTTTTTTAAACAATAAACATTTAATCATCTCCTTTAAAATTAGAATATATTTTGGTATAGTCCAAATCACGATAGTTCGGCGGCGACTTATACTTAAAAGAGGTTATAAGAGCGGTATAAATCTATAATAGGATAATGAATTTTATCTTATTCGTTCTTATATGCATTATAGAAAAATAAGTGAGACAGTGCTTTTTAGTTATATCGGCAGTTTATACCCTACAACTTGTTTTAAATATGAGTCGCCGCCGAACTCTCTCAATTTGAACTATATTGATAATGATTTCTTAGTGATGCAATTTGGTGATCTTTCTAATCTAACTACATTTGATCAATGGTATATTAGTCTTTGGATAATTTTCTTAATTTCTAGTCAATATGTACAAAATAAATTCAACAAACCATATTAAATATCAATTTTATTTTGTCGCACAGATGGAGAGTTGCAGAAGCTGATGAACTCTCAGATGACATAAGCGAATCAAGTAGGCAACGGTCATATTCTAGTGAAAGCGAGGTACAAAAAATAATTAATTATTGGTATACTAAACTCAACCTATAATGTAATTACACAAGTTATATATATAATAGGAGGACATTTCGGAAGAAGCTGCTTTGGCTAGACATAAACGTGCTGAAATAGAAGAGCATCGTAAATTTGGACTATATGCTCAGTTTCCATGGACAACTCGTTCTCGCGCAAATAGACGAATTGATAGTCGTGCGGAATCTAATAGTGGCCAGAACACACCTGATCCAATGTCACCAGCTCCTTCAACATCTATGGACGAGGTTGAATAAAAATTTACTACTTATTTCCTATCCTAATTGAAATGGATTTAATACACAGTTGTTTTTCTTATAGCCTATGCCGCCATCCCCAAGCAATTTTTCACAATGTAGTAATTTTGGTGGTGATATGGACAGCTGTACTTTATTAACTGTTCCATCACCAACTGCAATAAATCAGAGTGGAGTACCCACATTCACAAGCAGTTCTTTACAAGGTGACCAGTCTGCTGCTGGTTCAACAACTTCCGATGGTTCTGTGTCATATATTGATCCAGCCTCCTTTTCCAGTGTATCTGTACCAGCAGGCATAAGCTCCACAGCCTCTTTTTTGAATTTACCAGGAACATCAGGTATAATGAGATAATAGTATATATATATAGTCGAAACTACGAGAGTTCGGCGGTGAAAGAGGTTATAAGAGCCACATGAATGGTGAATTTTATTTTATTAGTTACAATATGCATTATTAAAAAATGTGTGAGAAAGTGCTTTTCGATTGTATCGCAGATTTATACAGCACCAACCTGTTTTAACCAAGAGTCGCCGGCGAACTCTTGTAACTTAAACTATATATATATAAATATGTATGTATATATATATATATATGCATTATATATATATATATATATGCATTATATATATATATATGCATTATATATATATATATGCATTATATATATATATATATATATATAATGCATATGTATAATAAAATATAAACATATACCTGGAACATATTTATTAGGATGTTTTTTTTTTACAAATAACACGTATATTAAGTGAATATGATGTAGTACAATAGTTTCCATTGCTGTTTTTAAAATGAGACACTACTTGTCACTTACTTAAGTGTAAACATTTTCAAAATATAAACTACAACAATGAATTTTTAAATAAGTTATTGTTGTTATATAAAGTTGTGAAATATTTAACCAGTAATTTGTGAAATTTATTTCATATATCTATATTACGTTTTGTTAATACAAAATTATCTCAGGAAAGGGATCGTCTAGAAGAAGAACTTTGTCTGCTCAGTCTAAATCTGTAAAAGAAGATTCTCGCGGATTCACTCGCGATGACTCTACTCGTAGTAATTCTCCATTAACAAATGTAGAGGTAATATTCTGTATACATTTTATGCTACTAGTTTGTTCATATTAGATTTAATCTTTCTTATTTATTTCAGTGGCCACAATTTCCTTTTGAAAAACGTCAGTTCCCATTGAATGAAGATGCGTATAATAAAATGTTAAGTGTAATGCCAGTTGGTCATCCTTTAAATTTACAACAATCAGATCAGCATGAAGCTATTCCTGAGGATCAGATTGTAATAAAACTTGAACTACCAGATGAGAAAGATCAAAAAGATGAGCTAATTCCTTCTTTTGTAGCAATGTCCTCCGACAGTGATTCACAAGAATCACAAGCAGATTATCATGATCCAAATGATCCCGAATGGGGTTAATATATGATAGCAATAAGTATCCGCAAACATAAAAATATAGAATTGAGTGTGTTTGTTGGAATAAATCGATTCAAATGTATAATATAAAAAGTGTAAATATATTATCTAAGTAGCACTTTCAAAAAAGCATCTTCACAATAATCCTCATAAATTACGAATATATAAAATACGTGCCTCTTAAAAACACAAAATTAAAATGCTTTAAGAATCAATGTGTGACAGATGTAGAATCGAATAATATGTTCATTCAAAAATTCCTAGCCCAAAGTGGAAATATTCTCAAACGATTAAAAAATTTGTACTGATCTTTGTTTTTAAATTTAAACAGATATCTGATGAGAGTGATAAAGTTAATAAAAAAAATAGTTGAAACTACATCAATTATTTCGTTACAGAATATATCTATTTTAACACATATTTTAGTTATCTACTGAGTATTCGTTGTCCGATGTTTTAGATGTTCAGTTTCTACGCTGAATTGTGAATTTCTTTTTAGTATTAAATGTTTTTGATTTTAAGTATATATTTAGTATAATATTTAAGATTTTGTAAGTTTTAGATAAGTTATTCAATGAATTTTTTGTTATTTGTTTTGTACAGTACTGGTAATGTACCGAAAATTATTAACTTTATATAATTTACTTATTGTTCTTATATATTTTGCCGTCATAAATAGTAATTATTTAGTATAAAAGTTAGCAATATTAGTCACATAATTTAAAACTATGTACTACTCTTATACCTCCACTAAAATTTTTTTAAATTATATTTTCATGAAATGTTTATTTATCAATTTATTGTAAAATTATAAAACTTTATTATGAAAGTTTTATTTTTAATTTTCACAAATCAATAAAATGCCGTTAAATTGTTGCAATACTTTTAAAATGAGAAACAAATTACAACAGTATGAAATCTAAACAGTATATTTTTTATTTATGACAATTACATGAAATTTAGCTTGTACTTATCTAGTTGTTTTAGTTTGAAATTATATGAAATATTCTCAGACTTTGTCCTAAGTTTGTAGTTGGTTAGAGTAAGCTAGAATAGATTGCGAATGGCAATGACGTTTGGGCGGTTGTTGAAAGTATTACTTAGCCAAACATGACTTACTTTTAAACGACATCACATTTTTAAACAAATTCCTTGAATAACAATTCTAGTGCTGTTTCTGATGCATGCATGTTTAGTTTAATATCGTAACAGTTGAGATATACATATTCGAAAAGGTTGAGATTGGACAGAGATAACAAACTTAAAGCTACATGTACGTTAATTTTAAAGTTTGTAAAGTGTATAACTAACAAAATAGAAAACTATCCGATTGTACTTATGATAATTATATATATATATATATATATATATATATATATATTATGATGGATATGGTACTTACCGATGTGATATTGTAACATTCAACTGAAATTATTTATTAAAGCCGCCTTCAAGTGAAAGTTTTAAATGCTTCTTGATTTTCTTCATAGTTTCTGTGATTTATGGAATATTACCCAGATTACAAATTAATTAGATTGTGCAGTTTAGCTTTTATTTTTATGGAATTGTTTGAAATGTATAAATTATTATTTCATACGTATTGGATACCAACACAACTAATTAAAAGAAAAAACCGTGAGTGGCGTTAAAGTTTGTGTAATTAGGTACGAGTATGCCTAAAGCATGGTTTGTATAATTTATTTATTTTTAAAGACAAATAGATTTTTTTAGATTGTATTTCAGATTTATCAGTAAGATAAATAACAGAACATGTCAATAATAATTAATAGTAATTCTAATGAAAATTTTGACTCTGAGCTTTTGTACGGTTTTTTGTATACACTGTCAGTAGACTTTTCCAAATAGGTTTTTTATTACACTGGTTAGAACGACTGCCTGTATAATATTGGGTATATCGTCAGGGTTAGTATACCCCAAATATTCTGCGAAATGTAATGTGGAAGATATTAAATCATTTATAGAATATAACGTGTTTTTGTTCTGTTGTTATATTTTATTTTATTTAAATATTCCAATTAAGTTTAAGTAAGAGAAGAGAATAACTAGAACGCAATACAAGATTATTCCAAAAGTTTTCTAAACATTTATGGAGACCATTTAACAGATATTTCATAAAAATATAATTGTGGCTAATCATAAGGCCGTTATTCACTATTACTGATCCAACTGGGTTGTACTTTTAGTCTTCAATTCTTTAAAATTGCCCATATTTAGTTATTTTCCTTATCATAATCAAAACTGTCCACTTATCAGTCTCACGAGAATTACAATATAGCACATATTAAGAATGTAAGGAGCAGGAGCAATTTAAAATATAGTGAACATATAAAAATTTAACTTATTCTCAAAAAAGGAAGTAGAATTCAATAGTTTCAATATCAAAACGCCCCAACGTCATTCACGAAAGCCTCAGGACGACATACCTCTTACACGAGTTTGGTTAGCTTAATTTAAAAGGGTAAGAGTACGTTATTTTTTTATAATTCGTAAGTTTGATTTTGGTAACACTTTAATTGTAACAAATAAATAACATAAGTTAAACTCTCATGTACGCATGTACATAATATTTGTATATATTCTTACTACTTATCGTATAATAATAACAAAAGTTTTAAGCTAGATGAGGAAAAGATGTATGCAATTGTAATTCAATATAATAAAATGTGAGATATGAAAATGTCATTTACAACGAATAATATAGACAAATGAGACTGCATACATATGACTGACGTTGGACCTAAAGAAAATGTAATTTACTTTTCAATGGGAGCAGTATTGTGACTGGATAAAACTGACTTACCTTTGACGATTATACTCTTATTTATTTACAAGATAACGGATGAATAGGGACACCCCCACCTTGAACATTTAAATTTGACCTATTTACATGATGCAAGAAAAAATTGCGTACTCAAAATACATAATTGACCAATTACTTTAGTTTGCTTACTGACCTTTAGACGGATTTCTCGGTCTAATGTTCTTGCTATATATTAAGAATTCTACATCGTGCTCTGCGTTGTTTACTTAATATCAAGTAAAGTGCAATATGTGTTGCAATCAATTCAGGCGTAATACTTGCCTATAGATAAATAATAAGTTTGTTAATGTATTTGAATTAGTTTTACATTTAATCATTGCTTAATTTCTTGTTAAAAGTACAATTCATAAATTTACATAATTTAAACACTATTTGAGAAGAATTTATCACAAAAACCGGTATTTATTAATAATTCAGTTCGGTAACTGTAAGTAAGAGTTAGCAAATGAAAGAACATTTTAAATAAACTATCAAGAAGATAATGCGAAACATAAATCAAATAGAAAAAAATAGTTCAGAATAAACTAAACTTAGTAAAAGTTCTGCCAGATGTAGTCCTTTCAGTAACTTTCATTGTGATAATTATTTAAAAGCCCTGGCTACAATATCACTAACTGGACGATAACGCAAAGAATAGTTTGAGGTAATATTCAACTAGCCTCCTGAGAACGCTGCTATAGGATATAATGCATACTGATCCATTAGCTATTATCACAAAGCACATTTAATGTATTAATTTTTTATTCATATTTTAATTTATTTTCTTATTATTTAATCTACTTCTAGAGAATTCCAATTTAACCAAATCATACAATAAGTTTTATATTATAAGAATTACATCAAATAAATTCACTAATATAAAAATATTAACAATCTTAATTATAGCGAAGATACTATAAAATTGATAATGATTAACCAGAAAATATAAAACACAAGTTCCACTATATTTATAATCCATAGAAATGATAAGATGTAGAATAGTAGTTACATATATCTTCATACGAACTTCATTGGCACAATTTAATGTCTTTCAATTTAATAAGTAAAAGTCAACTTTTAGTCAAAGTCAACTCGAGCACTACAGTAACAAGTAGTGATCATTTTAAATCATAATATATTTTTATAATAATAAATATAATTATCAAAAACAAATATATATAAATAGAATATGCTTTTATCTTAATTGTCTACAATTGTCTTTTTGTCTTTTGCATCGCACATTACAATTTATTTTGAAAATTATTTTTGCACTCCATTGCATTACTATCTACAAAGAGACAAATAATTTAAATTTTGCGGTTTACAAATTTAGTTTACTTACATGACGTTACGAGGCATAACTGTAGGATTGAGGATAAGTTGGCAGGGTTGGCAGTCTTCAGCTGTATATAGTATGTATATTCTGTAGTATGTATATATTTTGTCTTGGGGTGTACACATACGATATGATACAATATGAACGATACAGCGGTCCTTTAAGTCATGAGTATGCAAAGATATACCTGAAACAAAAATGAGTGTTAGAAGACTATTATTTGTTTCCTGAAAAAGTGATAGTGATATGTTTTTAAGAAAAGAAATAGTGATGCATTTAATATAAATTAAAAACAATGGCGCTCGTACCATCAAGGGAAAATAATTTAATGACATCAGGTATTGGCCTAATACTTCTTAACGTTTGTGTTTCTTATTTAGCAAATAAAAATATACACTATTTGTTTTCAGAGTTATATTTTTTGATATCAAAGTTTTTGGCTGCTGGCCCTTTAAAAGAAACTGCTCAGGTATATATATATATATAATAATAATTTGTGTTATGTTATACAAATTTCAGACATTCTTATATTACACTTCAATTTTCTTGACAGGTACTTAATAAAGAATTACAAGAATTCAAGGTAAATTTACAGTCATATATATTTATTATTTTTAATTTTATTCTAGTTAATTTCCTACCATTTTTTTAAACCTTTTATGTGTTCTAAATGTTTTTGACATTTCATTTCAGATATTGCCAAAACGCTTAGATTGGGAAGGAAATGAACATGAACAAACATTCGATCAATTAGTAAATATAATTTTTTCTGTTATTAATATTAATTCTAATAATAATAATCTAATAGTAATATAATTATTCTGTTATTTCCTATTAAACAATAGGAAAGAAGATATCCACATATTGGTCCCGAACACATATTAGAAATATGTGGCCGCTTAGGTCCAATTCTTGATCGAGATGTTCCTCCAAGTATTCGTGGTGTTGTATCTCTGCTTGGTGCAGGACGACAAAGTCTTTTAAGGACTAATGAAAATGTCATCAAACCCTGGACGTATAGAGAGTATATTGCTAGACAAAATCAAATGCCACTAGCAGAGTCTCGTAATAAAAAAAATGTTTATAATTTAGGTAATATTTAGAAATGGGTAATAATGTAAATAAAGTAAAATTTGAAACAGTTAATTAATTTATAAATTTTAAAATTGCAGTTCGTGTTCTACATGGAAGGGAAAGTTCTGGCCCAATTAGTCGTCGAGTTGCCGTCGGAGGAATTATATATACCAAAATACAACTCTTACGGCGAACACTAGGACACTTATCAGCAGTTTATTGTTTACTTTTTGATCGAACTGGCAGATATATTATTACAGTGAGTTTGTATTTTTAAATCATACATAAATTAAATATTTATTGCACATGTAATGTTACAGTATTATGAATATTTTTCAAATTAAATCTGTTATACAATTTCAGGGAGCAGATGATTTATTAGTAAAGTTATGGAGTGCTATTGATGGTCGATTGCTAGCTACTTTTCGAGGAGCTTCCGCTGAAATTACAGATATTGCTATTAATTTCGACAACACCCTTTTGGCTGCTGGTTCATTAGACTGTACTCTTCGGGTTTGGGAGCTCCAATCGACTGGTCCAATTGCAGTATTAATGAGCCATACAGGCATGATTACTTCGGTAAGATTTCACTAGCATTATTATTTTTGCCTTGTTTATTATTATCCTTTGTATTCCGCTGCAATTGTATATGGTTTATATATTAGTACTTACTGTATATCATACATTACATTAACAATAGATTGTTTATAAATTAAGCTAAATAAATAATGTTAAATATAGATTATGTTTGTAGTACAATATGTAATTCAAATAAATTCTAATTGCTGAAAGTGTATGATTTTAAAAACTGATATAGTTTAAGCGCTGCATTATTAGGTTTTTAAAATAGTAACTAAAATTACCGGTAATAATTACCAGTGCCACACTTATCACCTTTTCCTAGTGCAGCGATTTAAATTCTACATGCTCGTAATTTTTATAATCTTCAATTGAATCGCTCTATATTAATATATTCCACAAATTCTATAGAATTTGAACTCAAGAGTATTAATTTTATATTATAATGTATTAATATTGTATTATTTAAGTTTAATACAGTCATAAATATGGAAAGTAAAATATAAATAATAAAGATAAGTTAGTTAGAAACGATAGGTTTATCGTGTTAAACGATCATTCCATTTAACGTTTTATATATGAATAGTTTTGTACTTTTCATCAGAGTAAGGAAAGTAAATAACGAAATGGTTTGTAGTGTCTTGTATGAAACTTTTACTACGAGTCCGATACTTATTATTTTTCTTTTTTTGAGTACATTATTAAAAGTACTCTTAATTACTTAATGGTATGAAAACAACTGAATTATTTTTTCATGGGACTATTTTATTACGGATATTGTATTGATAAACATTGAGATTTATTATCGATTTTGTTTATAATTTTAAGGTTAATTTCTGTCCATCTCCTAGAGGAGATCTTCGTTACTTAATCACTACCAGCACTGATGGATCAATAGCATTTTGGTCGTATACTTATCAAAAGGGAACGAAGCCTATATTTGTGTGAGTAAATCATTTTTATTCATTTCTTGAGTGACACATCATTATTTAAGTAGTCAGTAAAAATTAAATCACTTAACAACTCCAGTCTGATGAAGATTCATGCATCCTTCTAAGTACCCCCAACAATATGTTAATAGGTTTAAAATATATCTTTTATTTATGAAAACATTTTATCTATATATTAGATATATATATTTTGTCTCTTGGAAAATATAAAAAAAGTTAATGTTATTGCGAAAAAAATTGAATATGAAAAACATACAATTTGTTACATATTAACGTAGATAAAAATTACATTATGATTGAGTACAGTGGTTGACTAAAAAGCAGAAATATAAGATTTATTGTATTGCATTTGGATATTGTATTTTATAAATTATTGTGTTTATAGATCCAAACCGTTCCAGTATTTTGAACGCATGCGACCTGGACATTGTCAAATGATTTGTGCTTCCTTTAGTCCCGGTGGAATGTTCTTAGCTGCTGGATCTGCTGACCATCATGTCCGTGTTTATATAATGCACAGTGATGAAGGTCCTAAAAGAATTTTAGAAATGGGAGCTCATAGTGGTAAAATATAACAAATTATAATAGTTTAGTTAAAGTTAAGTAAAAATAATTTAGTTTGTAGTAATTGTGATTATAACAACATTAATTAACATTTTCCTTAGATGTTTTCAAGTTCATTAGTAATTTCAAATTTTATTCAGTTCTTTTTGTTCTGTCAGTTTAAGTTCATTTATTAATTTATGTTGATTAGTTCCTTTATTCAAAATCATTATAAATTTAGCAATTTCGATGAATCCTATTCATTTATGATTAATTTTTTATTATTGGATATTTTGAAAACTAGAACTCCAAGTCAAAAAAACAAAATTATTAATTTTTTAATTATTATTTATTAATATAATCTTATCCTTATTTTTGACCTTATCCTTATACTAAGGATTAAAATAAATCATGGTTTGGTTTATTTTATAGATGCTGTGGATTCTATACAATGGGCAAATAATGGCCTCCGTTTTGTTTCCGGCAGTAAAGATGGAAGTGCTTTAATTTGGCATTTTGAATCGCAACAATGGAAATATCAGAAACTGTTAATGAACACTACCATACCTGGGTAATTTATACAATTTTTATTTTGCAGACAAATTTTAATATTCAACTAATTTTTATTATATTATTCTTATTAACAGGCAAATTATAAATACTGATGATGGAAAAAAATTAAAAGTAACCATGGTATCCTGGAACTGCACGGATAAATGGATTATAACTGCTGTAAATGACCATAGTGTAAGTGTTTTAAGAAGTATTATTCGATGAACAAATGTAGTGCCAACTAGCCGAATGTGAATTCCAATTAATCGGCAACTATTTTTTACAGTTTATCAAAATTATTGTTTTCAATACGAAAGATATTCATACTAACTTTGAATTTTTTATATGATTTTTCTAGATAAAAGTTTGGTACGCTGAAACTGGAGAATTAACGAATATATTATGTGGCCATAAAGATGAGGTTTATGTTCTCGAATCCCATCCAAAAGATCCAAACATTATACTATCTGCAGGACATGATGGCCAAATATTTATCTGGAACATTCTTGCTGGTGTGAGTTCTAAATGGAATATCTTTATTTGAATGTTAAATAAGGTTAAACAAGAAACTATTTATATTGCAGACGCATCAAGCCGTATTTTTAAATAATATTGAAGGGCAAGGGCATGGTTCTGTATTTGACGCTAAATGGTCTCCTGACGGTACCATGATTGCTGGTACGGACTCACACGGACATATATTAATGTATGGATTAGGAACTGGACATCCACTACTTAAAACAGTAAGAAAATTATCATTAACAGTAGTCATAATAATAATAAATTATATTATAATAGAACCATTTTCATAATATATATATATATATATACATATATTTTAAATTATAGCTGCCTAAAGAATTGTTTTTTCATACTGACTACCGGCCTTTGATTCGAGATGCTAATCATTACGTACTGGATGAACAAACTCAGACTGCTCCTCATCTTATGCCACCTCCATTTTTGGTCGATGTAGATGGTAATCCTCATCCTCCAGCCCTGCAGCGTTTAGTTCCTGGCCGTGAACAGTGTCCAAGTGATCAGTTAGTTCCCAATATTGCTGTTGGTGCAGGAGGTTGGTTTACTTGTTTTGTATGTTATTCTTTTTACATACTTCTTTCTTTTCCTTTGTTCAATTTTTGTGTTGTTTTTGGCTGGCATGAAACTTCTTTCAGAAAATTAATTATTGAATCAACGATATATGATAGATAAAACGTTAAACACGTCTAATTTATAATACATCAGTACCCTGCCCTGTTTTTCCTTAATCCCGTTCCAATTAATGCCTTTTATTTTAGGTCAACCAAGTATAATATGGCCCTCTGGCCGTCGACCTATCATTTTTGAGCATGAAATGAGAGTTTTAAATTATAACGAAGATGAAGATGAGGATATAGATGTCGAAGGCACTAGCAGTAGTGATGATGATATTGATGAGGATGCCAATGACTATGATGATAATTATGTTCATTATTATAATTATTATAATTATTATGATGATGACAACAATAGTGGTATTAATTTTCAAGAAATTTATGATGTACTATTTCTAAGAAGTTATAAACGCTGCTCTTATAAATCAGTATTAATAATATTTGATTATAATTTGTTACTAACAAATTTTAGTTAAATATTCCGGTTATAATTTTTCATATTAGACTTAATGAAATTCAGTAAGCAATTGTGTATGCGGGAAGTGTTCATGAGTTATTTTGATTATTTAACTATGAAATAATAAAATAGTATATCCGGTATTTTAAAGAAAGCATTTTCTAATCAATTATTGTAAAAGAATACACTAAAATACATAATTGTGTCGTGACAGAGATTTTCCAATATCTCTTCTCTTTTATTGCACGCAATGCTTAAATTAACACATTATGCCAAATAATAAATTCTGACGAGTCAACGTACAGTTGTTTATTGATGCTTGTGTATGCATTTTAAGTTTTCTTTTTAATGTTTTTTTTTAATATTTGTTATAATATTTGCAATTTGAATCAAACGATTTTAGATTAAATGCAATACAAAATAATTATAATTTAGCATTTAAAAACAACTTAGGCTTAGAAAGTATGTACTTGCATATAAGGAATATAATTACGAAATTACAGTGTGTTTATTCAGCAGTATTCTTAATATAATACAAGTGATTCTACGTTCAACCGGTAATGACCAGTAGTAGTTTAATGTGTTAATTATATGTGTTCATTCAGTTATGAAAATTATAACAAATTCATAGTCGCATTTTGTTAGTGTTTATTTATGTAGATAATACATTGTTTATTTTTCTCAACAGGTATGCAAGAAGTTATAGAAGGAATGCCACACAATCATCACGAACCGCGTTCCGACATAGATAGAATGATACAAGCTTTAGCTTTAAGGCAATATGGTATTTCAGATCAGAATAACGCTCAAAACATTGAGGGCTTAAATGGTCAAGATGATGCAGATCAACTAGAAAATGATGCAGTCAGTTGATTGAAATCATTATAATGTAATTTGTAATTGAATATTGCTCCTAATAAGACTTGTAAACTTATTTATTTTTCAGGAGTTTGATATAATAGCATTACGGTTCCAATTAAATTCACCCCGTTCTAACAGAGTTGGGTTACGTAGAAATGGTGATGTTGAAGGTGTGCGCCAAAGCAGTGGAAATTGGCAAAGGGATGGTTCCTTAGTTTTTAGTAAACGTTCATTTCTAAAGCCTATGAATCCAGCTACTTTGCACACAGCTAAATTAAATATGTATGTATCACTTACTAATAATGCAAGACATCTAATGGCATATTTGTATATTTAAAAGTTTTGGTTTTAATTATAGAATGGCCGCTGGTGCGAATGAAATGGAACAGTATAGATCTGAAATGAAACGAAGACCTGTAATGATTAATACAGCAGCTGGACCTTCATGCTCAACAACAATTGGTGTTAGAACACGTCGTCAGCCTCGTCAAGCTCCTAGGTATCGAACACGAGCAGCTCGCGAAGCGTTGGATGAAGTAGACAGCACTGTCATGACCTCATCTGAAGAATCTGAAAGAAACACGGATGATGAAGCTGTAATAGAATCGAGTAGCTCTGATACTGAAAGCTCTGAATATTCAGATTGGGTAGCTGATCAACCTGGCTTAAATTTAGAACCTCCACAACGTTCAAAACGCAAAAGAGTACAGAAAAAAACTCATACTCCCATTGATAGCGATGATGATCGAAGAATCCCAAATATGCCACAAGTATGATTAATATGCACTCGGTATTTTAGTTGAATATCCAAGTTCCTTAGTTTTCATAAATGTAATTGATATATGCTATATTACAGATTGCTTTTCCTCCTGGTAATGAAGAAATTCCTGAAATGTATAAACCTCCAGAATGGTTATCCGAGGTTATTCCACGTAAAGCACCTTATTATCCACAAGTGAGTAAATTTATGCAATAAGTATTTTTTCTATTGTTTTGTTTTATTATCTAATATACACATTATAATTAGATGGGAGACGAAGTTGTATACTGGTGTCAAGGTCATCAACGATATTTGGATGCTGTTAAAAATAAAAATGTTTATGATTTAGGAAATAAGTGCAAACCATGGGATAAAATTGAAATTAGGGTAAATTACACAACAGAATAATAAAAAATCATTTAAACCCAATTTATACGTAAGATAATAAATGTATAAATTTTTGACATTACAGGATCACGAATTAGTAAAGGTTGTTGGTATTAAATATGAAATTCGACCTCCTCGTTTATGTTGCTTAAAATTAGCAATGATGGAATCGAACGGACAATTAACTGGACAACATTTTACTATTAAATATCATGATATGGCTGATGTTCTAGATTTTTTAGTATTAAAGCAAACGTATGACACAGCTCTTAGTCGAAATTGGTCTCCAGGTGATAGATTTCGCTGTATGATCGATGATGGATGGTGGATGGGACAAATTGAAAGTCAAAAAGCAATTAGTTCTATGTTTCCAGATTCTTTATTTATGTCGTTGAGAGTAAGTATCCCAGTAGAATTTAGAACGTGTGGTTATGGCTACTTATTATATATTTAAATGCATAATACAAATTTTTTTGACTTATGAATATATATCAACTAATAAATATATATTTTAGATTTCCGCTGTTATAATCTATATGGTGTACATATATTAGTTAGTATTAGTATTAAAAATTTGGAAAATGATATATGCAATATTTAAAATTTTTAATATTTTAGGTTCGTTGGGATAATGGAGAATACGAATATATGAGTCCGTGGGATTTAGAACCTATTAATGAAGATCGTAAGTTTGTAACAAATACACATTTTTAAATTTATGCAAGTAATTAATCTTGTATATATTTTATTGTATGCAGGATTACCATTAGAAGTTGGTGGAGCTGTTCCTGTTTTGCCGGAAGAAATTCAGGCTACATTATATCAACCATGTATAGAGGAATGGCCTCGCGGTGATCGGGATGCTACTTGTCGTAGAATTTTAACTGGCTTAGAACAAGTAAAGTATCAAATGATATATTAAAGAAATTCAGTTAAAAATTGTAAATTATTTTAATTTAAATTTTAGGTAATGTCCCTGGCTATTGCAGAACCTTTTGTTGCACCAGTTGACCTAGGCATTTATCCATCATATGCTTACATTGTTGAATATCCTATTGATCTTTCAACTATCAAAGGACGATTTGATAATAGGTTCTATAGGCGTGTTACATCTGCGCAATTTGATGTTCGATATCTTGCAACTAATGCAGAAAAATTTAATAAATCACATAGTAATATTGTAAAGCAAGCGCGAATAGTAACGGATTTGTGTTTAAGAATAATAAGGTTTGATTCTTGATTATTTTTGTATATAGTATATAGTTATAATATATATAAATCATTTTAATATATGTAGGGAGGAAGACCCGATTGATGTTCCAGCTGTTTATCATCAATTGGTAGCAACATATGAAAGTTCTGATAGTGAGGACAACGACAGCCCTACTCCAGGGCCATCCACAGACGGCTTGTCACATCCTGGAGCACGACGATCACGTAGATTAGTTTCCCAATATGATTGGAAACTGGAGTGCCGAGAATTACTCGGTTTGATTTGGCAATGTGAAGATTCAACTCCATTTCGCGAAGCAGTTGATATCATACAGCATCCAGATTATCATCAAATTATTGATACCCCTATGGATTTACAAAGTATTAAAGAGGATTTGCTCGGTGACAATTATGAATCACCAAGCGATTTTGCAAGAGACATGAGGCTAATTTTTTCGAATTCTAAAAATTATAACACAAATAAAAAATCCAGGGTATGTTCGCTTATAGCATAGACTACTTTTGAGTTAATTTTGTTTTCAAAACAATTTTTAATTCAACTCTGCATCTTAATATTGTATGTATATAATCTCCCGAGTTCGCTATTTTTCTAATTTTATCGTGGCAATGAATTTAACTAAGTCTTATAATAATAAACTTTTACTTGACAATTTTCATAATTTCCTTATAACATTTGGATTAATGATGTTTATCATTAAAAGTTTGTTGTTTTCATAATGTTTTAAAAGTTATTACTGAATTGAAAATTATCATTTACTAGTTAATGTATATCATGTGTATACCATTTAAAGTTATTGCCAAATATCCATTTGCATGTTATCATATTGTTATCATTGTTTGAATTTTGTTATTTTTGCCGTTCAATTAGAGCAAAACATATAATTTATTAAAATTAAAAGTAACATGTGTCTATATAGCTGCTTCAATAAAGAAGTTCAATTGTTGTACAAATTACAACAAATTATGATTAGATAGCAAGAGTTGTAACTAAATTTTTTATTATATTTTTAAATGAATATTTTCTTCGATTTATATTACTTTTCAATAATAAATAATTGATTCCCTTGTAAATGCTGCTTTTTAGGAAGGAGTAGGGGTAAGAATTAACGCTCAAATTGAAGGCAGTCTCAAATTAATCATTCATTATTTTAAATTCGTTCCTGTAACCTTATTCCTTCTTAGTTTTATATGTCATATCACCTTTGTTTAATGTTTAATTGATGCTGAGAAAAACTGAAATCGCTGTAATAATTTAACTACGAATTTGAAATTGACTTGTTTAAATTCAACACTATATGGTGTTAGTTGGTTAACTAAAGACATGTTGTTTTATTATGTATTAATTTGAATGTAAACATGCAAGTAATATATTACCTAAATATTTATTATAACATAATTACCTAATATATATATAATATGTAATATATAATGTATGTAATATGTAATTATTATATATTATATGTATAATAGTGGTAATATACTGATTTTAAAAGTTTTTCCGACATCAAATTCTCCTATACATTATTATTTGTAAATAGAATTTAAAGTTGAAGTGCATTATAAGAATTCAATATTTTTATTTGTTTTAGATTTATTCTATGACATTGCGTCTTAGTACACTCTTTGAAGCGCATATGAAGGTTGTTATGTGTAATTTTAAAGCCGCAAAGCGACGGACGGACGCTTTAAAAATGAAAAATGGTCAACAATCAATAAATACACGTGCAAGTTCTACAGCAGTCATTGCTGGTAAGTTGACTTTAATGTTGAAGAATTGATTAAAACCAGGCAGATTCTTATTACAATTTAAAAACTGTTTAGGGCCATCTGGAGTAAATAATAGATCAAGTGAAAGTGATGATGAAGATAATGAGCCCTTAGCACGGTCCGCATATAAAACAAATACAGATTCAATGAATGGGCATAGTAGACCGGTACGTGGAATGAGTCATTCTTCGACTTCAGATTCGGACTCAAGTGGTAGCCGATCAGATAGTGATTTAAGTGATTCAGTCCCCATTGCATCTTTAAAGGGCAAATCGAAAGCTAAACCTCCTGTTGTACATAGTGATTCTGAAGATAGTTATAAACCTCAGCAACGCAATAAAAGACCTATTAGAAAAGTTTCAAGAAAAGCAAAATCATCACCACCAGTTGATTCCGATGACAGTGATGAGAAGCCGAATACTAGAACACGTGGGAAGCATTCACAAAATTTTGATTCTGAACAATCAAACTCCAATTCTAGGTCAGCTGGTATAAAAACCCGCATGCAGATATCTGCAACTAATAATATTGAGGTTTCTGAATATGCGCAAGACAGTGATGCCACTAGTGTATCAGAACAAAGTATAAAGCCTACACGGAGAACTAAATACGAATCTGATCACAGTTATCATTTAGAAGACAGTAAATCACGACGAAGTCAATATTTTTCAGAGACTGATGATGACAAACATGAGAACGAGATTCGTCCGAGTACGCGAGGAAGCGCTAAAAAAACCCAACAATATCGTACTACGGTGACCACAGATGAGGAAAGTCAGTTGGATCCTTCACCTGGAACATCTGGAGCTGGGCCATCAGGCACACAGGGGGGTCGCACAAGGCGAGGGAAGCGTCCACATTATAAGGAACAAGACGAGAGTGATGACGATGATACAAATAGTGTTAGTATGACTCCTATAAAAAGACGTAATATTGATATCATTATAGAACAACCTTCACCAGTCAGTATAAGTAGTCGTGGCAGAGTTCGAAAGCTAACACCAAAAGCTCGAGGACTAGGCATATTACGTGATTAATGTAAAAGAATTAGCGTTCCGAAATTCATTTATTTAACTTCAATATCTTTAGTATAGTTTAAACTCTCTATAAACTACGTTGAATTTAGTTTTCTTTAAATGAATATTACGATCCTTTCGAATCTTTTATCTATAATAAAACCAAAGCTGTGAATTATATTATTTTATTTTCCTCAAATTTATGATCTATCATGAATTTGGGATTTATTTTTTTAGAATATTTAATTAAATTTTGTTATTATGGAATAGTTTTTGTATGTATTTTAATGCGCAAAGTAATATTAAAATGAGAATCATGTTATATTTTATATCGTAAAAAAATGTGAATTGTGGTTATGCAGATCTTTACTTCGAGATCATTAACATAATAAAATTATTGTATCAAAAAATTATTTACTGTAAGTGTTAACAATTAAATTATAGTGGAAATGTGAACTTGTTCGTTTTGAAGGTCTATACGTCATTCCAAAATAGTAAATGAGTGAATTAAATTACAGTGACTTTTGCAGACAAAAAATAAAACTTATAAACATGAAATCATATGTTATTTATTTATATGAAAAAAATTAACAATAATACAGGGACAAACTAATTTGGTTATCCTTCAAGTCCGGTAACAGGTCGTTGCTGTGCGTAGTGCACAATTTAAAGGGCAGTTGGCAATTACTCGTACAAGACTTAAGTGCATCTACGATCTACAACCAAATTAAATGTTTTGATTTTTATTTAACTGTTTATATTTTATAACAAAATGTTTCAAAATGATCATTTGTAGTTTTTGACGATCCGTAATGAAGGTGTTCTTAACATATGTTACAATATATTGTATCTGACTGATAAAAATTAATTTACAAAACATGATTAAATTATTTAATTAAATTTGAATTTACTTCTATTTGCGTTTTTATTTATGATTGGGTTTGGGTATGTAACTCGTTAACTCCTACCTATTGAAGCCTTTGTGCTTAACATTTATGACTCTTCTCCGAATTCAATAAATTATGTTGAATTTAAATGTTTTTTGATTTTGGATTCCATAGAATTTGGGGAAAACATTTTTTCTTTTAGCCAGACGCGTAGTTTGTTATGGCATTATCTATTTAGTGAGAGTAATGTACCATTGTTGTGTACACCCTCTGTGTATGTGCCAGCATAGCAATTAATTATATTTGTGTTATATTGCGAAAAAACGTGCTAAATGTTATAGTATAACATTGTAAAACATGTTTCCTTCTGTTTGTGCATCAGAGCAATTTTTTAAAAAAATTTGGCAGCACAGTAGCGTTCAGTTTATAATTTGGTTTACGAAGTGATAACATATAAAAAAGTAAAACTATAAAACTTATATTATAACACAATTAAAACAGTAAAAATTCTATTCATAGCCGACCAAACTAAAATGTCATGTAAAACACAGCAACACTGTACAGTGTCACATTCAAGCGTATATACCATCGTCCATTAACCTTTTTTCAGGCCGCGCGCATTAGAATAAATATCTAGTTACAATTACTAATTGTATCTAGTTATAATTACTTCACAATATTGTATTTTGCCAAAAGCAATTGTATGCAGCACGTATTACCTTTCACCGGACTCAATCACATCTAGTCACATTTGCCTTCCGAAAAAAATCATTTAATTCGGATTGCCTTTCGCCGATATCAATTACCTTTATTTTATCTGTCCTGCGAGAAATCATTTGTATCCAGTCACAATTGCTCCTCCGAAATCAATTGATTCCAGTCATATAATTGCTTCGCCAAAATTAATTGTATCCAGTTTTAATTTCAATATTAGTTATGGTAGGACTGCCGCAAGTGCGTCCCAAAGTACACGGTTTTATTAATTTACAACAAAATATTACATTCAGGTGATTCAGATGTACAACAAAATAAAAATTTCTAATTGAATAAATAACTTTTTAGGTAATAGTAATAATCAAATATTTCAACCTACTAGTGTCATTTTATTAGAACTCTAAGAGTAGCTTAAATATATAAATAATAATTATTTCGTTATTCGTAACGGAGAACACAGTAATTTATTTCTCAAGTCTTTGTAAACTGAAATATTATCTTTCATAATTTCTAAGGTTTACTTTAGGCTTAACTTTCATTTCAGCATACAAACTGAGAAAATCATATTTTTAGCTTAAATTGAAAAATTCATTAGTTTCATCGACAAAAATGCAAATTTATAAATTAACATTTTCCAAATAAACTGTGTAAATAAAAATAACTAAATAATAACAAAAGATAAAAGAAAAGATTACTTTAACAATAGCAACAATATATAATTTATTTATTTACTATACATTTTAGTATTTAATGAGTTTATTGTCTTTCATTACGTTCTTTTAGTGGCGAGAGTGTTACTTAGACTGCTATTTTGTAACTGTTTTATTGGCATCCGTTAACTTCCGATGATTTTTCAAATGTCTGTATTATCTAATCAGGTTATGTAAGTTTACCCAAAACTATCAGCCAGTGTGTGAAATAGCCCAAATAAAAAGCAAAACAAATCCCACATCTTGGAGCTGTCATACGTAGCCTAATTTCTAAAATATACCTTTGAAAAATCGTCACTAGTTGACGGTTACAGTGTTACAAAATAACGCCATTAGCCGAGAATAACAGTACTAGTAGCCGTAAATGTTGACTTACATCTTGTCAAATTTCCACATTTGAACCTAATGAAAACACTTCTAAAACACTCGCAAGTTTTGAAGCTTCTTTTGCTGTTTTTTTTTGTTCTCTTTTCGCAGTCTTTTTAGCTCTTTTGACAAAATCTTTGATATTACGATTCAATTTTTGATTTCCTGGTATTTCGAAAACGGGATCAATTTTTCGTTTTCTGGTTCTTTCCGTAAGACTTTTAGATATTTTTTTATTATCTTCTGCTATTCTTATTTTTTTATCGGACAACTAAAACAAAATAAAACAATCTTAAATAAGAAACTTTATTGTATTATTGAAAAAAAGATTCACATACCAGTGCAGCTTCATTTTCATTTATTTCTATTCCGTCTTCTTCCATCTCTTCTTCAGTGGCTCGCGCATTTACTGGCCCTGAACTCTCCAATAAAACAGATTCATCCATGTGATCTTGGTCAAACTGATCTAAAACTGCGGCTTCCTCGGACTTAAACTTGTTGATATCGAATTCTTCGATTGTTCTACTAATAATAGCAGCTCCTAAATGAATTTTCGATTCAGGCGGTTCGGTGTAAAACTTTATTTTGCCATTATTCCAATCATTAATTAAGTTTCTTGCCGCGCACGCCTGATCAGGTATTCCGCCCTTTTTAAATCTGCCCATTTTCGCGGCCTTTAAAGAATAAAACTCCTGGAAAAAACATGTTTAAGCTTATATCAACAATATTAAGAGATAAAATAAATCATGAAGGGATATAATAGAAGCAAACCTGTGGTGTAGAAAAATCATCGACATCATACATATCACACAACCTCTTCTTATTTATTCGTTGTAGAATAGCATCGGCAGCTGTAAACGGATCTTGTAAGGCAGTAACACTTGTTGCATTTTTTAATACAACAATCTTATCATTGGAGTCAGTGCTTTTAGCAAAAACAATACCTGGAGAATCTAGCAGCTTTATTTTGGAATCAATTAACACTTCCTGCATTGCTCTGAAAATAAGGTATTGAAATGATTTATTGTGTGCATTCACATTTGCTTTTTTAACGGTGCCCGGCTATTTCAGTATATAAATTTACGCTAAATAGAATGGACGCTTACACATTTAAAGTACAAAATTACAATTAATAAAATAAAAGCTGATTGAATCGAATAGACTGAAATGGGATTGAATAACCACGTCATTCTAACGTAGATGCGAAAGTCCATAACGGTGACATAATAGTATAACATAATATAGCTAAGAAAACCAACCAATGCCTAAATGCAACAAGTGAAATAATATACTGAAAGTTGAACTTACTTAGTCACACCTGGCGTAGAACCAACATTACAGGCACGAGCTCTCTTTAAACTATTGATTAGGGAACTTTTACCAACGTTTGGTAATCCCACCACACCAACATTAATAGATGTTTTTATGCCATTATTGCGAGTATAATTGCCAAGAAGAGACATTAAAAGTTCAGCTCCAACACTTGTTCCACCTACAAATTTTTCATTAAATCCATAAAACAATATACTAATTGCATATTTTGTTGTTATATTATTTCTTCAAGTTTGATAAGGATACAATAATATTGTAGTCTGTAGTTGAAAAAATAAAAATACCTTTTAATGCTTTATCGCTAGAGGATGCTGTCATTTTACGCCGACCTAATTTACTATTCTGATTTTGAGTGGAAGCTTTGAATGGTACAGCTAGAACATTTCCTCTCAGGTACTTTAACCAATTTTCTAAGTTTGCTCTGGGTATTAAATCTTAATGATACAGAAAAAAAACTTATTAATAAAAGAATTAAGTCGTTCAATAGATAATCTATATAATAATTCTACCTGCTTTATTCAGCACTACTACTAATTTTTTGTTGGCATTTCGAACGGCTTCTTCTACTTGAATACATCTTGTTCCTGAGAAAATTTAAATTATGTTACATAAAATTTATGTTTAAAAAATATATTATCTTTTGAGCAACTAGGCTTACCTAGAGGATCTCTAGCATCAACAATTTCCAAGACAACATCTGCAGCTTCTACAACTTTCTTAAATTCTTTATAGTAAGTTTTTAAAGAATTTTCCTGCTTGCCATATTTTAAACTGTTTTCTTCTGTCACAGCGGGAGTAAATGAGTCATGGATGGCATCTCGAGATTCCGCATTTGATACCTGCAAATCAAAATACTTGAATTAATTGAAGAAGTTGTCTATATAGAATCATGATTAAATAACTTACCAAAGTTACCAAATCCTTGGGTATGTTTTTCAATTTTTGTTGCTTAGCTAACTCTCGTTGTTCATGCCTTTTGTCTTCTTTAAGTTTTTTTAATGCCTCGACTTCTTTTGTGACATATTCAGTAAGTTGAGAGATATTTGGTATGCTAGTCACCCGATTCTTTTTAACTTCTATACAAAAGTAAAGACATATCAATATATACAATAAAAGATATTATCATGATATACTATTATGTTATAAAAAATTACAGAAGATTGACAGACAACTTTTGGGATTATATATTTAAATATAACTAAATATATATAGAAAAAATATATATAGAGAAATAAAAAATTAACCTCAAAATGTTACGTTAAAAATATACAAGATTACTAATTTGGTTCGGAACTTGTACTCTCCATTATAGTTACAACCGCCAATATGTAATAAATTCATGAATATACTTACTATTTAAATTTTTATTATCATTTTTAACCTTTTTTCCTATTTTGTTATTTGGACGTGTTGATTGCTTTTTTGATTTTTTCTCTAAAAATGTAATATAATGTTACATATGTATTCCTGTTATTGTTTACTGTTATTTTAATGCTTTTGATACTCACTTAACTTAGATTTCGACATTTTGAAAAAGATTTACACTTTAAGAAAGAGTTTATCCGGTATAATTTTGACAAAACACAGATCAGCTAAAATTTAATAATCTACACGTGTTGTTTATAATGAATATCAGCAAAGATAACAATGAATAACAATATGAGTGATCTGAAACTCCTCACTTTTTCTATATACTTACCGTCACTCACAAATGCTTTTAACACATTTTAAATAGCCTGCATTGTCCGTCTTGTCCGGTCTTGTCTATGTTTTTTCTTGGGTTAGTACTAGTGCTTATTTTTTTAAAATTGGTACTGAATTGGCATTACTGGCGACACTCACTAAGGAGACCACTCCTCATATGTTGATAAGTGATAAATAATTTCTGTCATGTTATGTTACAACGAATCTTAAGTGTTACAGAATTAGTGATAATGAACTATTTTTAAAACATTATTTAATTTTAAGTAGATATTAAAGTATGCCATAACGTGGAATTAAAATGAGTGGTTTCAATTGGTCGTTTTTTTCTAAAAAATCACAGACGAGGGATGATCGAAGTGGTGCAACTTCGATTGGACAACCAACAGATGTGAAACATGCTCTTCATGTAAGTAAAAATAAAGAAACGGGGGTCCTGGAAGGTCTGCCACCAGCATGGATACATAATATGAACAAACTAATTACACCGGCAGAACAAAATGAAAATCCTGGTGCTGCATATCAGGCTGTCAAATATTATAATTATTCAATGAAAAAGAAGGAGCAGACAGAACCCTTTAAACCTTTTGTTACTGAGCAAGTTATCAATGAAGAATCTGAGGAGATAGATAAATACTTAGTAGATAAGTATTCTCATAAAAGTCAAGATTCTGATATTTCAAATACAAACAGCAGCGGAGAATTTCCAGTATCTAATTCATTACAAACGTTGTCGCCGTCTGAAGTTAACGAAGATAATTCTAAACCTATTACACCTCCGAAGAGAATTCAGACCTTGCCCAATACTTCACCTGCGTTGCCGCCAAAGGCTTTCAAACCAATTAATATAAATAAAGCTGTAAACGATTTATCACATGGTATTCAAGACTTGAGAGTAATAGGAGGAGAGAGTAGTCCAGAGTTGCGCAAAAAGAATTATTCCACAGACTTAACAGAAGAAGAAATTTTTGAAGAACTAAAAGCCATTTGTAATCAAAATGATCCACATCGTAGGTTTGAGCGAAATAAGGAATTGGGGGCTGGAGCATCTGGTACTGTGTTTATTGCAAAAGATATTCATACTCAACAAAATGTGGCCATAAAAGATATAGACCTTACGAAACAACCAAGAAAGGAGTTGATATTGAATGAAATCAAAGTTTTAAAAGACTTCAATCACCCAAATTTGGTGAACTTTTTGGATGCTTATCTTGTACATGACCATTTATGGGTAATAATGGAGCTGCTGGATGGAGGACCATTAACAGATGTTGTAACGGAGACAGTCATGAAGGAGGGACAAATTGCTGCAGTTTGTAGCGAAGTTTTGAAAGCTATTAGTTTCCTTCATGCAAAAGGTACCATTCATAGAGACATAAAATCGGATAATGTTTTGCTTGGTATAGATGGAACTGTGAAAGTAACTGATTTTGGTTTCTGCGCTAATATTGTCGGAGATGAAAAACGTCAGACTATGGTTGGTACTCCGTATTGGATGGCTCCAGAAGTAGTCACTCGCAAACAATATGGAAAAAAAGTAGATATCTGGTCTTTAGGCATAATGGCAATTGAGATGTTGGAAGGAGAACCTCCTTATCTGAAAGAAGCTCCATTGAGGGCATTATATCTTATCGCTGCTATAGGGCGACCCACAATTCCACGATGGAATAAATTATCACCTCAGTTGCAGGACTTTTTGGATAGGTGCTTACAAGTGGAAGTAGATAAAAGAGCTTCGGCAGCTGAGTTGCTGAATCATCCGTTCCTACAAACTCCCATGGAACTTCGAACTCTAACCCCGCTCATTCGGGCTGCACAGAAAATATTAAACAAAACAATAAATTAGATATAACACAAGTAGGGGCTGTGACAATAGGTGCCTTATAAATTGTATTTAAGAAAACTTAGTTTAAACAGACCAAGCAATAATGGAAAAACTGGGCATTTGTAAAAATCACTGGAATGTGTAAAGATTATATGACGAGGTTTTATATACTTATATAAATCATTAAAAATACATCGCTCACTCTAATTGTCATCAATTTTTGATAACGAATTATATAGATAACTTTTTTAAAGATAAGATATGTATTATATAGGGACCAACAAACTATTTCATAGTATGCTGAATAATATTAATTAAAATATAATGTTAAAAGGACGTAATAATTACGTAGCTATTTATAAGAAAGAATTTAATAAAAATGATATTTCATTTAAAAAATTGTTTTCTACCTAACCCTAAATTTATTTTTATATGTTTCTATAATACTTTTAGTAATATTTTCCTCAATTTTTTATAACAAATTTATTTAATTTTTTAAAATTATTTTATTAATTAATTTAATAAATTTACTATTTAATAAACAAACTTAGGAAATGTAACTCTAGTCCAGGAATCGAACCCAAAGACACAGCAGTCAGCGTCAAGTATTAATGCTCTCTCTCACCGTGTCTTAACAAATATTCAAATTCATGCAACATACATTTAGGCGCATGCAACATACATTTTGGAAACAATTTTGTTTATATCTGTTTTTGGGTTTAACAATAAATTTCGCAATATTTTTTTCTGAATTTTTTCAGTATATTTCGTAAATATTAAATAAAATAACAAAACTTGACTTTGAATGTTATAATAGAGATTGAATTAGATTTCATAAAAAAATAAATCATAAAGCAAAAACATGATAGAAAGACTATCTCTCGTCTTGATTGTGTATATTTTGGTGTATATCGTGTTGTCTCTATCTTTCTCTAACAACTAATTATTTTAAGTTCCATACGAAACATCATAAGACAGTTGTTTCTATGAACCGCAGTAAACACCAGACTGTCTTAATAGTAAAGGTCTACACGAGCCAGCATTAGGGCCAAGTATGTTAACAAAAGTTGCATATTATTTGAATCAGTTTTACAGTCACACATTTCATGTATGTACAGATACAAGGAATCTATTCAATCTTTAAGAGTCCACAGGTTATTGAAAATAGTTACCACAGACATGTTGCAACACGTACTAGATACCTAAAGACCGCTGATTCATACCCTCGCGCAATGTGTGAACGAGCTGTACAAAACTTCTTCAGAGATCTTCTACAACGGCTAACGCCTGCCATCTTGAGGACATTATTTTGAAAAATGCATGATTTTTAATTAATATACTGTACAATCATAAAATAAAAGTTTTTTATTACCCATCAAAACTACCGTCAAAAATCCGTCTTGTCGCAAATGTATACGTTCCCATATCTTCGCATGACCGGGGGCCCTATTTCTCAGTTTTGCGAACAATGGTCGTGATCGAATAGATCTGATTTATATGAGTGAAATATTTTACGAATCACTTTTACTAAACCAGACTATAGACTGTCAGCACTTAACACAAAGTATGAATATTACCTTACTTTCATGTAATATTATACTTATACACAACCCTGTAATATTAAATCCGAAAGGGGCTTCTATTCTTAAGATTTTATAATCCTTACAAAATATTTCTTACGTTTTATAATTATGTTAACAGTCAAATGGTAGATTTATTGTTTAAAAAATCGTAAAATACGTCACAATATGTTGTATATTAGATAACTTTTGTTATGTTAGATAAACCTTAAATACTACACATAATAACGATATAACACAATGCATTTGATAAGAAATAAAATATTCTTGTCTGCGATTTTATTAAAAAATTTAGTTTGCAAAAAGAGTAAACGTTTTGTGAAAAGATTCAAATGCATTTATATAAAAAATTATTTAATACAAATATTAATAATGAAAATAATAGAACAATAAAACACAACAATTTTGATTACGGATGGCTTTTAATGTAAAACATATTTCAATATGACAAATTTTCTTGTTGCAGGCTTGCAACAGTAATATTTAAATTTATTTTATAAATCGATTTTAATCTCAAAGCATTATATATTTGATATACAAGTTTCTATTGCATTGTAATATCTTTTATCAAAATATTCTTACATGAAATTTTGGGCAAAAGTAAGGCTTTTTGTTGCGGTAACTTACGCAAACACTTTAAGTTAGTTTTATTTATTGCTTCAAGTTCCAAATAGGCTAGATGGTAATATATTCATAGCCGTTTTTATGATTAATGGATAGTTGTCAATATTAAGTTACATTTTGGCATAATACATAGTATTTATAGGAAAATTTGACATATTTGAAAAAGTTTCAGATTAAGAATTCTATGCAACGAAATAGATATCTACGATATCATACTTAAAACTATGCGAGTTTTTTTTTGTTTAATGCTGATTTTAAGAAAAATGGAATTGTGAATATAAATTAGTGTTTATGTCAAATATTGAACTAAGGTAACTTAACATTGAATCTATCATTATATAATGGTAATTACGTTATTTGGTTTTAATTTTAAAAACCTCACTTGTATCTATTTAAAGTCTTTAAATCAAATAAGTTTTTATCTAATCTAATTTACCTATCTACTGATCCAAAAGTCACTTCTCTTAAATAATTAATGTAATTATTATAGTTCCGTCAAAGTATTTAAACATGTTACTTTATATCCTAAAATAAAATGTTGCAGAATGTTATTCTTTACTACATGAATAAAATGTTTTAATTAAAATATAACTGAAAAAGATAAATTTATCAAAGTTAACACTAAACACGTGTTTTACATTCGTGAATATTACGTAAGTACAACGTGAGTACGTTGTACTTATTCATTTTTATTTTATTACAAAGAAAAACATTCATGCATAATATAGTCGGGTGTCTTGATTATTGTTGACTTAAATATTAACTAATTTGACAAACAGTTTCATTATTTTAAGTCTTCAAGGTTTAAAGAATATAAACATCACTGGAGAAACAATACTAAAGTGTCCATTAAATATATATGTCAAATAATTAGTCACAAGTCTCTAAAGCATGTATTTTACAATTTGTTAACAACTAGAATAATTTAAGAAAAGCATATCCATTTAATATTTTAAAGGCCTTTAAAATTATATTATAACTTATATTTTATGAAGTTTTTTTTTAACAACATACATATACCCCGTATACATAATATCTGATTCTGTACATATCTTGTTCATTCAAACATTTTTAATTAAGGCAACTAATATGAATTACTTGAAATGAATACTGAGAAAGCCGTCAAATAGTAGAAACAGCAGTCGCCGTTATTACATAAAATGACCTAGTTACTATGTGTTATTTTAAATGTACAATAATTATTAGAAATATGACAATAACGATTTCAACTGTTATCTACTACTGTTTAATATATGGCCTTTTTTGCTTATAGAGATACTTGCTTTGTCTTACATATTTGTTTAGGTACAAGTTTTATTTTGACTGAAAAGTCATTCAATGAGTATGAGCCTTCTAAATAGAGGTAGCGGCTTAGCGAATTGTTTGATGCATATTAAGTCAGTATGTCATACATCAAACAAATCGCTAATAATTGCTAAAACACTTTTGTTAAGACTTTTCCTTCTACACCTGTATATTACAATTCATTTTATAATTTCATTAAAACTATATTATTTAAGTGAATTTTTTCAAAATTATTATAAAATAATGAATAGTAAATGCACTCAGGTTACTTAAAGTTATTTCAATTTGTGTTTTCTATGTGTAATAAATTAGTATTATTACCAGTTATAAAGCACTACAGTTTATAGGATTAGTTATTATATAAACAGTTACAATTTATTTTTCATAATAAAAAAACATTTACACATTTTTATTTATCTGTTGGATATTTCTTGTCTTTTTGTTAATTATTTTACAAAGTTTCTATCACTAATTATATTTATTAGTGTTATTAGTTGTTGTACAGTCACTTACGTTAATTTCTACCTATTTAAAAAATTTCAGATTACAAATATAAAAAAATAACACAATTTCTATTTATTATCCATCAAAAGTAATTAGCAGTTGCTGCAAAAATACAACAATCATTCTCTTTTATTTACAAATAATTTTTTTATATGTTCTATCAGCAGATGATTTGCAAGTGACTGCATATAGGACACCATTGCAGACTTTTTACAACATGCTAAATGCAATCCGCAACTCAAGTAAGGGTTGCGAGATCACTTTCCACTCGTCAAATAAACAAACATGATTAACTAGTTAAATTCAGTTTCACTACTACACAAACTAATGAATGACATGATTGTGAGTCATTGCTCAAAATACTCACAATGTTGTATAAGTTATTATACACCATTTACTCCGGCAAAATAAATAATCGTAAAAATTAATCAGTGATTTTTTCATTATTACAACAAGATACTATAATTTCTAAATATAAACTGTTTTATGGGCAATGTAATTTTGTATAAAAGGTAAATAAAATCAAAAGGAGATCATAATTACAGATTTTTTAAATGTTCAATTATTGGTTTGATTAGCAATTAAAATTGAAATTTGGGTAATTGTTTCATCTGAAATTTTTACTTTTTTAATCATAAAATATTCTTTTTAAAAGAATATAGCAACAAAAATTCTTATTTATACGTCAAGGGTTTAAACAACCATTTATAATACCAATAACAAATTATTTTTGATTTGTGTTAGTACACAATTTATGCTTATGTTCAAGCGCATTTATATTAAAATTAATATTTTATAAATTTACTTTACCTAATTACATAGTCCATAAAACGATATTATTATTTACGAATTAATATGTACAAAATGAACTAATATAAAATACTTTTAGTCAAACGATAATTACAAAAAAATCTTTTTTTTAATATATGAACATATGTCCGATTCAAATTTGCTAGCGAGCAAGTAGATTGAGTTTTAATTAACAATAATGATAAGTATGCTAAACTCCTGTGTCTATCTCGTTTTAGTGTCTTGAAAGGTCAATATATTGATAGTTCTGACAGGAGTTAGATAGAAATCATGCTCCATTTAACTTATTTAACGATTATATTCTAGGACGATTATATAATTTAGAAAAGATTAATACCGGTATTAATAAAACCTTTTTAATTATAACAAACTTTCAGTTACGTAGCACATATGTTCGAAGTTTGTTTTACATGTTTAGTAATACTTACAAAGCGTTATATAATTGACTAGGCTTCATAAATACGGTTTTAAGGATATAGTACAACTTCGAATTTCATATAATTTATCTTTTTATCAAAAACGTCTAATATTAATGTTTTTGTTTACTACGGGGAGGAAATAATATACGAGTATAAGAAAAATGAACGAAAATCTTTGAACGCATGTGACTTCAAGAGATTTTAAAACAATAATAAATTTGAATCACATAACAATTGGTTTCTTGAAGAACAAACTATTTACAGTAGAAATGTAAAATATATATATATATATATATATATATATATAATAAATATAATACATATATATATATCTATATATAATAAATATAATACATATATATATATCTATATATAATAAATATAATACATATATATAAATTTGCAATTTAACTACCTATTTAACTAAGTATTTGTTGACATGTAAAACTTAGTGAATTTTATCATTAGCTTATTATCTAACAAAATGCAATAATTTAAATGGTATATGTAACTTTCAAATTCGTATAAATTACATTTTTACATCTCATAATTCAATAGCATGCAAATTATAAAGGAGTGCTACTCATAAACAGGCATAATTGACTTTACCAATACAAAAAACGATTATAAAACGGACTTACGTTCATACAATATTCATTGTTAGTAATTATAAATATGTATAAATATATGCATCTATATACAAATATCCATACAAACATTTTATGTATATAGACGTAAATAATTACACATATGCATAAACGTTGCTTTAATTACTGTCTATTATAAATGTTACCATGATTTATACTTCAACTGCTTAGAAGCAAAAAATAAATATAAATATATATATATGTATATATATATATATATGTATATATATATATGTATATATATATATGTATATATATATGTATATATATATATATGTATATATATATGTATATATATATATATGTATATATATATATGTATATATATATATATGTATATATATATATGTATATTTATAAATATATATAACAAGATTTCATACAATAATATGTAAAATGAAATACAAAAGCTAAGAATATTCATAGGAGTATAAAAAACGTAACAAACAAAATCTGTCGGTTATGTTGTAAAAGGCAATAACCAGTCAAAAACATTAATTTCAAAATCACAATATAAAAAGAATACAAAACATGTTCAAAACAAGATATACAAAATAATTTTCAAATAAGAGACATAAATATCTACCGTTTGTTAAATTTTCAAATGTTAGTTTTTTCATTAAAGTAATGTAACACAATGATTACTTTTTCTCCCACTAGGTTCAAGTACATTTGTGAGTTTGACACAACCGAACAAACCCCGATTAATGATCCGCTTGGTGCGGATCTCGTGACCCTAGCGGCGAGTGAAGTTACTGTTGCTTCCACCTGTTCCACTGGTGCTGCCTCCTCCTGCGGATGATCGTTGTGGTAATGGACGTCCTTCACTTCGGCTGAAATTTCCACGATTACCTCCGGAACGCCCTCCAGAGCGTGGTGCTCCATTATTACTGTTACCCCGCGGTGATGGCCGACCAGCGGAGCCATCTCCACTGGAGCGATTCTCGTTACTATTTAGGTTATTATTTCTCATTCTAGTTTTTTTTTCTTCAACATTTAATTTGTGTGCATCAGGAGAATTTTCCGGAAAGTATAACGGCTGAAAAGTTATATAAAATTGTAGAAGACATTACAAATCATAAGTTTAAAATTTTTAGCTGACAATATAAATTTATACCTTCTCTTTTAATATAATTAATTATTTTTGTATCACAGATAAATTATAATCATATTTTAACTGATTCTTAATATCAATATTATTATATACAGGGGGTCAGCGCTGGAAGTGTGACTAATTTCACGCAGCTGTAGAAACCAAATGGTTAATGACCGCGCGCACATTTTTTTTGACAAACGTGAGTCTGTTATGTTGTTTTCAAGCCTACAGAAGCATATTGCTTTATGTCGCAATTAAAAGTCATCGAAATGGAATTTAAACGAAACAGTGTTATTGTTTTGTATTTGGCTGGAAAGTCGCAACCAACCATTGTTAATGAGCTCCACCTTTTACATGTGTACAAATTGTTTGTGTATCAGACCACTACGCGTTACAATATTACTGGTAGCATTAAAAAACGCCATGAAGGTGGACATCCAAAAACAGCATCATCGCCAGAAATGGTTCGAATGTTTTTTACAAGAAAAAGTTCCCACCTTCATTTCTTCACAACAATGACAGCCATATTCTCCTGACTTAAACCCAATGGATTTAGTCAAAGTATTAACTAAAAAAATTTGATACGGTGTACACCTTCAAGATTGCTCCTCGTCGAGAATGGGACAAAATACCATCAGACCACATTCGTGCATTATGTGAAACTTTCTCGAACAGACTTGATGCTATTATCCGCGTTAAATATAGCTACGTCGAACTTATTGTTCTTATTTTTACTTTGAAATGTTTTACGATATACTGAAGTTTTGAATTAAAAAAGTCAAAATTACAGCATTTTTAATTGGTAACATTTGGAGCGCCGACCCCTGTATATAACAGTAATTATTAATGTTTTTAATTATATTTACCGCTTTACTAGCAAGACAGTTTTGCACTGATTGAGGATCCTCAAATGTAATAAAACCATAATTGGGTACTCTAAATCCAGCAATCCCTCTTGATTGTGTAGTTTTTGAATGAATTCGAAGTTCATGAACAGGTCCAAATTGTGTAAATAATTGTTTCAATTCTTCTTCTGATGCGTTATGGGGTAGGTTTCCCAGAAATAATTGATAACTTTCATTGTACTGTGTACCAGAGTTATTACCTCTCCTATGCTCTTTATCAAGTGATGTATCTAGTAATATAATTTGAATTATTTTTTAATAAAATTGATTACCCTACGTTATTCGAGTTTCAATTATTTACCATTCTAATAATATGAACTGAAAAAACTAAACTTACCATCTTCATGCTGACCACGTCCGGCGCCCGCAGCTTTTTCTGATCGTACAGATGAACGTTGTCCTGAAATGTTGTTTCGATTTGATCTTGATGTTGCATTTGTTGTGACAGAATTTGATTTCTTAGGTGACTTTGATTCCCATTGTTGTGGAGCGGAAGGTGTATTCGAAGATAAGGGTGATGTTGACTCCTTACTACGATTTGGGGGCTAAAAAAAAATTACATATATTTATATTACACGTATACGAATATCTAGAATAGATTTTTTAATATTTTAATAGATAATATTAAAATCAACTAATTCATATATTAATGGTGTTTATTTATTCACAAATTATAATTTACAACTACACTATAATAATCGATTTGATAAATAATAAAATAATTGATTTTAAATTTAATGAAATCTGCTCACATTACCCAACTAAATATTTTGACGTAAGTAACATTTGGATTATCTTTATTTATAGTATTAAGCAGAATTTAAAATTTACCGCAAATTTGATATATTCAAATTTAAAAAAAACCGAATGAACAATTATTAATTACTTCAAAAATTCAAAATGCAAAAAAATTCAGAATATTTCAGTAACTAGTAATAAAATTCTTTAATAATACGTAATATATTGTAATTTAACAATAATAGCAATATAATTCACTATATTTGATAACAAATTTAATAATGAAACATGTATAATTATAATACTTACCGGAGACATGTCTAATTGCCAAACCGGAACTCTCGCCGAAGCTGCTGCACCGGATGACTGTGCTGCATTGATTACAGCTGCAAAGGTGTTGGACGTTCCATTACCGGATTTTACAAGATTTGCGTATGTTTTTGGTTCATTATTTGCAGCAGGCACAACGGATACTGCTTAAATTTAAATAAAAATAGAAAAATTATAACTCTACAAAGTATAGAACCTAAATATTTATCATCACATATAAGGTAAAAATCAAGAATCATTACATGTAAACCTTTTTAAATCATTAAATCATCTTTTTAAATCTGTTTCAAAAAACTGAATTTATTTCTTTACTTTAAAAATGATTTTCATACATATTATCATGTTTATTACCTGTATTTTATTGCAGTTAATTCATATAACATAACATAAATTTCAATGTTTATCAACACATCTTTTGGTTATTGCCACACTGTGTTGTATTGTACGAATGTTTAATTGGAACATATATTAATTCTGAAATCTGTACCTACATCCATACTTGTTTATTTTTATTCCCAAAAATTGTTTATATCTTTTACCTCAATTTTATAATCTGAATTTTACTTTTAGTTTTATTTAAAAAAATATTTTTATGATTTAAATAAAATAAAGATTATTATAGAAGATATTAAATCATTTCATACAATGATATTGAAAATGGTAATCAATAGTAATTGGGTTGTGAACCGTAATTGACTTTATATAAAACTGCACAGTTATATTGATAAAGTTGCCTATCAAAACTTCAAATAACCAATTATTAAAGGGGTAAAAATTAAAAAAAAAAAAAAAACTTCAGTGTACGACGACATTTCTTCCTCACCTTCTTTCCAGTAACATTTGCCATCCTTTACAATCACTGTCAAACAAGAGAAGTGCAAAAGAGATACATTATCAGACGTCAAACCTATAGCAGCTGCTCTGTCGACCCATAATGTTTATTGTGATAGAACACCAAAAATAAATAACATTGCTTATTATATTCTTTTAGTACGTGACGACATCAATTACTAGGATAACGACCGGAATATTACGCAGTAAAATAAAATTCAAGCTTTAGATAGATAATATATACGGCAATTTTTGAATATTTAATAAAATAAAAACGCCAACATACGTTTACTTATACCATATATATAATATTTCAAAATAATATTAAAAAAATCGACCCCTAAAAAATGAGTTCACAACCTAATTGTCCACAAACTTCTAAATGATATGCTAATTAGTTTGTATAAATAGCGCACATCATGTAAGAGCAGAACTATTTGAAGTGCTCAATTATGCGAAGCACTGTTGTAGTTAGAACATTGAATGCTGAGCATAATGCCGCATTATGCGTTCTAGTGCTGTAATTGGAAAACAACCACTATTGAAACATTTTTAGCCAATAATATTACATTATAAACTTATTTGCAATATATCTATTTCAATACCGCATTTACATTAGCAATATACTGAATAGAATTTTTGAAATGACTTGCTCCATCCGCCATCTAATAGGTTCTGCGCTATTTTCTCGACGCCGGTTTTTACCAGAGACTTAAATTTTTCACCATACGTAGCCGATGATAAACGGGAATAAACGATATCATTTTGAAAATACTTATAATTTTGCACTTATTCCTTAAAACCTAATATATAAACATATCATTTAATCATTTTTTTAACGTTCTACAACTTTTTTAAAAATGCTATTTGAATAAAACAACAAGTAAATGTATAAAACAATTAGTGAAGAGTAATTTAAACAAAACAGCACAGTTCAGCCATATTTTTAAAAATATATCTGCCATTTTGAATGTTCAATTTGTCATGTATTTTTTACTGTAACACTGCTAAACTATTAAACCTAAAATACTTTAGATATTTGTGAGACATGTGATAAAATATATAAATATAGTGATTAAAATTGTATACCACTTATTTAAGCTTAAATTTGAAAGTTTGATATTCTGTTTTCAAGATTTAGGACGAAAAGTTTTGTAATTCAAATTGTTTTGTAGTTAATATAACTAATTTTCAAATTCTACTTTTCAGTGGAGCAGGTCAATATCTGTCAGATATGTATACAAAAAAGCTTATACACAAAATAAGTCCTAATACTAAATAGTCCTCTACCAGATTGATAGTATCAACTTTTATATCGGTGCAGGTCTTGGTGGTAGTAGCAAATTTTATTTTTAACTACAAACTTTAAAACATATCCGAAAAATCAGAATTACCGGATCGATGTACTCCAAAAGTGCCCTATTACTGCATTATTAAGCGTATACAAATTTGAGTTACCTTAGAACTAAGATCGACATAACGAAAGTGATTTAAAGGTTAAGCAATCAGAAATGATGACAATTTAAAGATATTCTGTTCTGCAATGATATACTGTTTTCTGTGTAATATTTAGTAGCTACTTATTATTTAGATGCTTACAGGTAGATATAGCGTACCTCAATCAAATGTCTCAAAACATTTGGCAATACGAGTCTCACATGGAGAAAACGTAAAGCAGAACTACAACTATGTTAATAATACTTATACTGGCCAATGAACAAGAAATCCCAGTTATCGATAGCAAGCATATTATTAATACATAAATGTATACTTAAACCAATATGGACTTATGGGTTACAAATTTGGGGTATATCAGCTAACTCAAACATTGTGTCGCTGGACATATACCGTGCATGTTAAATTTTATGTGTAATTGCTATTCCTATCCTATTGTTATGTATGTAATCATAAAAAAAACATATACATAGAATTTATTCCAAAACTAACAAATAACGAATAAATTGAAAATATTATATATTTAGTTGAAAAAAATATATTTTTTTAATCAGTTTATATGAAAGATTATTTTATTATAGAACTAGTTAAATATTTCAATTTAAAAATGGAATTAAAATTTGAAATGAAATTATGAATTAATTTATTGAATTATACATATAAAAAAAGACGGGTTAAACGTTTTTTTATATAATGTATTAATATCTTTATTTTATTGTTCTATTGACTACATCTTGCAAACTTTTCTGGAAAGTTTGATAAAAACAAAAGTACATTAAATAGAAACATGAAAGTTTGTCCTTCCCGAGTAGGAGTAATTTATATTCTTTAGAACGAGGAAAAGAAAACAATATTATAAGAGTAAATTGGTACTGTCTCCTCGAAATAGTAATGGCTTATTTAAAGAATACAATACAGAAGTACAGAAGCCATACTTACACTACTCGAAGTACACTCTACAGTACTACAGTACAGTGCTACAGCACGGCGAGCAGTGGAGATAGAATTATATGGCTATAAGAGCTTTGATGAAGTTTTTCTCAAAACCACATAAACATTTTTCAATTCTGAAATTTTACATATTTTCATGGCGCTCAAATCCTGCATGACTGTTGATGCTGTGGTTTTTTTATTTTTTTATAAATCCTTCAACAAACCTATGTTTTGGCCCATTATTAGATAGATTAATAATGAACAATCCAGTGCTCTAGGTATATGAACCGATGGACCATGTTGAAGTTATAATTTGTTAATCGTTCATTTGATCTAACACATTCTTTGATGCAGAATTAAAGATGACTTAATTAATGCTTACCAGGCGCTTCGAATGGAATAGTATTTTCAGTGTCAACTAGAAGAAGATTACTTTCCCGCTCTTCTTCTTGAACAGTTTCATCAATTATTTCAGACTGTACATTTGATTCAATATCAGGAGTAATTTCTCGTGGTGGCTGAGATATTTCAGGGGGATCTTGGGATGTTGAAGAATTGCTACTAGTACTTGCAGGTGGGGAATCAAAATTATCTGTAAGAAATGCAATAAAATGGAGTTAATCAAAAAAATTATCACAATTTTAAACACATATCAGTAATAAACATACACGTATGTATAATGAATATATATAAATATACATTATGTATGTATAAAATGCTAGATATATATTTTTTCAGGTGACATTCAGTATATTAGAACATAGGAAGTGAAGCCTATGACAAAGAACAATATTGACTGATAATATTATGAATCAGTCTTTAATTCTCTAATCAGTCTCAAATTTTTCACTAGTGTTACACTACTTAGGTTACGCTACTATGTAACTTCTTAATTAGCAAAATTGAACGCAAACTTCAAAAACGATTTAATTTAGATATATAATATATTTTAGTTATATATCAATTTACTTTATAAATATTTGAAATTTTAATTCTGAATGTATATTATAATCCTTTCGTAAAGAGATGAATACCAAGCAACATGTATTAATATTACATTTTTAATTACACATCATACTCTTCCTTAACATGTAAGTCATAGTGCATTAGATTTCGAAATAGAACTACTTAACTAACTATTAAACTTAAAACTTAAAAATATTTACTATATTTAATCAATACTATCTTACTCGAATTAGAAACATCATCACACAAGATTCCATTTACTTGTGGAGTGGGCGTTGAACTTGTGTATACAGGAGGTATTTGCTGGCCGCTATTGTTAGAAGAAGTATAGTACCCAAGTGATGTTATAGACTGATTTATAGCCGACGACCCTTGTGATAATTCGGCAGACGTACATGTCATTACACCTTGAGAATCAGATTCAATTTCTTCATCGCCCTCTTCAGAACGACTTGATTCAGCCTCAACTTCATCATCGTTGAATACAAGATCCTGAAAAGTATCGAACAAAAATTTGATTTAACTTTTAGGTTACGAAACAATATATAAAAGTATTTATGATAAAAATCTTACCTGATATCTAAAAATATCATTGTGTACATAATATTTTTTTGGAGATTGAGCAGCCAAAACAAATGTTTGAGTAAATCTTCTCATTGGTTGTCCGGCATTTGACAACTCACCAGTTACCTGTACAACAACCCCATTACCAAGAGTAGCTTGAGAATCAACCTAAAAATACATATAAATTATATTTACTAGATAAGGTATGTAAAAAAAAACAGTTTTGTTTTCGTCTTATTGCAAAAAAAACCATTCAAGACAAAATTGTTTTGAAAACTAGAACCTTTGCTATTACAATTGAACCAGGACAAACTAACTATTCATGTATTCAACATTGTACATGGTTCTGAGAAAATGTATAGGTACGTTTAAAGAACTGTCAGAGTTTACTTTACCAGAAGGATTGCAAACAGGTGATTGCAACTTAAAGGATCATACTAAATATTAAGTTTCAAGTAAGTTTATTTTTTATAATTTCAACTTAGTTTTCTCCCTTTTTTTAATAGTGTAATTACCTCTCGAACGGAACATTTAGCATTGTGCAGCATATGAATATTACCTTTATGGTGAAATATTTTAAGTGACACTATTTGTTTCACTTAATATTTCTTTACATATACTCTGATATGGGCTTTACTGAAGGTGTAACACTGAAGTGTTACAGGTAAACGAATTGTAGGAGAGCTCTAGCTATTTAGAACTTTAAGTGAACACGTAGTTTAGTTTAAAGTAAATATCTTAAAATACATATACTTACTTGGCTAATTTTTGCATGACAATCCCTAAAGTTTAGTTGCTGTATTTTGTTGTGTATTTGTTTCTGGCCAATAACAGGTGAACAATCTCGGACTGGTCCATCCAAACCCCCATGAACAAAACTTGAAGAATTATTATAAAACCTAAAAACAAAATTATTTGGATCATGTTTAGGACGCATTTATGGCAATGACTTACATCCAAGGTAGTTTTCGTAAGCGAAAAAGGTGTTCTTCTATTAAATAATTATATTTTACCTATGAAGATGCGTAGGAGCTTTGTTCAGAAGAGTATAATACTGACGAACAAACTCGCGACCAACACATTGTGGAGAGGGCGTCGCATCCATGACCATTTCCTAAGCGCTATTGGCTTACAGATTAAGATTACGTTAAAATTTTTAGTTTTGTCAGTCTTTTAATTACAATAATTTTGAGTCGTAAAATTGTGACAGTCAACCTGTAAAATAAAAATGACTTAATATATAAATTTGTTCAAGCTTTAAGCATTTTATTTGATACTAATGGTAAATAAAATGAACACATGTTAACGTTATAACAATATATAAAAGTGAATTATTTAAACATGGTTATTTATTAAACAAAAAATTATTATACGAATGAATTTTAATAATAAATTATTATTTATTAGTATATATAAACATTATTATAAAACATAGAACAAATATTGATATAAAATAAATAAAAGATTTTTAATAAAGTAACAGAATACGGTGATTTTATTTTAAAATTTGTTAGAACAATATAAATAATTGTTGATGTGCCGACTTTCTGCAAACATTTATTATAAGGTAAGAGTTCCCTGCGATAATCTAAACTATATACCAACCTTCAATGACGCATAATAAAAAAAAAAAAAAAAAAGATTACACCTAGTGGATTTGCATAGTTCAAACAAAGAACATATTCATATCAAAACATAAATAGAGCCGGCTAATAACTTTTTAATTATTTTAATTCAGTTTGTAACTAAAAACATTCAAGGATTTGCTGGAGTAGGTGGATTAAAAAAGGCGTGAAGCGTCTAAAATATTAACACATGGTAGTTCGGCGGGTAAAATATTCGCAGATTCACTTAATAAGTAATATATGTTATTTGTATAAAAATACATTTCTGAACACTAATAATTTCAAAATAATCCTGCTATTTAAATGTGTTCTATAGGGTGGTAATCGAACAATTTCAACCTTTCAAAATTAGAATAGTATGTGCTGCCCAACTTGGAGTGGCACAAACTTAAGTCATCATCGACGATGTATGAAATATAGTTACACTCATTATTTACCTTAAATTAAACCGAAATGTATTGTAACTAACAGATTAATTGAATTTTTAAACTGATTTAACACAAATATATAATAAAAACAGATAGGAGACCGCACGGCACTAGGTTGACAGAGTTGATTATTAAATTTTAAGCGTAACCTTAGAAAAACCACTTCTCGCTGTGTTACTGCGCATGCGCATAAGTGGAACAGAGACAGAAGTCAAGTAGCGGATTAAATTGGTACTAAATAAAAATATAGAGACGCGCACGAATCTGCTCAGCCGGGTATAGCCTCGAACCCATATCTCACATGAAAATGTTTAAGCACATCTCTGGTTGAAATCTCTAATTTGCCTCCAATCTTATCAAGCTTTACAAAATTGTTCTAATTTTGCTTTATGTAAATAATAAAATTTTAACTAAACTATATGTTGCAAAATATGTATATTTTCAGTTTTTTTCATTAAAAGAAAAGCTTTTTAGAAGATTCATTTATTATAATTCTTATATATGGATGTTATATATCTTAGAATTAATTATTTGCATTATCTTTTCTTATTCTAATATATGTATGTAATTATATGATCCAAACTTTGCAATCTGAGACTGAACTTATCAGATCTTATGAATAACAAAATATCTGTGTGTCGACGCTTATCAAATGACATATTTTATATAAAATGTAGATGCATAACACGAATAAAATATAAAGTGGTATGCTTTTCAGCACAGACTGTTCTTTATTCCTTACCTAACCTTATTTACGAAACTATTATCTCGTAAACAATATATATTGTTAAAGACATAGAATATCATTAGCACCGATAAAAATATAATACCATTATTTATATTAAAAAAATTATTGAAATAACTCACCATAAAAAATATTTTAAATAAACAAAAATTAGTATAAAACTTATTCAATTGTTAGAATATTGTATATATATTAAAAAAATGGTTCACCAAAATTGATTATAAAAAATATAAATTGAATTTCGCATTTTAAGCAATGAATAATCAAAACATTAAATTTCTATTCAAAAAGTTTCCATACTTTTTTGTTATTTTTTTTCATGATTATTAAATTGTTTTGGTGCAAAATTATAGTATCTGGCAACACAAGCGAACGGTTTGAACGCTTTTATTCTGCAGCATTTTAATTGGATGTTGAGTGTTCCGGATCCCAGCGTGCTTAGCGATACCGGCATCGAAACGCGTTGTGTGTCTTTCCGGCATCATTCTTTAGTCATCATTGAGTGTTGGTAGACGTATTAAGAAATTTATTGTATTAAATTAAATTTTGTTAGTGAAATGGCAGATAGTCAAGAATACGATATGCAAAATGGTGAGGATTTTGCACAAGATGTTAAAGGAGATGAACACAACGATGAAATGAATGGAGACGATGGCGCCTGCGAAGCGTCAAACGAAAACGGGAGCGCCGAAGCCCCCGGTCGTGATGATGATAGGTAAGGTCATCTTTGTTTATATTTTGTCAAAACAAGGTTTATATAATAATGAATAAATTTTAGATCGTAACTGGCTTTTAAATTTTTTTGTGATATTTCAAAGTTGCAGTGTTTTCTAATAATTATTGTAAAGTAATGGCGTCTCTTAAGGACACCATTTTTGAATTATCCGTAAACATCTGCCTATTGAGCATGGTATTTACAAGCAATAGAATCTGTTTGAAAGATTCTAAGGTACAAATTTTTAGTTACATGTATATTTCTGTGTCCTATGTTTTATATATATTTTTTCTAATATTACGTAAATCATAATTTCCCGGCAATGGCGTCTAAAATGGCGCTGCAGCGGCTTGGTTGCTCGGAGATATATACGGTCTTTCAGAATTGCTTACAAATTGTTAAACTATTATTTCTCTCTAACAATGTTTGCATAGATTTTACTATCAAGCGTTTTTTTCAGCTTATTTGGATTACAACCTCAGCATTTTTTATTCTAAAATTAGTTTAGTTAAATTTTGATGTTTCCCAGTATAAAACTTAATGAAATATTTTATATAAAAATTAATTATAAACAAACTTATATTATTTTGATGCATTGCTAAATATATACATGGTCTTCTCATTTTTATATAGCTCCATATTTGTTAGTAGGAACATTAAACATATCTTGTAAATATCATATAGGGCATTAATATTATTTATATTTATTTAAGTATGTTTATTTTGAGCATTATCTTATATTTATATGTCATCTCGTCTGGTCTTGACTAATTAGCTTCTCTCCGGCAGGTGTGACCCCTGGGGCCCTGCTGCGCTGCGGCTGGCTGGCTGATGATGGTATTTATCAGAAACAAAGGGTCACACGTAAAGTCCTCAATAAGACTTTTTCTTTAGCACTTTGTTTGATAAGGCCATTTGGGCCAACTTTTTGTTTATTCCATTCACAGTTCATTTAGTTTTCAGTAGTCTTTGTAAATTTGTCAATTTACAACTTCGTGGATCTTTACTTTTTGTATTTTCATTGTTTTTTATAATGTAAAACTTACAGATTTGATTACATTATCAAGATTTTCAGATACTGATTCAAGTGGTTCGCACTTGATTTGCTGCAGTGCTTGATTTGGCGAAACTTATAGTTTATTAATTGTTGTTTGAATATATTATATTGTTCCTCTTTGTAATTGTGCAAGTACTGCATAGTCTTAACTTTAATTTTTAGTGTTAATTATTAATTGTAACTGTAATGATAATTAATTTTAACTTAACGTTTAATATTAAAGTCATTAGGCTCTGTACTTGATAAATATGACATCAGCTTTAAACAATAAATGTATGTTCGCAGGAAATTGTTTGTTGGAGGTCTAAGTTGGGAAACCACTGACAGTAAGTTATATTTATAGTCTTATACAATATTTACTTATGTTTAATGATTTCTACCATTACTTCTTTTTGTCGTAGACGTCATTAAAAGAAATAATGTAGAAACGTAGAATCATTAAAAATATTTTTCATTGATTAGTACGATTTAAGAAGTTTCTTTTGATATATTAAACTTATATATATAATATATATTGTCTTTGGAAATAGTAATAAAAAAATATATGGAATTATTTCTTATTAATTAATGAAACTTCAATATTTAAAATTTAGATTATAATTTTTGAAAATATTTAACTGAAATCTAAAAAAAAAATTATTTCGAGTGATTTATTTAAATGTTTTTTCAGAGGAACTTCGTGAGCATTTCGGTGCATATGGTGACATAGACAGTATTAATGTCAAAACAGATCCCAGTACGGGACGTTCTCGTGGTTTTGCATTTATTGTTTATGCCTCTCCTGAATCAATCGATAAAGTTGTAGCAGCAGGAGATCATATTATTAACAATAAGAAAGTAGATCCCAAAAAAGCAAAAGCGCGCCATGGCAAAATTTTCGTTGGAGGACTAACATCTGAGATTACCGATGACGATATTAAAAGTTATTTCACACAGTTTGGTTCAGTAAGTTTAAAAATAGCAAAAATAACAAATAAATTAAAGTGCTTGTTTAGTTGTATTATTTTCATGGATTTGTCTTTGTTTAGATTATGGAAGTTGAAATGCCATTCGACAAAACGAAAAATCAGAGGAAAGGTTTTTGTTTTATCACTTTTGAATCTGAACAAGTAGTAAATGAGCTCTTGAAGACACCAAAACAAACAATTGCTGGAAAAGAGGTAAATTAAAGTAGATATTTTTGTTTAATTTATTAATAGTAATTGTATTTCTTTTTTAATAAACGTATCGTTAATTATAATCGATTATATTTTTGTTTTTAGGTTGATGTCAAAAAAGCTACACCTAAGCCTGATAATATGCCCGGTATGCGTGGTGGTCGGGGACGTGGAGGTGGCCGTGGACGTGGTCGTGGAAATGGCAGAGGTACACATTATTTTCTTACTATGAGTAAATAAATTGCTTAATAGCTTGCATCTGCTAAGCTAGTGAGAGTTCAATTCAATTGCTGCTCAAATTTTATTTTTTATTATCTTATTTAATTCTAGTCTTTTAACACATTTCTAATATCTATTTTTTTCTTTCTGAAAATCAGGATATGGAAGTCAAGGTGGTTGGGGAGGTGGAAACCAAGGTGGATATGGCGGGTATGGAGGCTACGGTCAGGGATACGGCGGTGGATACGATGGTTACGGCGGTGGGTACGATTACTACGGAGGTGGTTATGGTGGTTATCAAGGCGGATATGATTACTCTGGTTACTCAAACTATGGTAAATATAATAAAAAGCAACATGTCGATAGCTCACGTAGCAAATAAAATTTATTATTTTTAGTGAGTGACAAGAAAATTACTATTATATAATATAAAATGAAACTGAATATATGCTCAGGGGTTCTATATTTGTATAAATATGTATAATTTAGATATAATTTTTCATTTTTATTTCCTGTTTTTATTTGTGTTTTTTTTTACCTATTTATACAAATATTAATTGTATGTACATGTACATAATGTTTGTATGTGTATTTAAAACCTAATAGTTTATATTATATAATTTTTGCAAATATTTCTGTAAGTGTTGTGATATTGACTACCAACGTCTGATAACATCTAAATATTTTTTGAATATTTAATATTTTTTCTGATTGCTTTGGCTAACTAGACAAGACAATTGGTATTCAATGTCAAGCATAATTCAGATATTTTTCTATGTTTTATTTTATGTTACTATTGCATGTATCCCTCTACTATGATATATTTATTTGACCTATTGTAATACTCGTATTCCACTAAATATGGCACTAATTGGATATTATTAGAAACTCAAATATTTGATTAATTTTTTTCAATGTTTCTTTACTACAATAAATATTAATTCTTGCTTAATTGGTTGATCTGATTATAATTACGTTAGTGGCATATTTAGAGCAATAGGGTAATGTGATATATGGGAGATACATTGTGAAAATAGGCTTTTGAATAAAGCATTTGTTTAAAAAAAAAAATTCTCAATGTGTTTACCATGTATGTCCCATATTCAAAACTTCCTTCTCCTTTGATCCTTCATTTTTTTTGTTTTCAGACTGAGTGTAATTTAGGGCAACAGTTCAGGAGGATTTTTCTATGAATTCTCAAGCACATTTCATCTTTTTTTTCTTTTTTACGGTTAGTTTGCAATACAGTGTTGTGTTTCTAAGGATAAGTTATAAACAAACAATTAAATCAAAACACACACTGCGAAGTTTTCTAAAATTAACTAATCTATTACACATTTTGTCAAGAAAAGTTCTGTATAATCATCACAGACATCCCTTAAATTTTAAAGGATTTTTTTTTAAATATGAAATGTTTTATTTTGCGAATTTGTTTATAAATGCTTTTTAAATTCAATGCTGTATTGGTTCTTAAGATTAGTGAGTTTTTTTTTTATATGTGATATTACAAAAACAGTCAAAATTAATAATTATTTCATAGTGTACTTTTTACACATGTGACGTTCAATAGTTTTTAATTTACAAGCATAATCAGAATACTTGGTTTGTTTTATCGATTGTGTTTGAATGAGTGTTTGAAAGTGTTTTATCACATCACATCGACATTATTGTGTATATTTTTGTATTTTTGAACGGAGTTTATTTGATCTGTTATATCAGACTATGACGGCGGCTATGGTGGCTATGATGGTGGCTATGGTAACAGTGGGCGTTTGGGCGGACCTAGAGGAGGTGGTAAAGGTACTTGCACCTTTACAAACACTGTACAAAACAATCTAATTTTTCCTCATTAAATTTTTTTTTGTTATTTTGCATAAATGATTAACCGTGTAAAAATTAAACCTATAGTTTATATGATCGATTGAATGCTTTCAAATATTTAAAGTTTTATTCATTCATTTAAATTGTGGCGTTTAAATTAGGACTAAATATTTAAATTCGTTTTATGCCAAATTTTTTATAAATGGCATATTTTAAAATTTAATTTTTTAGTTTTAAAGTATATTTATGTCTTAAGTGATTATCTGAACAAAGAACGGCACGATTGTAGCGATTTGGAACGATTACGTACTGTAATTTTATTTTTCGCCATTATTGTTATTTTATATGGTCGAAAACAAAATTTAGTTTGAAAATAGTTCTTCGCAATTCAATCGTTCATTTATATAAAGCATTATTAATTAGTTAGAAAAAATTATTTAATTTGTTTAATGATGTGTTAAATTAGCTAGTGTTTTTTTGGGTACGTTGGTATGTATTAATAATGAATTAGTCGTAAATTAATTAAAATTAACTTCAATTAAAATATTTATTTTTTAATTAATTTTTTAAGTTGCTTTTAGAATTTGTGTGTTCCTGCTTTTTCCTTTTAAAATTAATGTCTTTTGGATTGTCTTTCGTAGGAACAAATTAGCTCTCAAAAGTTAAGAAATTAAACAACCTCCTAATTTGTTTATTTCAGGATCAGGTGGTGGATACACAGGCGGAAAACAAAGGGGAAGTGGGGGTGGCCGTCAGCAAAGACATCAGCCTTACTAATTAAATTTATTTTTAAATATTTTATTTTTGGTGAGTTTGTTTATGAAAACACTGTTCTAAAAGCAATTCAATTCGTTTTTTTAACATGTATATTTATTAAAACAAGCTTAGTGATTTGGGTCTAATTCATCTTTATTTCAGATCACAATTTATAATCATCCAGTCTTCTGCTTCCATCATCATTTCATCACTTCATCTTCCATCCGACGCCATTCCATCGTCTCGCTTGTGAATTAAAGACTCAAGTGAACAATCTGCTTTTTTGAAATGCAGAACGGTGAATCACGAATCATGTGTATCTTCAAATAATATGAAATCAAAAGTGCATAGTTAAAATTTTAAACATCTTACAAGAAGGGGTGTGGCACTCTTTTTGTCAATTTTAGTGAGCAATCACGAAGAGATATATATTAATTTTGTAACCTGAACATTTTTAAACTTAGAACTTAAGCAATAACAGATTTAGCCAGATTTTACTAGTTAAGAATTAAAAAGATTTATTTTAAACGAATCAACATGATCGATCTAATTCATAGTGGTAATTATGAAGTTAATTATTTAATACACAGAATAGAAATAAAATAAAATATAACGTAGTGAATGTATGTTATTAAGAATACAAACACCAAATATTTGTAAATTTGTTTTTAATTTTTTTTTTGTCATTTACATCGTCTATTGGCTATTTTAATTTTAGTTAGTGTGTTTAATTAGATGAGACAGTTAGCGTAATCAAAGCTATGTTGACAATGTACTTTGATATATTTAAATCTAATAAATGGCCAATACAATAAATTCAGAATTTGTATATATTGTATTTATTTAGTTACCTGTCCAAAGTATATAACTTTTTTTAATTTACTTAATAAACAAGAATTTTAAATGTAAATTTTGTTTTAATATTAACCTATTTTATTTTATAGGGTTTAAGCTTATTGGCAATTAGAACTCTGGTAGCACTATTTCGTAACTATTTACGTTTTGTAGTAATATGGTAAGTTCGCTGGTGGCACACACTGTGCCGAGATATCTTCACGTTCCGAAAAAAAATATATTTTTTTTTGTTTTCATAACTTTAATGAATGCATTTTATTTTTACCACTTTCGTTTGATATATTTAATCATTTATGGAATATGCAAAGGAATACTTAAATCTTCATACCCCCTAAATTATAATAAATTTAAATTCTTACATTTTTTTATTTGATTTTTCCTGAGATACGTCTAATTTGTTGCTGAATTGGCCTTATAATATCATGGTACGGTTTATCACAGTGTACGTATTTGCTTATTTTATTTCATAAAACTCTAGATTATATAAAGTAAAGCAACTACAGCAATACTAACAATGCAGTTCTTAAAAATTGACAATAGTTATTTTAAAATATGTCAATTACTCTTTCATATTATAATGAAATTTATTGTTATTTATGAATAAGTGTATGCAAATTTATATTTAACACTATATATACGGTCTAGATGTTAAAAATGATGTTGAAATTGAAATTTAATTCTGTATTGTATATGTCAGTTCAAACTACTATGTAAGTATGCAAATTAGACAACAATATTATTTCCTTAGTGGCAGAGTCGAACTTAGTTTTTATCTCACTCTTAATTAATTTGCATCACTGAGTTGAAGACATCTAAGCATAATCTACATTGATTATTCGTAAATGCGGCTCTGCTGATTTAAAATAGATAACAAAATAATTAGATAAACAGATAGATAAATAAATTGATTGCGGTGTCATTGCCTTTGGGGCTTACAATTTAAGGATGTCTTATTAACTTTGATGAAAAAGATTCGTATGTAATATGTATGTAACCATTAGCCACTGTAGCCAATAAATAGTAAAGCAAGTAATGTCGATTTTGTACAATAAGTAAACCCAGAGGGGTTACATAGAAGGGGTGGGCAATTGTAGGAAAATGAAACAAATCTACACTAGATATAACGGAATCTGTGACAAAATTACACTGTATAGAATGGAATGAGATTTTGCATGAAACTTACCCTCTTATCTGAGTAAATTGTGACTTATTGGCATGGCGTGAGTATTTGGCATGTGAACAAACAAAGTGTAATTCTGGATAAGATAGTAAAAGAACATTTTCAAATTATACAGTGTAGTGCACAACTTAATGCGGCTCGGTACATTTTTGTTTCATTAGTATGTTCTTTATTATTTATGAAATAATTTTAACATAATAAGTTATTGTTTTAAGAGTGGACACTAGAAACAAACTCACTTAACACATATATGTAAAGTTTATTTAACTTAAAAAAGGGTTAACTTTTACATCATTTTTTTTAACGGATTACATAAAATAAACATCTGCTATAAAATGTACGAATGTATGTAATGTAAAAACAAAGTTTTATGCCAGTTAAGATTATGAGTCGTAAGTTTAGATACATCATATCAATGAAATGATAGGGTCAGAAGAGCAGGAAATTTGTGTGACGTAATTTATGGATGGGTCCTGAACCTTAATCCTTGAAAAGATTTTCTTTAGAAAAAGTTTTATGACCATTAATCCGCATGAATGTAATAGTAAATTTGGCTGGATATAATGAAATTATTTTAAAATATATACACACTATTTTGAAAATATGAAAATTTTGCAAAATATATTTTGTAAGTATATAAGAGAAAATAAAAATATAATAAATATGCTCGCGGCTATGGCCCACATCAGTTAACAAGTAAATGTCCGAAAATAATTCGTAAATTCATTTCAAATTTTAATTTCATTTATTATTAATATTATTTGTATTTTATAAATAAATAATTTTTTAGAGAGTGTACTCTTTAGCAGTAGGTGTTCAATATTAAAAATATTATTTTCATTTTTAACAAAAAAAAATATTATTTTTAAATAACTGTTCGGTAAAATAAATGTTTCTTAAAATTTATTTTCACTCTTTTCGCCCCTGCGCTCCATTGCTTCTACTCTTAGCGCTCTGGCCCACTTAGGCCGCCGCGTCTGCACTGCCAATTCAATACCACTTGAGCTTGACCACTCCTCAGTGCGTCAAACTACATGCAATACATCTTAGTGATTGATACTTTACTGTACACTTACTAAATTTCATCTTTATATCTACAGTTAAGTGTTAGTTCCTAATTTGAAATTGAAAGTTCCGCTATTGAAGTAAGATTATGCTTACAGCGATCTATTTTGCTCGTATCCAGAAATACATCTACTAAATTATAGTTCTCTATTTCTAATTATTCGATATTTCTGGTTTTTAGATCTTAACGCCCGCCGTCACTGTAAATTTGGGGATCTTTTTTTTTTTTAATGACAGGCTACAGATAACTCTTGTACCAAAATTCAATGTTCTAGTTTTTTGCGACATTTCTCTCAAAAACACGACGCCAATGAATTCATATTTTGATTTTTCAATTATTGACAAATATGAACAATTAATGTCTCAATACATATCCAAGTTTTAATTTACTTTATTCGATATTTTTGAATATGCACCCATTCAACTACCGCCGCTATTGTAAATTTGAGGTTTTCTATTTTTTACATACCAAATTTCAACAGCTCTATTATGACATTACCCCCAAAAATTCGCGCCGCTACTGAATTTAAATTTCGAATTTCCATGAATGAAGATGCAAATTTACCACTTTTTTTTTATGTTAAAATTTTATTATGGTGATATAAATGAATAAATTTTGTAAAATGAATGCAATTTATGAAGTAACATATATTTCGTGAGCATAAGTTTAGTATAGAGCTCTAGTAATTTGAAGTATACGTCTTTCTCTAATGTTTTGTTTCAAAAACTACTTGCTATTTCTTTCTGTCACACTATATTTAAATAATAGTTTTCTTCTTTCTTTTTAATATTTATATACTCGTAAGAGTCAGTGAGAGCAAACCTTTTAAGGTGAAAATATAATCAGATATGGTATTATCGTTTATTGTCATTTTAACAGTATCATCTACATATTACAGAAAATATAACAATATCATAAAAGAAAATATCTTCTAATGTTTGTATATCTTTCTAATGACTTACTTTTCTTGCGTGTTATTTATTGTAATAGTCAATTTTAGTATTTTTCTGTGACAGTTTCCTTGATCCAAAGCAAACCAATAAATTACCCATATAGGGGTAAACTTACCTAGAAGTTTGCTTAAGTACATTAAGTTTTTTCATCATTTTGATGACTGAGGTAATCACAATTTGTAAATAAGATAGGTTTATTATATATACATAATTTTTAATATACCATATTAGTTTTAATATATCCTAATAACGTATAACTAAATTTATATAAATATCCCTAATTTGATGGTTAGGCGTGGGATTATGATTATCTTAACTATGTGTCATAATAATGAAGTAAATTCTTTCTTTTAGATTAATAATATATAAATTTAAAATTTAGTGACTTCTGCTTCTTCAATAGTAATGGCCTCCTGCTTTTCCGATAAATTTTTAAGAGACACTGCATTCACTGGCATAGCGCTAGTATTAGATGTGGCTGACTCAGCATTGTCTTCACATACACTTATCATTACCTGTAATGGAAATAATAATTGAATTAGAGAACAGACGATTAATGTGGGGTAAATTATATTCAATGAAAAATACGGGATATTTTTTTTGCGATGTTGTAACATATTACATAAAGCAGCAAAAATCGTAGAAAATAATAATAGATTTAAAAGTCTGTTACATTAAAGTGTTACTATATACCAAAATAAAAGGAGCACATCGTCAAATTGTGCATTGTTTTAATTCCGCTCACGAAGTAAGTTCAAATACAGTCCAACGTAATGAGAATGGGCTATATACTCGTATTTTGACAATAATACATATATATTTATTTTAATATATTATTTACCTGGTCTAATGTTGGTAGTGATATACTATACAGCATAATGATCATTTCGGCAATTCTATCCATCTTCTTAAATAATTCACTTAGTTTTTCATGAGATTTAATTAGAAATTTGGATGTGAGATATTGATGGCCCAGTTTTTGAATATGTGAGAATTCGGAAGCCATGGAAAATTCCAATCTATCAAGATCTTCAATCTTTACTAGTCGAACAGATACTAAATACCCCGAAAAATAACTGAAAGAGAAATATGTGTCAGTAAAGGTAATTTTCGTCAAACATAATTGAAGTTCGTCGATGCAAGTTTCTAGTAAAAAGAAACAGTATTCAGTTGTTCACTGTACTTATTAAGTTGATTACCACGAGCTCAGGTGGACTCATCGAGCAAGATGTGTCACCTTAATATTCAATAATTTTGATTTTATCTTTAAAGAAAGTTTTCTATCTGGAAGTCTGTAGCTACAATATTAATGAAAATATGCATAAACTGATATACGGTGGTGCGTACCGTGTTAAAATTTCAAAAGTATATTACTCGAAACTTCATTTTTCAAATCTGCGAAAGCTATAACTCAACTGCGCTTTTTCTGACTGACTTCCAAGATTTTATTATTGTTTACTAAATGTTTTATGATGAAATTTGATATAAAGAACACTAAATTTTTTCTTCAACAGGAATACCAAAAGTCCATAGCAACAATTTACAAATTAAAATTGAAAAAAAAGCATGAAGTGCGTGAAGACCGGGTCCCCGTCAATTATTAATATTATTAGATTTAAAAAATAGGTTTAAAAGACAGAAAACATGTACTGAAAGTGTATTTAAATAGAAATAAATGATGTCTGTCTTTAAAATGAATGGAAGTTTCGTATGGAACTACCCTATAAATGTTCACACAGTATTTAAAGTTTGTACCGTTCTTGCAGATGCTGAGGAGTCCCTATAGCTTTTAACTGCCCGTTATCGATGAGAGCAATACGATCACATGCCACTTCACAATCCTTCATGTTATGTGATGTTAGGAAAACCGTTCTGTTAGCCTTCGTCATCTTACGAATGGTCTTCACTAGTAACGTTCGTATTCGAGGATCCATACCACTAGAAACAATCATCATGATAACTTCTTTATTTGTTGTATTTATTACTTTTATTCTCTTATTTCTTAGTTTGAGTCACTCAGATTTTTAAATGTATTACTTACATTACTTTGAGTGTCTCTTATATTATTTTATGTAAAAACTATCCACATAAATAATAATTTGTGGATATTTTGTTAGTTAAGTTATCTTTGTAAGAATTAACTTAAAATACAGGGTTTTCTACAAGTATTAAAGTCCTAAATAAAATATTTAAGCATTAAAATAAATAACGTAACTTTTTTTTTATTTTCGACATTTATTCTTGTACTTGTACATACTCGTACTTATTTTCTATAGTCCAAATCACGAGAGTTCGGCGGCGACTTATACTTAAAAGAGGTTATAAGAGCGGTATAAATCTATAATACGATAATTAATTTTATCTTATTCGTTTCTATATACATTATAGAAAAATAAGTGAGTCAGTGCTTTTTAGTTATATCGGCAGTTTATACCCCACAACTTGTTTTAAGTATAAGTCGCCGCCGAACTCTCGAAATTTGAACTATATGTAATTTATTGAGTTTTCTGTTTAGAAAAGTTTGCTTTCGTTTTGCACTTTTTTTAATCTGTTGATACATAATGCTTCTCTATATTTTTTCATATTTACAGATCATAATTTACATTCAATAGTCATTTTAAGTTAATGTTAAAAAGTTATAAATGCATATCGAGTGCGATTTTTTTTTTCAATAGAAAACGGTTGTAAGGATTTTAGGAGTTATTAAAAAATTCGGAAGTTACTATGAATATAAAGCAAAAATCATAATTTAAACAAGCCAGGGATGTGAAACCTGTAGTATTTTCGAGATTTTTTTGCGACCATAGAATATATTTTATTTGTCGCAATTAGTAACATACTCCCACAATAAAATTAGCATTTCAATTTTATCTGGTTGATTTTAATCTTTAACTCATTCATTTTTTTCGCTTGCACAGTTACCACTACTACAAGAAACAAAATACAAACTTAAAAGTTAACATCAATAATAGAAAGGTTTCTCATCCCTGAACTGACCTAATGTATATATATTATTTTACAATTTCTTTTATTTCCTAATATATGATATCTGATATATATGTATTATAGTATATATCAGGTATTTCATATTAACGATTATAAGAAATAGGTTATATTTGTAACAAATAAAATCAATTAAGTTATGTAAAAAGTGAAAATAGTTAGGTCAGTTTCACACTGCAGGCTACTACTTGCGAGGACGACTTTGGTGGTAGTGAGTAGGGTGTATTCGAGTTGCTTCGCATTAGTTTCATGAAATGAATCGAAGGTTCATCTTATCTACTTTAGTATTTATGAATACACCACTGTACAACTGTACTGTATTGGCGGCCGGTATATCAGTATCGTTTTCCGCTCACATCGTTTCGCTCCGAAATAAAGTACTAAATACAAGAACACAACGAGAACACTGCTCAAGTTATTTACGGATATGCATATATCCCAGTATGATTCGGAACTATGTGACTCTGAGTAGATGGTCGTACGGCACTTTGATGTCAAGACGTATGAACCATATTATAAATATAAATGTACAAAATACATACAGTGGTGTATTAATAAACATTAAAATAGAAACTTACTCTCATTATAAAGTCTTTTATTTAAATTTATTTATTTAATGTTGGCCTATTTCCGAGGCCGAGTTCTACCACCGATAGCCTCCTACTATTTTTGCCAGTTTTATGGCCTCGTATATGTGGGCTACACCACTGCGTAATAAGTTTATGATAATTGTGAGGTCTCACATTATCAATTAAATTTTAACAACAAGCAATCCGAGAAAATTTAACTCAGGGCCGGGATCGAACCCGAAGACATAGTTTTCTGGCACCAAACAGCAGCGCTCTCGGGCACTGTGCCGCCTGAGTCCAAGTTTGCTAATGCGATTACACCCTACTGAAAAAGTCGCAACTCGCAAGAAAACGGCTGTAGTGTGAGAGACCCTTATATTTATGTTCCAGTAAATGTAACGATTGAGTGTACTAAATATGAATGTATACCGATTGTATATCAGTTATATTCCATACATTCATATTTAGTATACTTGTTGAATAAAAGAAATACCTTGTAGATTCATCCATGAAAATAAGGCGAGAGTGTCCCATAATAGCTATAGCCGCATTTAGCTTCCGTTTGTTTCCCCCACTTAGCTTGTTGACACGGACCGTTGCAAATGGCAGCAGATTAAAATGTCGTAAAGTACACAGGGCTGTCTGAAATATTTTCACAATAAAATATATAAATTATGCAGAAAGAAACCGACCCTTTCTGCATGTTACAGCTAAGTAATAGTTATATTTGTAACAAATATAATGAATTATTAAGTATGGTACACATAAGTGCGACTTAAACATGCGACATCCAACATTTGTTGTAAGAAGTTGACCAACACGTCCACACTAGTGCGACATGCAACTTAATACGTCGGAAGCTTTCATATTTCGAACGAATTCCTTCAATCTGCAGGTTTCTGCTAACTCGTGATTTTCCTTGTCAAACTCTGTTTAGTGTCGCATGTTTATGTCGCACTAGTCTGTACGTTAAAAGTACAACACATTTAGTACACTCATGTCTAAATAATGCCAACCTTAGAATGAAAATATATAAATGTTGGATGTTGCATGTTTATGTCGCACCAATCTGTACTAGGCGTTATATGTAAAAAACTAAAAGCTGAACAATCAAAGATATGCTTATCGTATAAAAGAACATGGTCGTATCTATTTTGATATGAAAACGAGATTTTTTTCAAGTGTTATTCTTTTTCTGCAGCAAAAGTTGAACATATACGATAAGTTATTTAGTTAATTTTCTAAATTACTTATTGGCAGGGGTTATTAGAGGATGGTGTGAAAGATGGTGTGGGCGAGTGACAGTTAGTTCAGGTTTCGTACATTTAGGGGTCTCCAATTTAGTAAATTGCGAATCGATACAATTGAATTCGTGTGGAACACAAAAACGTCATTTAAGCCCAACTTATAACCAATTCAGTTTTAATTTTGAAGAGCCTCAAAGAAAGTAGTTGTATCATACATCCAGTTAAATACCAATTTTTCTGAAAGGTTTTGGTTACAAATATAACCACATTGTTGAGGTTTTATCTGCGAAAGTATTTAGGAATTAGCGTAGAAAACTTGACATTTAAGATGCGTCCCAGAAGTAGTGATCTGAATCAAACTAGTAACATCACTATAACCTTCGACTCTTAAAAATTGCATTCTAATCGACACACTCATTCGAAATGTAGGTATTTCTATGTATATATCAGGCTTATCACTTCTGGGATCATTTTCTTATGTCAGAAATGAAAAATGGAATTTGCGTAAGTGCCAAAATATTCAAGCAATAACTTTCAGAAACCATTATCTAAAAATTTCTGAAAGTTATATGTAAACTATTGTAGTTAGTACCTCTTTTGGATCAAGAAATTTTCTAATAGTTCCGTAAAACACTAATATTTCCAATGGAGTCATAACTGGATCAAGTGCATGATTTTGGGGACAATAACTTATTTTTCCAAGTCCTTGGTAGCTGGAGTCCAGTTCTATTAATCCACTTGTTGGTGTTAGCTCTCCCGTTAATAACTTAAATGTAGTTGATTTTCCGGATCCGTTTCTTCCAATAAGTCCAAAACACTGAAACCACAAATATTAGACAATGTATAATTATACTATTAAGGGCTTACATTTCAAAAGATAGACAAATTTTTGCTTTTGTTCTTTTTCAATAACCTTTTAGTACTGACGTGGTCAAGATAGGTCATTAATTGTGATGTGACGTCTCAACGAGTATGATAAGTACTAATTATTAATAGTTAATAAATAGTTAATTAATGATTAATTATTGCTAAGTGTTAACACTATCTAGGATCAAAAGGAATAGAAAACAAAATAAAATTTATGCAAAATTAACATTTATTTGGCACTTTTTGGCAGGTGCAAATTATTTAAAATGACGAAATTAGGTTCAAGGGTGTCTGTGAGACTCCCACGTCACTGCTTAAAGGTTAAAAAAGACGTTCTTGTTTTCATATATTGTTACATATTCACCATTTACTTTATTCTTATGATTAGAAATCGAGAACTTTCTAAAAATAATTTTGCCTAAACTTCACTTTAACCAGTAATAATTACTAAAATCAAATTTCAGTTCTATCCAGTATTAATTTTACATTTCATTATATCGACGGAGATTTTTTAGATTTAACATAAAAACTTTTTCTTTAACATTTCATACGGAAGTTTAAAACTAAAGGATCACAAGAGGATAATTCTAGAAGGTAAAAGAGAATGTAATTCAAGTTGAGATAACAATTTGTCATATGAGTACATAAAGATGTACGTGTTGTATAAGGCCTGTCGCACACTGAAAGCGTATTCGAGCCACCATACAAAATTCACTACCAAACAAACAAGATCATAAAATCATAAATATACACCTGGGACATTATAATATAGGATATATGATAAAACATTGTGATTAAGATTAAGTAATCATTACAATGATCAACCCAACTACTCCCCTCCCTCCCCCCAACACACGCAGTATGCAATTTTTATTTAACATAAGAAAGTTACATTTTTTGTAAAAAATGTTATCCAATTATTTATATTATGTACTTAGTTTATTGCTATTACGATTATAAAAACACATTTCTTTGATTATTAAAATCATAAAAACCGCCAATTTTGGTTCGAAAATCATAAGACTTATTTTATTTTATAATTATAAAATATCGAGTTTAGGCAAAATAAAATGTTATAAATATTTAAGGTATATTTATGTGTATATTAACATTTTGTGTTTAGCGAGAATATCCTAAAAATTCAGAAAATAGATGAACGTTTCAGAAGAGAAATGATTATTTAATTTTATTTATGCAGAGTATATGATAAGAGATGTATTTTTTAACTTTATACTTTAAATATTTTTAGAAAATGTTTATATTAGGCATATGTATTAATAAAACTTGTAAGCAGAATATATAAAAGCTATCTATACAGAATATAATTTACTAAAAACAAAATATGTATTATAACATTGTTTTATTTGCTTACCTGTCCCAAAGAAACACCAAAATTGATGTCATTCACAGCTACCACGGGTTTCTTAAACATGGATTTATATACTTTCCTCAAATTCCTAACTTGTATTATATCAGTGTAGCTCTCTATTCCTAGACAAACACGATTCTTCTCTGCTCGTACATCCGAGTCTTCGATATCTTCAAACTGATGATTACTGAAAATTATGAGTTGGTCTAAGAAGAAATTACAAATATTTGAGAAATAAAACTAATAACTTATATCTTCGAAGGGCCAGCCTTTAAGTAACCTATTCAGTTATAAAAACGTTTTCATTTGTAATTACAGTAATGACTTTTTATGCTTTTTATGTATGTACTTATAAACTAAAATGTGTATTTCTTCCTTTAATAAAAATCTGAATGAAACTTGTTAACATATTTTGTAAAATTTATATATTTTGAGTTTTCTATTTTTTCACGGTTTTTAGACCAAACTATAATTCTTGTTTTAATCTTACACGGTTTTTTATAGATATGGGTTTTCACATGTAAGTTCAGTGTTTACAGTATTTTTATGAATTTTATTTTATCTTCAGCCAAAGTTTTATCTAACTTTGTATAAAAAATATTATAAAGAACACTGAATTATGAAAATATAATTTAAAAAATTCTGTTATAACATTTTGAATGACTTCCTTTTGAGTTAAGCAAAGCACAAAAGTCACAAAAGTTTAGTTTAAAAGTCGACATATAGTTAATATATCTTTCTTAATTATTCCAAATTTGAACTTAATTGAATGATTGGAATCTTGAATTATGATTGGTCTTTTTTGTACACCGACTTGAAAGTAAATGTATCGAGATAAACGCAATTAAAAAGTTTGGTAAAGTGTATATTATATATGGACTGCAGTCACTTCACTTTTTACAATTTCGGCATGACATTTTAACTAGGTATTCTTACGATATGTTTTAAAGAAAAGGATATTAAAAGAAATATTAAATCAAATCTTCCGCTCAACCTCTTTATGATATAAGTAATGCAATACAATAAAATGGTTATTGAAAATACTTACTCGCAAAGTTTTGTAAGCAGCTCACAAATATTGGCGAAGATATGATTTTCAATTAAAATGTTTAAGCAAAATAGAATCAGGCCAACACATGCTAGACTGAGGTAGTTTATACCGATTAAATCAAAATCGAATGGTGATAGGTATGTATCCATGTCAAATCGTTCCAAAAGCATTGCCTATAAACAAAATAGATAAAATTAAATATTAACAATAATTATAATGTATAACATGCTTGAACGTCTGCAAAATATTTCGCCGGTGGTGTCAAATCGCCTGAGTCCATTATATCTAGTGTAAAACTAAAAATTCAGATGGTAAAGACCCATTCATTTCTAACTAGTGACGCCCAATTATGACACAAATAGTAGTTTCAAAATAGTTTACTACTGGCTTCATGGCCAATAGACACTCCAACAGTTTTAAAGTGTTGGAAAGAAACTACATGGAAATAATGATGATCCAAAGACAACAACTTAATAAATAATAAGAATAATACCCAAAGAAATAATCATTATTTGAAAAAGACTACAAACAAACAAACCTGTACGGTATTCTTCGATAATTCAATAAATCCATCAGCTAGTGCATATTGTGGCAAAATGAGGAAAATGTGATGTAGTACATTTCTGCAGACCTCAACTTCCTAAAAATAAAATATAATAATAATAGTATCACATCACTCAATAAGTTCTTAGGATGACATATAGATGGCTACACTATTGACAAATCTAGATTTTTCCATTGTTTCGAAAATTCCAAAAGTGGCGTCACTAAAACCAGTGTAACTTATAAATTAATGGTCAGAATGTCATGAAATATTGACACATATCGTTGGTACTATCTAAAAATCATATAGATTTGTCAATAGTGGCGCAATTTATATGCAATCCTACGAATTATTGAGTAATGTGTTACAACGGTTATATAAGAAACACATAAATATAAACTTAAAAAAGTCACTTACTGGAGTTTTCCCCAGCACATCCATCAAAACAATTGTTGAAAGAGTGAAAATTGCAGTAAAAACATTTCCGCAAAATAAGATCATATTTCCAAGACTTTCTCCGTCGAATATTTTCTCTAAAATATGCATTAAATTAGCACAAGACCACCTAAAAAGAAATAAACAATTAGAAAGATAATATTAAAAGTAGAGTAACAGTCAAGTTATGTCACACAACGACAATACTTTTACTGAATTTTAATCATCAATTCAAATTAGCGAGATCATTATATAAACGCTATCTCAGAATCATGAAATTTATTTTGAAAACAATTATTGCAAAAAAATACTGGGGGAAATTAATACTCAAAGGGGGTAATGGTGTGCCGAAATCAATCTAAACGCGAGACAAGATCGGTCGGCCGCGCGAATCACGGACAAATTGCGGTGCAGCGGGCCGTGTGGTGACCATTACGATAGCAGTAATTCGGCTTAGGCCCTCCGCACACGACGCGACTGGTTGCAAACCTTAGCCCCGAATCTACAAGAAGCGAATGTGATTACAACTGTTGTTAGTGAGAGATCGAGATATGAGATAAAACACGAGAAAGGCACACGAGTCGGCTATTGCAAACTAAATGCGAAACGAAGTTTTCTACGAAAACGAGCACGAGCCATGTCGAGCCGTGTATCGTGACTCTATAAAATTTAACAATAGCAAAACAAGGGATTCTATTGTGTTATATTTGATTGTATGTATGTATTTAAATACTTTTCGTAAACATCTCTGTTGATGATGTTATCATGAAACCAACAGTGCCCTGCGACCGAGAAATCTAGTCACTGAATATATGCTCAAAACCAGTTTAAAATCAGTTTAGTTACGTTCGTGCCGACATTCGTAATGACATTCGGTTCGGGCAGATTCGGGGCTAAGGTTTGCAACCAGTCGCGTCGTGTGCTGAGGGCCTTAGTGTCTAATCGTAAACAAGAAAGTTTTGTATTTGGAGGGGCGCCACTGGACAAAACATTTGTCATTCGCCAGTAGACAACCTTTAAAACCCATTACTCCGATTAATACGAATCTTAGTTATAATTAAGAAATAGTTATAATGTTACTTACCAGTATAAGAGGGACAAAATTGCAATCCCATATAAGTTCTCCCTCACAATATAAATCGGTATACCAAATAGTTCAAAGATTACAATAGTTTCTGCAAGAACAACTACGAATATCTGAAAATACACAATTACTCAAATAAAAGATTATCGTCTATCGTTAAAACCTCGTATGTCACAAAATTATAATTACCAAAAAACCACAAATTGTTTGTATTGACCAGTAGACTATTGGTGTAATTCCGCTCAAATACTGCAACCTTTTTTCGTGATTGATTCTCTCCGATATTATATCCATGGTGCAACTGGCTGGCACAAGACTGAATCCTATGACGATAATCAAGGAGATTCCAACGTCCGCCACATATTGAAGTCTGAAGATTCATAGTATTTTTATTATTATTTATTATTTGAATCATTTATAAAATATATTATACAGTGTCTTCTTATGGAGATGCATCTTTTTGTTTTATCGTCTTTATTATTTATAGTCTTTGCAGTTAGATGTGGTCTGGGCCCTTATTCCTTCCAGACGCTACAAAACTTAGGGAAAAAAGACGGCTGTTGTTCAACAGAGTGTGAACTTAAGTTAGGTACCAATGAAGACGCTGTACATAGATTCTCTGCAGAATTTGACGACTTTTCTTTAAACCGCTAGAGAGCTCTAAAGCGTCTGGCGGAACTTAGGGCCCACGAGAGGGCAATAGTTAATGGTTGTTAATAATATTCTATAAAACATATATAAAAACTAGTCAGCATACTTTCACGCAGGTGATTGAGGCTTTCATGTAAATTTGGACGTACTACCTGTAAAAGGGTCCCGATTTTAAGCTAGCAAGTACACATGCATTATTAACTACATATTACACTATTTCTGAGGAGCCTATATTCAAACATAAACATTGCAAAGGTGCTAAATGCCAAACCTTAATTTTAAAAATGTGTAATTACTCTTCATCTCAGTAGCGTATTTGTTTTTTAATCATTGCAATGTTTTAAATAGCTTACCAGATTTATAGACCTTTTTTCGTTGTACATATATTAATAGATGTTTATTCTATACATAGATATGAACAATGTTAAAATAAACATATTTTTATATTAAGGACAGGAGCGGCCTTAGTCATTGCGAGGCCCTTTTGATGATAATTGACGAGAAATAAAATTTTATATTGGAAGATTTATAAAAGTAAACAAGCACAAAGACGACAAATATTAATAATGATAAACTAAGGCACATGAATGCCTTAAAAGATATACGCAGTGATTCTAGTGGGATTTCTAAAGAGCGAGGCGCGAGATTCAAATACATATATACTAATGAATTTGTCTACTTGGGTTGTTGCGCGAGAATGGGAGGCCCCGAGCCTTTGATTAATGATAAAACAAAACAACCTGGCATAAAAAATACTCTGTACGAATACGTTAATTGTATGAAGATTTGCAAACTGAATAAATAATAAACAAGACAGATTTTCTAATAAAATTCGAGGTCTTCTAATAGGTGTATTACGTGCAAATAAAAACTTACAGTGTTGATCTGCTTAGCTGCTCCGCCGACAGTTTAAGCGGATGACTGAATGTTTTGATTGAGAATTCAGTAGATGAATTTGTAACACGAGTTAACGCTTTTAATATCGCGTTTGACATCAGATTAATATTTGCTGGTAAAGAATGATAACCTTTATTATTATACCAAATAACAGGAGCCGTTTTGCCATCAGGAAGATCTTCTAAATGAACTCCTCCATATCTAGAAATGAAAAAAACATGATAAAGAAGCGTGGTCTATTTGCACTTTTTGCACGGAGATTGAGAATTCATTCATTAATTGATAAAAATTTATAAGCAATCATTTTTACATTTGACTGATCATACATTTTCGTCGTTTGCTATTCTTCTTTTCGTGTAAAGAAGATATTATACCCAAGCCTAAAATACTATTTAAAGTTGTCTCGAGCAACACATGCAGTTTTGATAATATAAATATGGTAAATAAAGATTCAGATAAAAAACATTTCGTACAGTGCAAGTTTTGAGCATGATAGTTTTCTACACGCTATTTTCAATTTCTAGGTTCATTTTCTAGGTCTCACATAGAAATTGTAACGCACTGTACAAGACTCAACTTGATAGCGTGCTACAAGCTAACGCAAGCATTTATATTCCAAATATTATTCTACATACAGCTCATTTAACTCATTCCGTATTCAAATTTTAAAATAGAACAAAATTTTTGTGAAAACCCAGAAATTTACAATTTAAATAGCTATATCTGCGACAACTTACATTTAAAAAATAAAAAATGCAGTAGGGTTATAACATATATTTCTAAATATTTAAAAGATCCGATCATAAAAAGTAGTTCACAACTTAATTGAAGATCATTTCTAAAATCAAATAATTAATTGCATTAATCTGTATTTAAAGAAACTTCAATAATAGTGGGAAAATAGTGCAAATCTGTTACAAAAAATTACAGTCAACTTTACAGTCACTGAATTATCAAAAGATGATCAAAAGTGACTATTTCAATCGTTAATAACTTCTATAATATTGCGAATTGAATAAAAATAATTAGATATTTGACATTTTGATAGTCAACTTTATCAATATACCAGTTTTATATAAATTCAGTTATGGTTCACAACCCAATTCAGAATTTAAATAATACTGATAAATGCCACCGTCGGCGCTGCACTCACCTTACACATAGCGAATAGCAAAATAAGTACCACATACCTTTTCTCTATATAAATATCATGTGTGTTAATAATCCAACGCAGGGTCTCTCTTGGCGATGGCAACGTCATGAAGAAATCATGACTCTTTTCATCAGTTTCACCTAATAGATCTAAGATGATATCCGCCGCTTCTTCTGAAGTAGGATCTGGTATTTGTAAATTGGTGCATTGGTAATGAGAGTTTAGGCATTTGCATTCTCGGTTATCCTAATTTAAACAGAGAATTGTTAAGGTTTCACATAAATTAGGATACAAGTAAAAGGAATAATTGATCTGCAAGGCCTATGTCACACTACGGAATAATTTTGAGCGGTTTTTTCTGCTTGGTTTTAGTACTGTACTATGCCAAGTAAATCTCGGTATCGATTTTCGAGGCCAGTATTTATTAGTTGAATGTCTTTTTAATGTAATTACATATCAATTATAACTATATACTCCCTATATCTCAAATTATTTCTCATATTTGGGGTATAAGTGTGTTCCAGAATAAGTGTCATATTTGTGAAAAAAATATATAAACAAAATTAGTTAAACATCTTAATGATAATTTAATTATATCACATATTGTCAACAATTAGTAGTGCTCGTATTCATAATTGGATCTAAAAAAAACAACTTACTCTGTGGTAGTTTCTGTATCCATAGTTCATGTTGTCAATATATACTACTTCTTTTTCAATCAATTTGCCAATACTTTTGGAGTTGTTATTTTGGTAAGAACTGCAAACGAATTTATTTATTTTAACAATTAAATATTTTAGATACTATACATAGACCACACAGTGAACGAGAGCATTGATGCTCGACGCTGACTTAATTGAGGCATACTTTCTGGTTTTGGTTGTTATCAACTTAAGTTTATTATGTGTTTAGTAAGAGGTCGTCGGTGATAGGACTTAGCATCGAAAACAAACTGACGTTAAATAAATTAAATTAAAAAAAAGACTATACAAAGAACTATAGTCAGGATTGTGTAGACATTAACTTGGTATTAAAAAATACATTCTCGAAAAGAAGAATAAAACAGCTTCATAAAAGAGATTGATATTGTTGATAGAATGGAAGTTGTGCACTGTGAGGATTCAATTAGAATCTATAATATAATAGGTACAAGAAGAGGGATATTGGAAGATGGATGATGGGGCTGTTAAGGAAGCAACGATGGAAGAGTTTGGAATAGAATGGAAATTTTTTTTGTATTATGAAGTGTTTGCAAATGTATATATCTATTTAAGTGCTAATAACTATCAAAAGTTGATGCACTCAAAATAAATATAAAGAAAAGAATAGAGAAAAAGAAGAAGCAGAAAAAATTAATTGTACGTTATTTTCTGAATAAACTGTTATGATAGCAGTAAATACTCGTAACTAACTAAAGAAATATAACAGTTGCATACTTAAACAAATAAATTAAAATAAATATAGTATTTAAAGATATTTACAGCACCTTCGCATACATTACCAGATAACTCTCAAAATTTCTTACATCACAAAACTTTACATTATACAAAAACAACTAATTTTGTTATAACAAGCAAAGATAGCAAAAGATATAGCCTTTAACTACCATATGTCTACATAAGCCAGAACTTACCTGATAAATTGCATTCCAGTATTCATTTTCGTGTACAGATCAATGGAATTTTCAGAGTCTGGTGGTGGTCTAATTAATGAGAAACCCATAGCAATTGTTTGTAAAATTGCTGGTAGTAATATAATGCAAACCAACATGGTCCATTTCCTAAAAGTACTACGAATTCGTTTACCAAGTAACGCTGTACACTGTTTTAATGTAGTTGAATTAGATGAAGTTATGAGAGTTGGGCTTAATACTTTCTTCAAGTCGTCCTCAAATGTGCCACTCGCCGCATTCTCCAATCCAGAGACTGCTATTTCAATTTCATAAAATTAAATGTAACTTAATGAAAGCTTTGGAACGGATAACTATTGCATTAGGCGTATGGCTTCTACTTAATTTATAATATCCACATTTCCATCTATTTTGATCTACGATTGTAACATAACTTGAAAAAATCTAAATTGTCAATAGAAAATAAGCGAATTTTGGATAATACATGGGTCGTTTATAATAAAATTATACATGGGGATCCAAAAGTAATGATCGCGGATGTTAAGCGAAAGACTTGGAAAACCTTGGGAAACTTGACGCCCACGACAACTTATATTTTGGAGACTCCTCTGAATTGAAAAGCCAATTGTATACAACTACAATTTACTAAGTATAGAGGGAGAATGATCTCTATTTTTGGCATCTATTCTATTCTATACCTTCTATTACACCTCTACGATAATGTAGCAGCTATGTAAAAGGCATATCACTACTTTTACCTGAAAATTGTATGTGATAGGTCCCGTTATAAGAAAATATGAACATTACTTACCTAATGACATATCAGACAGACGTCTAGGCAAGACTCCATCTTTCATTAAATTAGCTTCTTCTGAACACAACGCCATGAAGACGTCATTCATATCACCAACCCGAAGACTCAGCTCAGAATACCCGATATGTTCCTGTTGTTCTTCAATGAAGCCAATAACATTCTTAAAGCTGAAATTTGAAGATTTAACATATTTAATATTTTAAATGTGCTGTTAATTCTAAAGTTCATCATCGCCCACTGACGCGGCACGACTTGTATGGGTCGTGTATAAAAAACGCGCGCGACCAGCCGCACCAGTGGGCTATGTAGAGAGATTTAGGAATATCATTTGCTTTATAAACGATAATCTTAAATTTTAATTTATTTTGCACAACAGAACAGCAATTCTGTCAACAGAGTTTGAAGTAATACTTAGAAAACATACTTGTTTTAAATTCAATGCAATTTTTAAAATATAAACATACTTGATTTGTCGTCCGGCAGTTGTAGTAAATGGAAGCAAAAACCTTAAGTATTGACCTTCTGACTCAATAAGTTTTGCATTTTTAACACAACCTAGTACAGTGTTTGTTGCCAGAGTGATTGTGTCTTGAGGAATTGCATAGCGAACTTCAGGAAGATTGTTACTATTAAAAGTTAATGTCATTTCGTAGAAACAATATTTTTCCTTTAAAGCGTTTACGGTATCGTTAATAATTACTTTTCCCTGTAAAAAATTAATTTAGTAATATTATTTATAAGGATATTTTATAAAAATGTAATGTTCTACCTTATTTAGTACAACAATTTTATCACTCATTATTTCAGCTTCGTCCATGTGATGTGTTGTTAAAAGAACGGTTATTTTTTGGTCAAATTTTGCCAGTTCACTTATTAGATACCAGAGACCTCCTCGAGACATGGGATCTACTCCAGCACTTGGCTCATCCAGAACAACTAAATGAGGAGAACCTGGAATACATATCATAATAAGCTTTACTTATTTTGAATGATTTTTATAATTGAATGATTAGAAAATACTTAGACGTATAGAGGCAAATCTGAACATCGACCTCATAACCAATAGCTAAAGAGAGTTAAAAATATACATAAAATCTGAGAAAAATTTGGCCAAATCTCTCAAAACAAATTTGTTTTAGACTTTATCCGAAAACTTTACTTAAAAATATTTCCTATATTCTTATTTACGATTAGCTAACTTAACAACTTAGATAATCTCGGGATTAGTTAGGACTAATTTATATTAAAGATTTTCTTTAAAGAATTTCAGTTACTTACCAATAAAAGCAATAGCAATGCAAAGCCTACGCCTAAGCCCATCAGATAAATTGTTGACAGTAAAATCTTGAAATTTTCCCAATTTAAGTATGTTAATCATTCTACAAGAAAGTATTAGTCTAGTAATAATTTTACTGATATAAATATAATATATATATATAAATAAATACTGACCGAACTATCATTTCAGTAGCAGAATCTTTTTCAAAATTACATTTTAAATTTGCATAAAATTCAAGATGTTCTTTTGCTGTCAAAGCATCAAAAAGTACATTATTTTGGGGACAAAATCCAATGTGTTTGGAACTATATGGTGATATTATTCTCCCAGATGTTTGTGCTGTGGATCCAGTTAATATCTTTCTAAAATGTTTTTTCATATTAATAGAGAAGTAGCAAGTAGCAATGAAATAAGTTATTAAGATAATTTCTCTTACATAAGCGTTGTTTTTCCAGCACCATTTTCTCCAAGAAGAGTTGTAATGTGCCCAAAATTTAAAGCTATGCTAACATTGTCCAAAGCCCTTTTCTCATTCTTCTTATCTTTGTTGTAAATTTTACTTATATTTGAAAGCAGTACTCCGGAAGATATATTTGGTTTGATGGCATCATCTCTGTGGATATCTATTGGTTTTTCTGTTGTAACTCGGGGTGCTGAAGGTATGACATATATGGTGATATAATAATATATTTTTAAGTACTAGAGAAGAAGCAGTTTACAAAGTTCTTCAATTAGTGTCAATTAAAGTTTTTGAAGTTCACTCCATTATGTAGAATTCATATAAACAGCTACAGAGTTGATAATCATAATATAAGGTGTTTGATTAGGGAAAACCACTAATTAATTTATAGTCTTTGTAAGAAGTGACTGAGATCATAAAAACAGGGAATAAAAACATGACAACTTAATCATTTAAGACGAAAAAGGGGTAAATCTCGGAATGGAAGGTAATAAGCTACTAACTTGTACAAATCTTTATTTTGAAAGCACAATGGGCGAGAGCGTTGATGATTGAAGCTCGACAATTGTGTCTTCGAAGTCGTCGGTGATAGGTCTAAGCATCGGACGACGGTAGGCCGACGTTGAATAAATAAATTTAAAAAAATATATTTTATAAGTTCTCTCCAATATCTCATAGTATATCGTGTAAGCAAGTTGTGTTTTTCAAAGGTCAAAAATTACAAAAATCGTTTTTTTTGTGCAGATATCTTTTTTCGTATGCTCTAAATGACATTTAGATTTATTGGTAAAGTTGAGAGCAAAAAATTCTCTACAAATTTGATTTCCTGAGATATAGCGCGGATAGTGGGAGGTGCGATTCATGCACAAGATAACGCTATCACGGGATTTATTAGTAGAGACACAGTGCAGGTTAATACTGCACTTTCTGATAGAACTGTGAAATATGGTGCAGTTCAATGAATAGATAATTTTTGGATGTGGAGTCACTTAAACTTGTTTCATCATGAAAACTTACAGAAACGATTCTACGAATTCACGAATGCGAAAATAGGGTTTACAATTTATTATAACTTATCAACGTTTAAGCTGTTGATTTCTACATATTATAATTTTTAATTTATCTGCTTTCTCTCTAGCTATAGAAAAATAAGTAGCTTACTATTTTTGTAATAATCAATGAAACAACCAATGGATCCATATAACATAGAATCTAATAGAAGCATATAAAAACTTTCAACAATCGTAATTCCATTTGGAGTTATTTGCGTTCCAAGTGCTTCCCACGTTAATCCAGTTCCTTGGGCTTCCAGACGTGTTATGAATAAGCATCCATAACAAAAGCTAGTTGACATACTTAGATGCTGGAAATATAAAACGAAGAAATCATTACCTTTATTGAATTAATGAAGTACGCGATTTCTCTTCAAAAATTGCAAGCGCATTTATTAATCAAATCACATGATAAGTTAAGTACAGGTCTTTAGGGGGTGGGGAGGGGGGTTGATTAAGGCTAAATCGATAACAATCGTATATTCGATAATGTTTTTTGACGACACAGTTATTATATAATTATTTCTATAATTACTACATGATAAAATAACATATAAAGAATACTTTGTAAAATTTTTATAAATAAATATCAAGAAATGAGCCATTGAAAGCGAATCCCCGCAGACGTCACAAAATAAATAACATTGCGGTGCCACTCATAACTCATCACTGGATTTTCGAAAATCCAAAATGATTTCATTAGTTGATAAGTTTCTGTAGGTTGAGGTTTTTTTACGAAGAAAATCAGAAACTTTGTTAATTTAAAATACGTTAAAATTAAAAAAAAGAACTCGACAGGGTTACCTCGGCATTAATATACAGAAAGAGTAGATTTTGAGCTACAGAGGGCTTTGACTCTGAAACAGCTAAGTGTGAGAAAATCATGTTTAAAAGTTTTAAAGAAAGACGAAATCAGACCACAGATGTGAAGTTAAAACTCTATATTTCCGACAGTTTTACTCCAATCGACTTCTAATTTTCACACAATGCGTAATACGTTGCTTAATATAAATAAATTTAAAAAAAATGGAAAAATGGGGCCATTCGTCAATTACGTCACACAAATTTCATGGTTTTTTAACCTTCTCCTTCCCTTTGCATCGTCGTATCCCATATAATATTGTGACGTCACTGATTTGCTACGGGAATCTAACCTAACTGAAGTTACCGTTTCTTGTTTGCTACTAGAAATCAATTGTATTTAGTCACACAGAGCTTATGACTACCCCCCTCCCCCCCTGTTATGTCTTGTTACACTTTTTTTAATGGATGACCCCTAATGAACAATGAACTTATACTTATTTGGAATGTGATAAATGTACTAATTATTGCACTTACGGTTATGACGTGGACTGTAGTGACCAGGAGAACATCCATCGATATAATTATCACATACGGCATAAATGTCAACAGGTAGAAGAAGACACTGGACACGCTGGCCATACTTGCAGATACAAACATCGTTTGAATCATGTAGCTAATTAAAAATTATTTACTATTAGAATAGATATTACTTTTATGTTGATACAAAGGTGAACTAAATACAACAGCGATTCCAAAACACCTCTCGGAACTATAATAACAAGGATACAGGGTATAAATCAAATTACGACGAGTCATGCTTAGAAGCAGGGCCGCAGTTGCAGGTGTAGAGGCCCTGTGGCAACGAAGGAGCGGAGGGCCCTAATTATTTTCCGAATAAAAGTAACAATTATTTTCCGTCAAGTCCTTGAAAAATTTATTGCTTTTATCTCTATTGTGGGGGCGCCTCTCTTCTAGAGTAGCTCCGCCTGCCCACCCTCAAATCCGGGGCAGTTTAGAAGAGGGGATGTGAGTCATATAAATATACGATACGATAGTGAATGTTATTTTTTACGCTCCTATAGGGTTTTCCAATAAGGGGCGTGTCGATTTAGTATCATCTCATATGAAACACCCTGATACAACTTGTATGAATATACAGGGTGTTTGTTTTATATGAGATGATACAAATCGGAAAAATCAGTGAGACAGTAATTTTCCATTGTGTCGCAGATTTATACGGTACAACTTGTTTTAAGCATGAGTCATGTTAGGTAAAGGAAATGAGTAAATTAGTTAGGAAGATGATAAAAGTAGGATGAATAAATAGCATAATCTTAACAACTTTATGTAAAAAAGCAATTTCTTTTTGTTATTTCGTTAAACCAGAAACAATAAGATTGGTGTTATTATAAAATAAGATGAATGTTATGGAATGAAAAACTGCACTGACGTTAGATAAGAGAAATTAACACTGAACAAATTGAAACCTCTTTATATTTTTTGTTCATTAGTTATGTAAATGCTACATTAGTGTTTACTAGTAAAAAATAAAGAAGAATATTTTTACCGATATTTAATTATGTTCACGAAACCAAAAACGATTTTCGAACAAAAAAATTAAAATAAAAAATGACCTAAAACTTAGACGCACTGCAACTGAACCTTCTCGGTTGATGCTCACTAAAAATGAGTAGTCAATTGAAATCCAGAGGACTTCATATACAAATAATATGATTTGTATTACTTACCAAAACATAACAGTTGCTAATCCAAATACGGTAAAATATAGAAATAATAATAAATAATTCGAATTTGGTAGCAAATCCCCAAATTTCAATATTATTAGTATTATTATAATAAATAATATCATCTCCGCCATTGTAGTAATGAACCAAGAAAACGTATTGAGGTAAGGCTTGATACCCATTACCCTCATTAACTGCAAATAAAGAAAAGTAAAAATTAGACTTCGAGTACCTTCCTAGTAGGTGTATAATAAATTTTAATAAAGAAAAACTTACTTCAACGTTTGATGACTCTCGTTCCCAAACAATGTATCGTACAGATGCAGCAACAGCCATCATAAGGGCGAAGTAAAAACAAACTTGAAGGCCTTGAGAGATATGCAGCCCATTTTGGAATCTATAAAACAATAATAGATATTCTTAGATTAGAGCTAAAGAAAAAAAGAAAACGGGCTAAATGACAAGGTATTGAAATTAAAGGAAATTAATTTTAACCTTCAAGTGTTGCTACTACATCTATTTTTCGCATATTACGGTCGCACCAAGGTAGAAAAGTGTTTTGCAATGCAGTTGCTAGTTTAATACAAGCTAATTAAAGTGTTACATTCAGTTACACTTTCTACATGGGAGATACTCCAATAACAATAGCGTAATAATTTTAACTTAGTAGTCAGTTGTTATTGTAACACAATACTCATTTTTTTTAAAATACTTACGGATCTCTTTTCCAACACGGATATGGCATCTGCAGGGTGTAACTTCCACCTAGTGAACTGACATCATTTACTTTGAAGTCTTCATCCAGATCAATATACTTCTTCCTCTGTAGCCTTGTAATTGCTCTATCTAGCATATCTTGAAGTTGTACAAAACCACGAAAATAACGACGATTTTCTAGTTCGTCTTCAGGCCCAGGAAACCAGAACCTAAAATTTTTTGTATTTACAGTTTACCAAAATATCTACTAAAAACATTGAACGCTGTATCACACAGATAAAGGGCGATGTTCCACATCGAGTATTGATAAGAATTATTTCTGATGGGCAAATATTCGCATGAGTGTAAAAATCAAATAGTTGAATGATATCAGGGTCTGGAGAATTTTCCATGTAGCAAAAGATGCGTGAAAGGAATCAAGAGTATGTTTTTGCGTAAGTGATATATTTAAAGGTAAATTATACGTAAATACCACATAAGTAAATATGTTTTATGGGACTAGTTTTATCTATGAAAATAATCTGTTGAATTGTATTATAACATGTTGTTAAAGTATACTTACTGACTTCTAAGTCGGCTCGTGGATGGAACAGAGTCAATGTCCATACGAATTGTGTAATTGACTTGAGATGGTATATGTGGATCATCTGGTGCATCATTGAATTTTTCAAACACTAGTCCTGTTTGCAAACATTAATAAAAACGTATATGAGAGTTATTACGTAAAGAAATAATAAATTAAGAAATTTCCTTTAAATCTCTTTACGCCTATGTTATGATATCTTCAGAAGTTTGCAGAACAGACATATTGCGATGTTTCGTTTCGGTTGTTTTCTTAGATTTAGACACTATAAAATTGTTCTTTAAATAGTTTTAATTTCTATCTTCTTCCTTTATTTATTATTTAGTAATCAATTATAAAAGATTGCAGCTTAAAGTGTTATTTAAAATGAATGGAAAATTACAGGTCAAATACTACCTCAATTTTAAAGTCCATGACGTCATGCTTTGATATTTACTACACTGTACACGTCCTACGTTGGGATTTCTATACCTAAAGTAATTGCAATATTGCTTAATCTCAAAAATATAACTGCTACTAATTAATTATTTAATGATTAACACTTTACGGCACAGAAACATATTACTGGCGAATATTGAATTGAATTCGAAGTAATTTAAATATATATGTATCTTACCAGCTAGAAATTCGCTCTGTCGCATATTCTCTATAGCTTCTTTCTCTAGCTCAGCTTCATTTTCTACTGGATGAAATCTGTCCACTTCAACACAACTCAGTGCGTTGTTTAATAACTCAGTTAGTTGCTTAATTTTCTAAGAAATAAAAATAAAATTATACATAAATAAAGTTATACAAATAATTAACATTCTTTATTTTTAATTGGCATGGATTATTCAGATAATACAATCCGAAAATTTTAAGCTCTTTTAATTTTACAGATTACAGGAGTGTTAAAAGTATTTTAGAAAATGTTTTAAGCTTTTAAATAAATCGATTTCAGGTAGAAAATGTAACGCAAAGTAACACTTTAATTAGTTTGCAGTACGTAATCTGTATGAGAATTAGAAAATGAATCTTGGAATTAGCTTGTTGCAAGCTAGCAAGTACGAAACCACAGAGCAAGGCAATTTTTTCGGACTCTTAGTTTTTGGACAGCTCTTACAAACGAATTAGGTTTATCAACGGAGGTCTATATTATATTACTTAATTCTGCAGTACTTTAGTATTCGTAATTAGTTACTAGTTAATGTGTCAATATTAATTAACTCACCTTTATTTCTTCACCTTTCACGAAAGACATGATGTTCTCAAACGGGATGTTCGAGATGTCGCTACTACTCACTACTGTTTTAACCCCAGGTAAGTTAAATAGAAATCCCAAATTCTTTCCGAAATCTGGTGAAGATGTTAGTATGTCTAAACTACTGTAAATGGTATGAATAATATGACGTATATTTCCAATTTCGTGGAAAGTTGTATTTGCCTAAAATAAAAAAAAATATATAAAAGCAACCTCGTGTTAATTGCTAGTTATATTAATTAGATATAATTACATATAACAACTTAAATTTTAGATACTACGGGTTGTGTTTTAATATGTTACTATTTTGAAGTCGTCTGAAATTTTTTATAAGTATTTATAAAAATCTTACCTCCTCGATGATCATTTTAGATTTGTTGTTGTTAGGCATGTAAAATATTTTACCTCTAATTAAAGGTTTCATAAATGACCAAATTATTTTTCCATTTGGGATGGAAGTTATGTTACTGTAAAGTGCCTGACAATTCTCTGTAATAGAAAACGGATATAGATATTAAGAATTTAATTGTTAAGTTAGGATTTTATGAAGATAAACTTTATTTACTTGGTAAAGCTTTGATTTCTGTTAATGGATTTCGATGATCTGTAGCTTTTGCAATAGTGTCAACAATCTTATTTGATTCGACAGCAACAATAGGATGGCCGCAAAGCATAGTCCCTGCGTCAGCTAGCCAATTAGATGCTAAAATAAAATAACACCACTTTCGTAGATTTTCAAATATTATTTACATATTATTTTGAATAAAATTACCTTTAATATTTGTTTCAGTATTATTAACTTCCATTAAGTTCTTTAAACCTCCAAACATTGGTTGAAATATAGGAAAAAGCTCAAAAATTCTTGTTATATTATTAAATATATCCTTTGTCTTATCATTAGAAATACCAGCCTTTTGTAGTTGACCAGCTATACTTGATTCTAATACCATAGATAGGAGGGCGCTTATATCAGCGCTCTTTATAAACTTCTTGGTTAATTTATCGAAACTTTCAGATGACAAGTGGCATAAACTTCCTAGTACTTTATATAAACTTACATCATCTTCGAAATATAAATATCTTTTTAACTTTTCAGGATTTTCACATGTTAAATTATGTACACTTGGAGTTTTAATTAGTTCAGTAATCTGAAATATGAGAAGTTTGTGTTTATATAACATTTACGTCATTTATGCAAAGATTAATGTTATTACATAATTTATGATTACTTATATGGAAAACCGCATTATTTTATCTAATATTTACATTCATGTAATATTTTGTTGTTACTATATATTTTACATATTTATAACATAACTTCTTGCTATATTAATGTTATGTAAATGATACGTAATAATTTAGCAGGTAATAAATAAATAACCAGGAAAATATGTAAATCTACTTACGTGTTCTGTTTTTATTGATCCATTAAACGCCATATCAATCAATTTTATGTCAAGGCCAATATCTTGAACAATTTCATGTTTTAAGAGTTCGGGTGATTTAAATATTTTATATATTGGAATTCCAACCGCTGAAAAATTGCGAATTCATTCAAATAAGTAAATATTTTATAAAGATGTTATAAAATCAATTGTAATTAACAATAAATTAAATTGTGATTGCCTTACTAAGAAGAATTACAGTTTGGGGATTAGACAACGCATTATCTAGGACCGTGAAGACTTTTAGAGCCAATGGTATTTTTTGTATGAGATCAATAATTGTATCATTGGGGAGGATGACTTGAAGATCTTGCAGAAGAGAGGTTAATCTATATGAATAGAAAGGATGAATTATTTACTGCATCGATTTTTACAATGTTCTCTTGTATGCAGGACCATAATACTATGTAGCTGATTTCTTTATAGTGAAAATGTTATGTTTACGGAAAAAGCATTAGAACTACGACTTACTTGGCTTCTTTGTACATTGATATTCCAGTGTACTCTTCTTTGGTGTTGCATTCTGTAGATACAGAACATATGTAGGACTGCATAAATGGCAATAGACCAGCACTTGGTAACGCTTCAGGCTTGTATTGGCCTATTCAGGTATCAATAAAGTATTAAAGAAAAAGTTGATACAATGTTGTAATACTTGTACTTCACTTTGGTACTTACAAGTAGGAACATTGGTTGGATCGACAGACCATCTTATTATCAATAGAGTAAAGAATACAGCAATCGGCCAGAATATATTTATAGCAAGGGTTCCCTAAAAATATAAGAACCCAGTTAATAGCTGATAAGCTGAAATATTCCATACACCTTTGTTTTGACGTCCTGAAGACTTGCTAAGAAGTCTCATACAATCACATGTCCGCGGCTCGAGATAATCGAGATCAAAGGTCTCAAAAATTCGTTATTTGCAAATATCTTGTTTCCTATGCGAAATATGTCATTAGAGGTTCGTATAAAACTTATAGATTATAAATTTCTCTACGAATTTGATCTTATGAATTTTTTTGTAGGATATAATGCGAAGAGTGCAAGCGCGCAAAATTTTCTTTCTTTTAAAAAACCTTTCCTTTATAAAGAATAATTTTATTAAAAAAATGTTGTACATATTTATGTAAATATTTTGTTAAATTTAATAAATACTTATAGTCAATAACTTTGAAATTAAGCTAATAATGTTATCGTAATTCGTAATAGTTGATTGTTCTGTAAAATGCAGCATTACTATAAGCAAATATTTTAAAAATAATTTTGTATTTAGCGCGCAAAATTGATAGTACCACGTGGTTACATTTTCGAGTTCCTTTGGTAAATACTGTATGTTTAAATAATAGAACAGTGCGTTAACGCATGCTTAATAAAAGTTACTACTCAGAATTTTTCTTGGCAATGTTGTCCACATTGCATAAGGCTCTTTATCCATTTAATAGTGTGCAACCGTGGGTCTCTGTCAATTCAAAAGTGTACACGTTCATTTTCAATATATCTATTAGAAAGATAAAGATTTTGACGAGATTTAACAGAATAAGAATTTTCTTACTTGTAAAACGAAAAGTTATACAATTAGAAAGTGTTACTTATATTATTTCTGTGAATAACAATAAACTTATTATTTTTTGAAAATAAGCCTGTCCAAAAGAGAATTTTCATCAAGGTAAAATTATGCGGTTTTTTACTTAGATTTAATTAATTTAATGGTAAATATTGTATGAATAATTATTTAAGTACTGTTTATTATTTATGTAGAAATAAAACATTTTAGATAAATAGAATTATTATCTATTGAACATAAAAGTGAAGGAAAATGTCATACGTTGACTTTGACAACCGTAAATCCGTAACATAAAATGACAACTATTTTCTTTATTGTTATTTAGTTATGTCTTTAGTGGACATTTTTGTACTTCCACCACTTTGTGAATCGTTTTCAAGATCAGAAAATCTTCCATGAAAACACTAAATTGCACGTAAATGTTACATAAAATATGTATGGTAAATATGGGCGGATAGAATGACCACCTGGCTCATTTAACTCTATACTCCTGCTGTCACTCATTATTACATATAATAAATTGTAAATCCCATGACAGCACACTGGCTGAGAGCATTGGGACATTGACGCCATAAAACTACCAATATTAGCGATAGGACTACTTTTAGAAATATACCGACGAAAAATAAAATAAATAAACAATACACTTTGACATGTGAATTAATGGATAATCTTATCACTTATTCAAGATACATTTTACTTTATTTTGTAGATGCAGTCGGAAGGAAGTCAAGTTTCTACTATTGACTACCCTGTAACAATGGACACTTTAATAAGGTACGGTGTTAATGAGTTGTTAGCTCATAAAATTATAGATATCATAAAAGCTGGAAAAATATCACGTGCCGAAATAGATGTAAAAATGCTAGACGCATTAAAAGGGCTACATGTTCAAAGCGCTTTAAATGTGTTGAATGAATATTCGTTAATAAATACGATGTGCATCTCCAACAAGTCTGATTGCCTGTGGAGGTTTATCATAAACCGTGACAGCTATGAGGAGCATCGGAGTCGAAGAAGAAACGAATTAATGGAACCAGTGCTGTTCTTAAAACGGGGTGCCCCATATGAACCAAATACATCGACACATCGTAAGTTCTACCATGTTGTAGTCACCCCTAGTCAGAGACTATACGGTGCACCACCAATAGGTTGGAGAGGACCACCTCCGGGACCTGGAACAGAAATTTTTTGTGGAGGTATTCCAAAGAACGCTTATGAAACAGAATTAATCCCTTTATTTGAGAGATTTGGCGTAGTTTATTCTTTTCGCTTAATAATTAACATTCAGTCAGGCTACAACAGAGGTTATGCTTTTGTAACACTCGGTACCAGAGAAGCAGCAGATAGTGTTGTTGACAATTTACGTTATTTTGAAGTCAAACTGAGGCTACCATTGACGATAAGAAAAAACGTACCAAAGGTGAAGCTCTTCGTCGGCAATTTGCCGAAATATATGGGAAGGTCTATGATAATGACGGAATTTGGACGGTATACTTCTGGTCTTGTAAATGCTATAGTTGAAACTTGCCCAGATCATTTAAACAGGAATAGAGGATTTTGTTATATCGTTTATGATACACATGAGGCGGCATACGCAGCTATGAAGTATTTATCAAAAAAACAGAAACGTATGTTTGGTTACAAACTTAAAGTAGCTTGGGCAGACTCCAAGGAAGAGGTAGAAAATCAGGAAGTAGTAAACGTGCTTCATGTTGGAAATTTAAAACAAGTAACGACTGCAGAAGACTTGTATAAATCTTTTGTGAAATATGGGCCCATTGAGATGGTACAAAAAATTAAGGATTATGCCTTTGTCCATTTTGTGAATGTTGAAGATGCGGTAAAAGCCAGAGAAACACTAAATAACAGAAAAATATGCGGATCGTTATTCAATATAAGATTTGCGAAGAGACCTATGATAAAGAATAGAACGGATGATGACTTGCTGGCACTCTTAAACTTCGGAGCCCCAAACTAAATAATAGAAACAAAGTAGTATCTAAAACCTCAAAGTATTCCTAATTCAATTCGAACCTTAAAGAGAATTGAAAAATATATTTATATAAATTTATATGCAATCAGAAGTAATAATTCTTAAACATTTTTTAAAAATCTTGAATGATTCTTTAATCAAATAGGAGAAAGGACACTTATTTATTTAATGAGCTCTGCATTTTGTTGACTAAGAGGTTCTCCTTATAGTTTTATGTTATATGTATAAGAATTTGCTGCAAAAACAATGCATTGTACGTTACTTAAATTAAATATGAAACATGTTTTTAATTTTATTACTTTTAAGTTTTTTTATATGATTCCTTTAAGAATACTCCAATTATATATATGTTTATTTATGTGTAGTAGAATAAACAATTTCTTTTATCTTTATGTATTACTTTTTGCTGGTATGTAAGCAAAATGATTTTTTTATCTAAATTATCTATATTTATAAAGATCTATCAATAAAGATATTTTTATTATATGTTTTCATAATTTATTTAATAAATTGAATTATTTTTGAATTTGAGGCAGGAGTTCATATCATTCCAGAGTAGCAAAGTAACATATTTTAGAACGATGTAATTTTTCAAGAAATATAAACAACCTAAAATTATTTCAATAAAATTACTTACAATGGAAATTGATTCAAAATATAATAAGATAGAAGTATTTGAATTATGAATGGTATGATTTTCTGATGTGTTTATTATTTGGTAAATGAGTTATTAGCATTATTTTATAAATTGTGCTTGTTTGCATTAATGCCTTCCTTTAGTGCACTGTATGATTATTTCGCTCATATGTTTATGTTAAATGTATATGGATGTAAAATTTTTCACTAAATTTTCTGTTTGAGAGTAGTTCTGCTTCAAATGTCTGTATGAATAATGCTAGAATAACGATATTGAGTATTTAGTCAAGTATACTAACTATACATCCTTTAAATAAATCGAAGGACTGATTTTTATTTATTAACTATTAATGAGATTCATTTACAAATGGAGTAGTAAGAAAATACAAGCACAGAAACCTGTTCGTACGTTCAGTGACGTAAATTGAATATTAAAAACAATTACAATTACTTTATTATAAACAATGTATCAAAATAGTTGAGTATAAAATAAAACTGGTATGGTACAGCTACACCTGATCATTTACATATTACACAACACTTAAAATAATCAGAATACTAATTTTTTTGTTTTGAAACGTGATTGATAATTAATAGAGACAGTATAAAGAGATTTTTTGTTTAAATTATAATTTATATAATTAAAAAATTATTTAAGAATATGATTTTAAGTTGTTAGTTTTAATTGGATTACGATACTTAAGAAATAATAAAATAAATGCATTTGGATGTCAGCGGTTTAGTTTAATTGTTAAAAGTTATTTTCTTGCAGTGTTTAATAAAAATTTGATTTCATTTAAATATGTGTATTATTTTAAAGTTTAAGATTTGAAAAGTGTTTTTAATGTAAATGCGTTCACGTAACTGAAATAGATTTATTGTTATTTCTGAGTCCTCCTTTTCCCCTGATCTATGTTGTGGACAATTATTATCTATCAGCTATCACCGACAACCCTTACTATTGTTGGCAGGTTTTTATGGTATGGTTTATGGAGAATTTATGAGATTTGTGAGTTCTTACATCATCATCTTTGATACAACTAAACTCTGGTCCGGGGATCGAACCGGAAGACATGGGAGTACGAGTTATACACTACACTGTGTGCAGTAAATTATGATTTGATTTTCCTCTACTCCTAGAGTTTTGCGATGCTAGTCTATATTAGCTATAAACTCGATAAATATTGCGCTGCAATTGCATCTGCATGTGTACAAGGAAGACGGAACTTTAGGTATGTAGCATGGGGAGATACATCTATTGAGGTATACTAATACTAATATTGATAGAGATACTAATATTGATCACTAAAGGGTGTTCGTCCTGAGGGGGAAGAAGAAGTTATCAAGAATCAATGCCCTCGCCCACTGTGTCGTCCGTAAATTAAAAACCTATTTTTATAAAGTATAAATAGGTATAACACGACAATTTTAAAATAGTTTAATGCAATATGATCTTCGCATGTAATTTGAAATGACATGTTTCATTATAAAACCCGTATTGTTTGTATTGTGCATATCCTATTTATATTTGAAGCGTGCGTACTCTCAGATATTCGTCACGAATAAATTACCATTCATGTTACAAAGCATGCAACAACTAGTTTCGTCTATAGGTATGAGTACAGAGTCACTTTTGTGTTCGGTAAGATGAAATTAGAGTTAATTGTATTGATATTGAAGCTGAAAGGTCTAGGTCAGCTAGTCGTATTCATCGAATCAGCTAGGCACATAGCGGTAGGACAGGTAAGCGAGTTATTAAGTAACGAAGTACGGAACAACTTTCCGTGTTTTTTTGTGTCATATCTGTACTACGAGTGAGTCTTTATTCAGAGACGTAATTATGAAGGGGCGTTTAGTTATTTATTTCATTTTTTTCAAGCCAATTACAAGGATCATTTTCTACTTCTCATGTAGAAACTGTCTTCTGCAGTTTCACACTTGCAAGCGTGTTACAAGATAATTAAAGTGTTACGTAGCGTTACATTTTCTACCTGGGTTTCTTCTATTGACTTTATACGAAGTAAAATAAATACGAGACTGAATATAGAAAGAACACACAAACTTATTAAGATATCTTTGTAAGGATGGCGATCGATTTTAACTCAAACACTCGAAAATCGAGATTTTTGTAAGAATAATAAGATTGGACATGAAATATTAGGAATTATAAGTATTTTATTCTATAATAAATAACGTACATGATTTTATTGATTAATTAAAAATCACTTTTCACTTATTCTTTAATTATAGAAAGGATTGTATTTTTTAGAAATTTAATAAAAATTTAATGGATAAAAAATATTTTTTTGGTTAGTGTCTTTTTTTACATATAAAAACTCAGACAGAATGGAAATTTTTTTGAGAAATCGATCTTCTAGACTTCGATTTATTTATGAATCGATTCTTTAGATTTCGATTCGAATGGATTAAAAAATCGATATTTTCAAGAAGAATCGCCATCCCTATATCTTTGTATTATTATTTTTTATTTAATTTATTTAACGTCGGCCTATTTGCGATGCTGAGTGCTATCACAGACGACCTCCTATTATGTGAACTTATGTGAGGTTGTCAGCTCCTCGAAATGTCAGAGAAGACCACTGGTCATCGGCAAAAAATAAATGCAAAGGTCAAACATGAAATCGGTAATCAGATAAAAATATGTAAGAAGGACCTTAATTATCCTTATTATATAGTAGGAACGAAACACAGCAAATATTACTATGTAGAAATCGACAGCTAAGCCTAATCGGGCGACTCTCGTATGCCTCTCGAATCGGCCCGACATTTAAACGACACAACAACAAAGTTCAGAAATAATCTCTTTGAAAAAAATCTTTTTGTTGTTACAGATACGTAATCTAAGTACGGTCCCGTTTTGTTGTTTGTTCTTTAATAGAAAGTTTGTTACAAATGCAACAGGTATTTGCTTTATTCTAGCGTAATGGTGTGGGTTAATTTTGATCAATGGCTTTGCTTTTTCAAAACACTTAAATTAAGTTTTACTTTTATTTGACATTCTTCTTATACTCTTATTTACACGGCAAAATATTTCTAATTACATAATGTACAGAAGAGCATTTCATAATATGTATATATTTACACATCTACACTGTATATATCTTACCCATCAATGGCATGTAATATTTAAAAGAAAGTAAAACGGTACAATAAGATTTATTTTGCATCTCTGTTGTTTTGAGTGGCGTAACTAGGCATTTAGCGGCCCGGGGCGAAGGCGTTCATTTTTTAGGTTAGAACCTTAAATTAACACTAAAACTCAGTGAGTGGGAATGGGGCTTAAGTAAAAAAATGTTTATGGAAATGTAATTTACTATTATATGTATTATGACACAATGGCCGACAGCGATTATATTTGATAACAGACGGCTGTGTCTTCGAATTTAATCCCCGAACCACCGTTATAATTTTTGAGATTGGTAATTATCAAAGTTAAATTAATAACCCACTGCGTAGTGGTCACATACTTATATGAGAAACTATAAAAACGGCTAAAATATTAGGAGGTCGTCAGGGATTAGATCCAGTCGTTTATAAATGAATGGTATATCGTATGTATTTGAATCGTTCGGATGAATACACTCTATATATAGTTCAGGGATTCTGACAAATAATACCCATATCAAATATTTTGTAGTAACGACAGTGGATGAATTTTTACTATAAGTTGATATGCAATTTATTATTAATGTGCCCTGCGTTGAATAATATCACGAACCGCTACTGCATAATTGTAAACAAGAACAACATTTACAAAAATAACTTACTAATTGATTCTTTTTACACCTTACACGTAGTGACTGGCGGGGATTCCATTATAAAATCCTGTTCGTATGAGAACACCGTTCAAGTGTAAAAGTGTAAGCACCACGTTGGCACGGATGCGTGCCAATACGCGCATGAACACAATGATTATTCGTTTCCAATCATCGTTTCTTAAACAACCTGTATTTATGAATAAATCATCGCTCACTGTTATGAAATTATATATGCGATTATAAAACATTTATAACCAATTTATGAACCAAAAGATGGAATTGATATGTTTCATCTTTTCTTAATTGAATATTTTGTAACTGAGTTAAAATTTACATTGGAAAAGTTGTAGGAGTTGTCACTTTCAGTCTGATTGTTTGGGAAAATTTTGGAACCTTAATTTACATCATTTAGTTCAAATACTTTAAATACCGAATAACTTAAATATTAAGTTTGGTTTTTGGTTAGGAGGGTCATAGGAGCACTGCAGGTTCAGAGGCTTACATATCCTACAAAGATTAATTTCAAAAAAATATTAAAATCACTAAATATAAAAATTATTAGTCTATCTGCCGGTTTTACAGCAGAGAGACAAAACAACAAAACAAGAACAAAAACTGTTTGTTGTTCTTGTTTTTTGAAAACAAAACTGCCTCTTTGGTGTAAGACCGACATAATAAATACACGATTGATTTTATTTGTTGATGAACATTATGAATTCTATTTTAATTATTGGAGAAACCCATATAATTCTAGATGACAGCTCCCAGTTCTGACATTCGCCTGATCAGCCTCTGAAGGTGAGACTGAACTAACTATAGAAAACATCATAAATTAAGACTTAAATGACATTTTATCAACATACTTTCGAAAGAGACTTTTGCTATTCATGATATTATGTGGTTTTGTGTTTTAGTATTCTTCATGAGTTTCTTCGAATCTTTTTAAACAAGTATGTATGTTTAATAAAAAAAAGGCAATACTCGTTCTTATTGTTCTATAATTGTTCTTAACATTTACTAATTGTTATTTCATAAGAAGTTAATGATAAACAAATATTTATATTTCTGAAGGAGAATATTCAAGAGAACTTTTCAACATTGTGTTTAATAATAGTGTTACGTGGAATAAGTTGGTTTGCAATGCAGAAGAGTTAATTGACATAATAGTTTAGAACATAAGAAGATTTAGTTAACAGAAAACAGTGCTTTCCCTAGCTAGGGAATTCGAGGGTGAATTAAGATTTCCATAACAATAATACGTTGAATAACATTTAATTTTTTTTCAGTCTTCTGTTGTTCTGTATCTCTAATTAGTGGCCAGTAGTTAAACTCTCACACAAAACTTATTCAATAAGCATTCAAGTAACTCAAGCAATATTATTCACGGATATTTTAACAGGAACGTAACCACAAACAAGATCTAAATACTTTTTCAGTAAAATGAGTTCATATGGTAAAACCAGTAATCGTTTATTCTTTACAGCCGCGTGAAACCATCAAAAAAAAGGTCCTTTTGTAAGAGTATAAAAATAGTAGTATAATGTAATTAACACAAAGATATCTTAGTAAGTTTGTGTGTTCCTACTTCATATAAAATCAATAGCAGCTACCTAGGTAGAAAATGTTATGCTATGTAACATTTTAATTATCTTGTAGTACGCTTGCAAGTGTGAAACTGCAGAGCAAGACAGTTTCTACATGAGAGTAGGAAATGAACCTTGTGGTAATCTAGCAAGGGTAAAACAAAAAAAATGCCGGTCCTGGGCTAGAACCTAAAAGCATAACAGTTTGCCTAATAATCATGTAATATTACGACCAACTTTAATTATATGTGACGTAGTAATAGACACAACATATATATATTATATATATATATTTCATTTTGTTGTATTTCGCATTCAATTTCTGATGCACCCTGTATCTTATAACGGTTACGTGATGTTGACTAAATATTTTGTAATATTAGCAATGTTTACCTAATTTTGCAATTTTAACGCATTGTAACGGAAAATAATAGGTTATGAGGTTAGGGTTACATTGCAATGACTGGACTTTTTGATGTAATCTTACAACAAGCTCACTTTCGTCTATTTCTTAGATACATAATCTATTACTATAACATTTATCAATGTGTAATTATAACTTTTATGTATTATTATGTAAAAAAATTGGAAAACTGAATCACTTTTCGGAAAGTCGATGCAATGTAAAATGCTTATCAATTTCAATAAATTTAAACCTGTTTTAAAACCTATTGCAAATATATTATCGATTTATAATTAATAAGATATTAATTTCTTTTAAAGGGTCAAAATGATTTAGCATATTTCGTTGAAATTTCAAAGATGTTTTCCTTAAAACTAAATTTTTAAATTTTGCATATAACGTTCAAGAATAGATTGAAGCTGAAAATGTGTACTAATGTCTAAAACTGAATTCAAAAAGAAATTAAGAATATGCAGTAGCTGATAAATAATGCATTAGACTGGGACTTTAACCTGTTCATATCGGTATAGCGACTGACCTTGTGACGAACTCTCAGAAGATAGTTCTTCCACAGCAGCAGTCGGAGTTGGCCAACTTGCTCCATGACTCTGAAAATAAAATAAACGTCAGAAAAGGTAAAACTATTTATATTAATTATAGATTAATAAGCAATCAAAATTATTTTTTTAATTTATTGTATTATTCGTTGGATTTTCGTCCTGCAATGTTGGTAGGGGTTTATGGTGTCGAGGCTTCATATAATATGTGTACTACTGTATTATTTAATAAAATTATGAGTATATGAAGGGCTGGTGCATTAATCAACCTTAAAAACAAAGCAATCTGACGTCAATGCCTCAACGATATCATTGTTGTTATTTTGTATTGAATTTGTTAGAAATAGAACAAGATAGTTATTTATTATATTTTCTATACATTTCGCGATCTATCCTTCAAAAAGTGGTAACTATTTTAAAAAAATACATCCAATTAATTAAAAGAAAATGTATGTAAATAATATTCTAAGGGGCAACAAATTTAAATTGTGCCTCTGGCTTCTCAGAGACTGGATAGTGATTATAACACAGTTAGTAGCGATTAAATTTACTATCTGCATTTTAAGATATACTAATTTAGTTAAAACCGGTTTGGTGGTATCACACGCAAGGCCTTTACATTTTCTTACTGCCCGATATTATTATAAATGCCCGATAAATGCGTTATCTTGGTTGCAGCGGCGTAAAAATAACTGATATAATATTGAAACCAAAAAATATACATTTTCTCACTCATCAACTATTCTAAAATGACGTATTTAGTTTGGGTTTTTACTAAGGTTGACAGCTTTCTAGGTTATTAACATAGGACATTTTTCAAAATACCGTGAGGTCTGTGTAAATGTTTTATTTGACGACAAATAATGGTTTAAGAAATTAAATAGTATTAAAGAAGGAGACCGCAAGTCTTCTTGATTTCAAGTACACAGACGACTGTACGTCTGAAATCAGTAAAATAAAACAGCAAAAAATCCAGAAAATATGGAAATTCCTCACTATTTTCGAGCACTTTTCAAAACTTTTAATGTTTATTTATTTTATGTATTTTCAAGACATGATGATTTTTTAGCAGTTTTGGTAAATACTAGAATCTGTTTTAGCTTTTAACAAAATACAAGTAATTAGCAAATTGATTAATAATGCCTAAATGCACAGTGTAAATCCTTACACATATTATACATAATATACCTATAAATTAAAAACTCTATTTATTATCATAATCCATCATGAAATTATTGTTTTGTAACAAAAAATTAATTTAGATATCGCCTTTGAGTAATAAGTAATTTCAATGCTAGTAGATTCAACGTTCTGCTTATTTTATCAAACAACGCAAAGTTATACAAATAAAATCTTCCTCAGAGCATAAAAATTACTCTATGCGATATATTTAAATCTAAACAGCATAACCTGGGACTGATTGAGTCAAAGAGTAAGGCTAAGACGTAAAAGGTGACTTTTATGAGAAACGTCATTCGAAACAAGAAGTGGAATTTTGAGAAATCTAATTAAATTTTTCAATCCCTCATAAGTTAATATTGCGGTTAAATTGATATTTAGTTAGTATGAAAATGAATTTTTAGTAAAGCGAACCATTCTATTTTAAGAGACATTAAGATATTCCATTTAAAATGTGTATTCCATTATAAATGTGTATAAGAGTCAGGGCCGGCACACGTGGCAGGGCCAGCTCACCATTTTACTAGGGCGCCTGGTAATTTAAGAATCTTATCATTTGTTGTTGTGCATACTATTATGTTACAAATGTTCAGTTACATCTGCAAAGAAAACAATCCAAATTTACTGGCCGTCACAAGCAAAGTATGGTACGTCAGTATCAGTAGTGCATAAGAAACGTTAAAGCAGAAAACCTATGTAGTCATAACAGCGGGGTAGGACATACTGTGTTAATTCACACAAAGCAACAATTCGAGGCTCGCACGCAGTAGCTCAGTTTCTAATTCTGTGGATCTTAATAATAGCTAATCATACTTGATGAAGTATTATGCAGGAGGATGTAATTATACAGATTTCGCAACCAAATTTTAACACTCGTTCAGTTTTATTTCTTATATCTGTTTCTAAAATACAGTAACTATTACAGCCAACATTTCTTGAATTTTAAAATAAATTCCTTCATTTTATTTATATCTAATAAAACTTCTATATTTTGACAATTTAGCAAATCCTGCCTGTGCTGTTCCAAATCGTCACGTCGTCACCTAGATCTAGATCGGGTCTGCTTTTTTAAAATAAGGAAGTAAACTCGGCGCTTTGACGTGAATTACAATAACATCTCATTTTCCTTGAGTACTACGGCTAAACACCTATCACACATCTAGATATGAATTCTGCATGTGCTGCAGATTAATTTTATAATGAGTAAGATAAATTCAAGGTATTATTTACATATAATTAAGCATTCCAGTTAGAATGTACTTGTACTCGTATTTTTAGTTTGTTATATATGCATAACAAACACAATATAAACAAGACTTCCTTGAGAATTGCTAATGACACATTGCCATGGTCATTTAATTTTTTTCTTATTATGATCGGGTGGTTACATAATTAAGAATTTAGAATAATACATAATATTAATGATTATTAATCCTAACGAATGTTGAATTGAAATTAATTTCCTTATAATGATGTTTGCTTTCAAAATGTTTGGAACACTTAAGGTCTTATAGTCACGCATGGAATTTTGATTCCATGTAATTATTTCTATATTAAAAGCTGTAGAGTGAGATCCCAGATTTTAGCAAAGCCGAAATTTTGAGAATAAATAGTATAATATGTAATTAACAGGGTACTATTTTCAGACCTTAAGTAGCCAGAGATAATGATTTTTAATAATTCACGGTACTCGAGGTTTTTAAAATCGGTATCTGTTGTAAAATTGTTTGATAATTGCAAATGTTTATTTAAATTTAAAAACCTGCTTGTTAACTACTCCGGATATGTTTAATCTTATAATGTAAGCTATTTATAAATGATAAATATAATTTAAATTATACTATTGATAATTGACTTATTAAAACAATTTGTTTATAAACATATTGTTTAAAATACCATTTATCATATTATGAATTCCTTCTATAGAATGTTTATATATGACTAACCTATCTAATTGGTATTGGTTTTTGTTAAATATTCCCACTGTATTAGTATACGCCCATATATATATATATATTGTCTTTTCGTATATAGCAATTGTTCTATAAAAACTGTTTATAGATTTTTACATATTTATACATAAGCAATATACGATATATTATCTGAAACTCCATGTCACGATGGACTTCGATCATTATTATTGTAATAAATAGCGATCATATTACTTTTACCAATGACAATTTTGTTTATACAAACGGAAACAGCTATTTCATAGCATTATCGCATACTTATAACATAGCATTTCATCGCAATAACAACTAATCGCATACCCCCTCTACTAACACCTACTCATACTTGTTTTCCCTCTTGCTATCCTTCTCTTTATGTAGGATTTAAAGTAGTTTTATACGATCACATATGATTCAGAATCTGATTCAGATAAATAGTTTGTTAAAGAGAAGTTGAATATTACTTTTTATACCGACAGTTCACTCTCGGCGAGACATTTGTCAAAATATTTGTCGATGTGGCGAGCATGTTGGCTATTGGTCTCACCTCTTGTTTCCTTTGAACTTGTATCAAAAGACCGCTCATCAACTGAGACAAACTAACGCGAGGCGAGATCTACAGTACACACTCGATCTCGCCTGTCTCGATGAGAGTGAACCGCCGGCATTACAGTCACGCCTGTCATATCTGAATTGTATCTCATGACCTTAATACTGCGACGAATTGCTTTGCGAAAATCTAGCATCATAGAACCGTACAATTGATATTAAAGCGAGTTTGCTTCTTTCCAGTCCAGTATCTATTTTGATACTTACTTAAGAAAAGAATTTTTATATTTAATAGTGATTACAGAACGACATTTTAACGCTCTCAGCTACTATATCAATAAAATATGAATATTGAAGTCAGGCTCTTCAAAAAATCAAATTTGTATCTATATTTAAGCATTACACACAAAATTTCATGTTAATCCGACAAATATTCCCAAAGTTACAAGAAGATTAGACCGGAAGCATGGTGCTGTTTGCGGCGGGCACTAGTTGCGAATTAATTATTTGCTTTTAAACATAATTATCAGTCACTACCAAAGGATGTTGCTAAGGTTGTGCATCCAATCTGTACAGATCTTAGCATTGACAAATTATTAGAAAGATGTGTCGGTGGTTTAACACAAAACAACAAATCACTCCGAAAATAATGTTGCTCCAAAATTAAAATCTTTTTGGTTAGAGTACTTGCTTTTCTTTTAAACAAAAGATTGATTTGAAAAAAGAAATGTTTTTATAATCATATACTAAAAACGTGTCTTAAAAACCACGTTTTCTATCGTTACAGTTTGGAGAAAATGACAAAAAAAAACAAACAAATACATAAAGGTACTCGGGATCGGGAACTTAATTACCAAGAAATGTTGTACAAGAAAAGTACAATAATTTGTTAGAAACAGTCACCCGCTAAACTTATCTATCATCTAGTTACTCAACATAACTTGTTATGTAAATAATTTTACCTAATATACAACATTTTTGGACCTATTTTATTGTTTTTTGAAAAATAATTCTACGCATTAGCATACCCATAAAATTCTTATTAACTTAGTACAAGGGATCATAACTTCTTTTGGAATAACTAGCTAGAAGACAATTTGGTGAAGTGTCCTGTTTTGTGACGTTTCTATTACTATTGCACTTCAATTATAATTCGCATCACCTTTATCGTCATTTGTATTTCGACAGGTGGAGTGGTCTCGCCATTTGTAGCCGATAAAATAGACATTCCGTATCAAACACAGTGAGAAACTGATCTGTAAATGAACTCTTTCAAGACAAAAAAATCATACGCATCTTCATTATGATGGCAAAGTGACTCCAAAATGTTTACTGGATATAAGAAAAGACCCTATTAAATTAAATATTACTAAGTTTTGCTTAAGTATTATATACTGTATGTAACATGAATGTAAATATTAATAAATAAGAAATGTTATGCTTCTATACCAGCATCACCTGAATCTACACGGTACTTAATATTCATATAAAAATGTGTGTGTGTCATTATCCCAGTATTGTTCTCTTCCTAACACAATAACTTTACACCTGTCAGATGTGTCTTCTTCACAACATGTTCTTTGAAATGTAACATAGTTGTATGCAAGCAAAGTTGTATATTGCATTGTTATAGGAACTCATTGATGTTATTTCTATTACTATAAAACAAAGTGATAATATTATTACTCGTAATTTCAAGTTGCGAATAACAGTTAAGTAAATAATTAATTTGTAAGATGTGTGTGATAAAGCTATACATACAAATATATTGTAAATCAGGTGCATCAAAATACAGTCCTTAGCGCTAGAACACACTACGATTTAAATCGCACGCGGTTTTATTTCTGTATACCGGCTTTGGGATCTCACTCTATAAACATATTAACCGTGCGGTTTTTTAATCGCAGTGTGTTTGGGGTCTTACTTTTTATATTCGTAGATTTACTGGATACCGAGTAACCGATACAAAAAGTTATTGATGTTTTGTCAACTTTATCTAGCTTCTTGATATATCGACATCTTCAATATAGTTTTCTACAACTAGGAATTTAGAGATTTACTTTAAACATACTTCTAAAGAGGATTCTAAAGGAAACGCGTCTGAACTTTTGTTTCACTTTCTTCTGTCAGAAAAAGAACCAGTATCTCTACGAGTATCTCACTCTCCAGGCTATTAAATTGACCAAACATATTTTCATTTACAGCCTGCAATATTTTAATCTTCAAGTGACGACACATTGATCCTAGATGCTACATACTGTATCTTCGGATTCGACCGCTGAACCAGAGTTATATTTTCCAGGTTTAGTGTTATCAAGGTAAACTGATTATGTCAAACATAATCATAAACTTATTAGGCAGTGGTGTACGACACATATATGAGGCCAGCACATCATAAAAACTGTCTACATAATAGGAGATCGTTGGTGAAAGGAGTTAGCATCTTAAATAGACCGACATTAAATAAACTAAATTAAAAAAAAATCCTTATTGACTTTATTAATAAAACTAATTTAATCTCGTTATTTTAAGTACCCTCACTAGTATCTATAAATTGTAAATTATATTGTAAATGTATATATTCTAATAACTTTTGAAAGTGTATGCACTCAAATAAATATTACATATTAAAAAAAATTATTAAATTACGTTAGAATTGATATGTGAAATTCAAAATTAATCAATATATCACATGAAATAGCTCCCTGAATAAAATATTTTTATAATTAAACGAATTCCAAATAAATTATTTGAACTGAACAATATTTAGTGTGTACAGAAATTAAGACATAGTTCACAAGTGACTACATAAAACTAAATAGATTTTTAAAAGAGACCGAAAGAATTATTTACTGAATAGAATTTAATATGACCCGTTAATTTCACAAATACTGAAAATATTTCAACACCTCGATATTCAGCGAGAATTTGAAATCGTCTCGTGCTGTCTTAATGTGCGTTCCTAGGTAGGTCAGGGTATTCACAATCATTAGATGGAAACATCATTGTTACAATGATAACATATCAAACCCTTCAGTCAGTGCCGTTAAGCGGTCGACAGTCATCCACGTTAGCGCTACCTGTAGCTACGTGCCCGGTACACCTACGCTCAGGAGAAACATACATATGTAAAACATGTACATGTAGACGCTGTCGATTAGTTGGGGATTCCCCTGATATCTCAAAATTCAATGATTTGTTTTGTTTACTTGCTTGACCAACTGACGTTCATCGATCGATACGTAAAAGATGAAAAGGTTATAGACAATTTTTTCAAATTTTTACCTAAAAAGGTTATATTCTTTACATTCTGAATCTTTAACATCAATTGTCAGACACACCAATCAAACAAGAGAAACAAGGAATAAAGAGAAATTTAGTTCTTCTTTTCATTCTTCTTCCAGAGATACGGAGTGATCTTTTGGGAATCATTAATAAAATAAATTTTTTGCATCTCTTACCGATTATATCAGTAGTGCACAGAGTATGTTTGAGCAGTATGAATCGACTGTTAAGGAGAAAATCCAAATGCTGACTATAAAAGCGATTTCGCAGAACATAACTTTCACAGGCATCACTTTCTTCATCATCACACCGCTGCTTAATAAGTTTACGATTACATATGTACATAACCAATTTAATTTGATAACAACCAAACCCAGGATATATAACTCTGGTTCGAGGATTGAATCCAAAGACACAGCAGCTTGATGTCAAACATAAATACTATGTCCTCAAAAAAATAATCATTATAATAATAATTGTAATGTTTCTATTAGCTGAAATGTTTTTGATAATTCTTTTTTTTTAATTTAATGATTACCATAGTAACCATAAAAATATTCTGTTGTTTTACTTTTTCATCTTATCTTACTATCTCTTAAACATACACTTCTATCCAGTTACAAGTTCGTTTTATCTTATAATAAATTTAATGTCATTTTTATATAAACTTCAATTATGTTCAGTAACCAGTTTTCATTAAGCGTCCACAACTCATAGTTGGAGAGCCGCTGGTCTAAACAAACATAACAAAACGTAAATGGGAAAGACCAAAATACCATTCTTTTTGTTGTAAATTATACGAAGACAACTAGAATCCAAGGTTAATATAATTTTAAATTTAACTATATCGTTGTCAGAAATATATCTGAATTTACAGGTTGTTTATAATTAAATTCAATTTAATAACATTTAATTCAGGTTTTTATTTTATTTGATTAGTAATGCCTCGTACACATTAGTGCGATTTCAACATGCGACATCATTCATAAGTTCTAGACATGAGTGTACTAAATATGATGTATTTTTATCGTCCGACTAGTGCGACTTGAACATGCGACATTATTAAAAACTCTTCTTATACTATTCTTTAAAAGTCTAAAGGGTGTTTTCTTTTTATACGGAAAGGTTTCCAATGCTAGGCGGTAAACCACAAAGATTTGCATTTTGAATGGGTTCTCGAACAAATGCGTCGAGTAGATTCTTAGTTACTAGTACTATTATGTATTATGTACTAGTCTTTATTATTTATTTATATAAATAAAACAATATCTCTGTTTTACGGTAAGTGTTCACAAAGTACATTGAAAACAGCCAACGCATTGAATTTAATAACAAAAGATATCGTTGCATACGCTTATAATGTGTTCTCCAGAACAAACCTTAATTTTTGAACATACAAAACCAGTTCAATAAATTCATACGAACTGTAAAAGATGTCGATGTATTAGGTTACATGTCACACCAATGTGGTCGTGTTGTACAACTACTTCCATCAAATTTTAGATATTGTATGTTTAAGTCGCACCAATGAGATGTCATATAGTAATCGCAAGCCTGCGGCATCACTGCAGAATTTGGATTGAATATAAAGTGATTACTTGAAGTCAGTTGAAGAAACACAAATTAAAATTACCGCAGTAAATAATGTAACTTTTTAATTAAATTTTACAATTATTACACATGCAAGTACGAGTATACAATCCTATTATTATGTGATAATGAATTTGAACGAACACGGCATCCATCGGCCGTGTTCGTTCAAATTCATTAAAGGCTAAATGGTCTCGATACGCGTGTCGAATTCGTATTACAGTTATGACATGAAACCAATAAAACACCGTAATTGCGTAGAAATTGAAATTAAAAGAAAGTTAATAATAGTTCCGGTAAACAAATCTGTAAAATTGTTTATATTTGTTGTTTTCCGTAATTAAAACCGAAAGCAGTTAATGATGTATCATAAAATATGTGAGATACTGGTAAGTACATTCAATTAAAATATCGTAATATTATAATTGCATATAAAATTAACATTAAAAAATGAAGAACATGTTACTCGCACATTCATTGTTATTATTTTATTTAGAAATGAAATACGTCACAGTTAGAAAATTGTCTTGCATTGCAGATTCATACTTACTAGCTTCCCACAAGCTATTTCCATTTCACAGAAGCTATTACTTGCTAGCTTACTCTTTATTATTATTATTTATTATATTAATTGTGTGTCTATCGGCTTTACAATCTACCGTATTATATTTCCTAATACATATTAGGAACCGCCAACTTCACTAAAGCCTCTATTTTATAACTTCTTAATGGCATCGTCTAATATCAGGCAATTTTTAAAAGAACTATTTCTAAAAGGAATAGCAACTTAAATTTACCTACAGCTATAAGCTGACATTAAATAAATTTCAAAATAAGGTAATTTAGAAAATATTAAATTTTTTAATAAATTCTCAGATTTCCAAGTTTGTGAATTGAGAAAAGGTACTTTTCTAATATCGTTAATCTTAAAATTAAAATAATAGACTGAAACAAAAGTTTTATAGTATCGCTATTGCAAGAAAGGTGACGTCAAATAACCTCCAAGATCGTGCGATTTACCTTTGTTATTTCCTTTGTGGATAACTTCGAAATATTCTCCGAACATTATTCCTTGTATTATTAGTGCGACACATTATGATAGAATGACGTAGAAGTGCAACCATGGAGTGGATTTTATTGATGTTGTATTTCATATACAAAAACATTAAATGTACTTTAAAATAAAATTATTTTTTTCGTTATAGTCTTTATATTATTTGTTTTATTTATATTTAAATTTATATCGCTGTAAGTGAAAAAAAAACTCTACGTATAACAACAGGTTAAAGTCCACCGATTTTGTTTGCATGTTTTCTTTGCGTTTGATGAGTACATATAAAAAAGTTGATTAATTCATTACATCTATTTATCTTTGAAATCACTTCTAACAAATAATTTCAAAACAACTGGTATAAAGTATTATATGTACGCACTGCGCGTAGTTACCGAGATAAATTATTTTTCAAATATATTAATAATAAATAAAAAAATATCTAAAATTCTGTTTTATTAAAATTCGATATCTAAAGAACGGTTTTAATCCTTGATTTAGAGTTTAGATATCGATTGTCTAGTTTATTAGTTAGACATCTCCGAACATTGAGATTTGAGATAACGACGGATGAAATATTGGAGCGGTAATCGCAAGTTCGCATTATCTGCATTATAATTTTCTATGGTTGTATTTATGAGTTATCCGAGTATTAAATCATGCTTAACTTATTAATGAACTGTACGATAGATATGTAAAGATAGTTAAACGTCTAGAGACACTTAGCCCGTCCGCACATGAAGCGACTGTTTGCAAACCTTAGCCCCGAATCTGCCCGAACCGAATGAGAATGGAGCTGCGTTGTTAGTGAGAGAACGCACACGGCACGAACGAATCTAAACTGATTTGAAATTGGTTTTGAGCGACTGTGATTCTAGGTACAGGGCAATAACGTTGCATGCTTTTGATGGTGAATATCATGAGCAGAGATGTGCTCAAATACTTTTCAAAAGTATTTAAATACATACATACATACAAATACCTCACAATACGACACAATAAAATCCCCTATTATGCTATTGTTAAAAATGCTAGAGTCACGAAACACGGCTCGACATGACTCGTTTTTCGTTTTCGTTGGAAACTTCGAGTTTGCAATCAGTCGACTAGTGTGGGGACGGTCTTAGAGTTTTGGTTCTTCATGCGATGGCATACCCTGTATACCCTCATTTATGCCATTGCTAATTCCTCATTTTAGTGTCTAGTACACTGTTATCTATCAGTCTTGTACATAGTTACAATTCCATACTTTGAATATCACAGTATTTTAAATATTTTAACGTATTGATATTTATAAATATACTAGATAAAATTGTCTACATATCGATTCATCACATATTATTACTCGTAAATTATTTAAATGTTATTCACATCTCTATATATATAATAAATACTGTTGGCAGTAGCGGATTTAACTACAGGCTTAGAAGGTGTGGGTCTGTCGTCCCGGGTATTTGAGGGGCCTACCTAGAAGGTGACGTTTCTATCACTAGTTCACTTCAATTTTATTATTTCGCTTCAACTTTATCTTCATTTCTATTCAATCAGGTGGAGTGGTTTCACCATTTGTAGTCGATAAAATAGACATTTCATTTGAACGACTGTGAGAAACTGAACTGTAAATGAACTCTTTCCTGACGAAAAAATCATACGCATCGTCAATATAATATCAAAGTAACTCCGAAATGTTTACGGGGAATTGTGGCTGGATACAATTGATTTCTCGTAGTAGGGTTAAAAAAAGTAATATGATTAACATGTATATCTACTTTCCTTGTAATTATTCCTCCACGCCTGTGGCATTAACCAATCTAAATGCGCTACTGAGCGTCCATTACATTATTACACGAAGGAAGATTTAATGACGCAACAAATCTAGAAGATTTATATCTGAATATGACGCATAGTTAATATTGCAAAGAGTTGATAAGGTTATTTGCATCTTGGTTTACGTTTGATGATGGACTTTAGTCGTTGCATTTTTTACATAATAGAATTTTTTACATTAAAGGTAATCTGCCGGCTTTAGTTATGCTTACCGGTTAAACATTTAAAAACGTCAATTACGACTAAAAAAATTTTGACTATGTATGCCAAAATTTTATAAATATACCCGATAAATATAACGGTCATCCATATATTACGTCACACAAATTTCCTACAATTTTGACCCCCCCCCCCCTTCCCGTCCTTGTCACATTTTACGGATAAATATCTCCCTTTGTGTTTTTGTTTTTTAGATTTCATGGAAATTTATGGACGTTTTTTTTACACTTATCACTTGCGGAAATTTTATATTTTTGTCGAACCTATATTTCTTCTAAATTTTTTTATATATTTTATGCTACATTACACGTCACAACGGCGTGTGACGTAATTTATGAATGGCTCCTAATACATGTAACATTTTACTTAAACAAAACCAAGTAATATTAAATTTCAAAAGGTATACATTGGCTAAAATCGTTTTATTCTGTGATTCTAAAAATAACTTTAATTATTAAAAAGGACATTTTAAGATTCAACTAATCCAGAAACGGAAGCTTAAGATTTTATTAACTCAAAAAAATTCATATTAGATAACTGAACTATTTTATTTTAAATAATGTATTTAGCGTGTAAACAATATTATATTAGCAACAAGTTTCTGTTTACAAACAAACTTTAAAGCGAAAGTAAAACAGAATATGAAATAACTCTTATTCAGTTGTCAGATATTTTGTAAGTTAGTAAATGTCACTTACCTTTATAATATTCGTTTAATTAGAATACTTCTTAATTAAGAATAGGTTTTACAACATTTTCGTAAAATTTATAATACAAAATCAAAAGCAAAACGCATAATACTGCCTTATAGAACATAACAAAAACTGCACATATTTTAAATAATAGTTATAAATTAAATTATTGTTTTTCTTTAAATCTAACAAATGAATGTCTGTCTAAACACCTTATATTATTAATATTTTAGAACAATTATCACTTTTATTTAACAATATATTATGAACTTTCTTAATAGAATTGTAACTCTTACTTTCATGCAAGGAACAGATGAGTCTACCACGTTTGCTCACTTGCTGCTCACTGCTGAATGTCTACTGCGGAGACTTCGTATAAATATGAATACAGGAGGCAGACAATGTTACGCAGTGCACTCCATCGCCGTCGATGAACCTGCAGTTTAGCTGTCCCCCTCTTCGGGGATTTTAACACACGCAAAGGAATTGCAGGCCAATAAAAAAACACACAACTACAAAGATAAACGATAAGAATTTTAAACAATGAACAAATTGATATTTTATTGAAAAATATATAATAACAATTCAATTAGTTATTTCATTTAAATATTAATTATTCTTTATTTAACATTATTAAATCTTTTCATTTCTTTATTTACTATTTTATTTATTTGTATTTGGTTAACTTTATTTATCTGTGGACAGTTATTTATTAGTACAATGCTAAAGACGGCAATAGCAAATGGAAGTTTTTATTTGTTAAAGGCAAAATATAATGACCTTGATAGTATTTCCTCAATGCTTTAGCAATACATTTGAAATAGTAGATAACCTGTACAGTGGTACCTCGGGTTACGAATGCCACGAGTTATTAACGCTTCGGGTTACGAACACAATTTCCGAAAAAAAAAAAAAAAAAAAAATTGACTCGAGCTTCGAACAAATCACAAACATGGAATTGACACCGTCGCGATACTTCAGCATTAGTGGTGATCGTGTTTCTGATCTCGAAAAACAGTAGGACATGGCTAAATCTAGTAGCTATCTGTATTATCTTCGAGCCCCTAATATGAAATATGGTTTTACTTTTGCATTATGATTTAGTGGCGAAAACGCCGAATACAAGTGGAGCTTCTGGGACGGACGAACGGATTAATTAGATTTACATTTATTTCAATGGGAAACGAACGTAGTCAAAAAATGAATTATGTTTATAACCAATGTATATAGAATGGAAATTTCTGTGGATGAAGTCGGAGAACATGATGGGGTAAATTCAGTAATCCATTTAATCGAAATTTTTTCTTGAGGTCTCACAACTTTATATATATTACATTTTCAAAATTATGCAACTTAATAGAAGAGAAAATTTAAAATAAAAACAATGCAAACTAGAAATTACGCGAACCCAAAGTTTAACGAAAATAAGTCTAAACTAACACCCTAAAATTGTTGAATCAGGTTAGGATGAAGAGGATGGAATGACACAATACTTAGAAAAACAGGAAAGGAAAGAAAAGAAAATGATCGCATGGTTTAGACTAGGGAATGAAGAAAGGGGCGGTATACACTGAGGTGCAGAGGAAGAGAAACTGTGTGGCAAGGAAACAGAAATATTAGAGCACATCAAGAGTAGGTGTAGAGAGAATTTGGAAATTGAAAAAGATCTGATGAAGATTTTACAAGTAAGAAGGATGGAATGAAATTCGGAGTAAGTGAAGGGAAATAAACGACAAGAAGATGAAGTCTGGAACATAGAGTTAGATATTTAAATCTTGATATGTAGCGTTAAGTTTTTGATTGTAAATTAGGATTTGACATATAGAACTTTTTTAGACCACGCAGTGTTTGGCGAGAGCATTGATACTTAGGCCAAACTGCTGTGAAGAAACTGTGTTTGATTGTTATAAAAAGAAAATGATTAAAATAGATCGAACACATCGAAAAAAAATAGACTATATTTAAGATAAAGATATGTACAAAATTCTAATTAAATTGCAAAAAATATAATTACTTCCGAAATGATATCAGTTAAAATTAAAATTAAAATACTAATATTACAATTGATGTCACTATTGCATCTGTACAATATTTGTTTCGTGCTATAAGCTTCTGTAAACTTACTTGCAACATATTAGAGAGCACTCCAGCTCTCAACCTAACAAACAAGATTTACTAATTTCCATTTCTAACCTTGGCACATCATTAAGAGGTTGACAGTCTTGAACATAGAATTAGATATTTAAATGTAATAAAATCTTTACTATTATATCTTACACATGGATATTCTGTAGTAATTTAGTAGACACTAGATATACCTGTTCTGTGTTACTTACAAATACGCGGCAAGTGTTCAGTGTAGGATTAATTAGTATGCAAATATTTGAGTGAATGAGATGAGAAAGATTTATCATGAAATTATAACTAGAGGTACATTAATTCCTTAATAACTTCGCACCTGAAAGAGATTTGATACGAGTATGAAATATTTCAAAGAGATTTAACGTTTTCAAAATAAATTACTGAGAGCTATAGTAAACTCTCCTTGGTATATTCGAAATAGTGACCTCCACCGGGATCTCCAGATAGAGACTGTCGTCGAAGAAATAAAAAGATATGCTTCCAAGCATCATGGCAGACTACAGTGTGCTCTGTATGACAAGGTACTCCAACTGTTGGACAACCAAGCGTTAACTAGAAGACTTAAGAGAAAAACAAACTACAATGGCAATTATAAAAGTCGTGTGAAAACAAAAATATAAATAGTATAAATTAAGGAAATATCAATGGACGATCCTTAATACCGTATGGTATGTACAAGTATTGGTTATGGATAAATTGCTGGTTGATCATGAGACCAGTTGTAATTACGTAAATGTATAATAATTAAAAAAAGGATGACATTATCATTATTTTTTCATATAATTCTTATTGTTACTATGCATTACATAAATTACTTATAACTAAATACCTCTTCTGACGAAAGAAAACTTAAAAACTAACAAACTGCTGCTGTCATTTTTCTTGTAACCTTCTTTCTGTACACTTCACCTCTCCTTAACCATGATGCCTCCTCTTATTTTCTTACTTTCTTCTATTTCTTGACTTCTCCTCTGGATTTTCGTAATCCACTCATTCACTCCCCTATGCTCTTTCACTGCCTATTTTAAATTTGCAAAATTTCCTCTCTTAAGTGCTCTCTTATGAGTCTATCTTTCTCGCTTGCATATCTTACATACCTTTTCATTTCTTTCTTCACACTATCTGCTACCTATTTCTTCGTTACGCATTCTAAATCTGGAAATTCTCCTTACAATCCTTGTCTCTTTTTCTTCTATATATACTTGTACCACCTTTTCCATTATCCTTTTGTCGCAGTAAACAATTTGGTGAAGTGTTTTGTTTTGGGACGTTTCTATTACTATTGCGCTTCAATTATAGTTCGCATTAACTTTATTTTCATTTGTATTCAGATAGGTGGAGTGGTTTCGCCATTTGTAGCCTATAAAATAAACATTTTATATGAACGACTACGAGGAAGTGAACTGTAAATGAACTCTTTCATGACAAAAAAGTAATATGCATTTTCAATATGATGTCAAAGTGACTCCAAAATTTTTACTGGGGTGCCTCTCATTGTAAAATTTTCAATTCAATCAATTTTCACCGTCCTCCTGCGCTAACGAGGCCCATTATTTATATGAAATATGAAGAAAAATGGATCAATATTAAGAGAGGGAATCACTACGGTAAATGAGTGATAAATAGCCAACGTATTCAAAGGGGTGTTTTCTACTTATCATTACGATCAAACGATCATATGATCTTGATTTCAAATTGCGTCTCGATTGTTTCCAAATAATTTCTCCGACGTTCTTTTTTACGTTCCAACCTTATATAAATACTCGTATCTATCAATAATCACTTAGAATTTAAAATATGGAGTTCATTAGATAACGACTTGCTTGTGTCAAGGGTGTGGAAAATTCTTCGAGAATAAAACATTAAGTGAAATGGCAAGCATGCCACGGGAATGTGAAATCTTAACTTGCAAATGTCACTACCAGCATACCCGTAGTAATTATGAATAACTAATACCAAATGAAAACAGCCTAAAGCAACATTGAAGATTGTTTCACGATGTTTAATGGAATTCCTTCATTGTTGAATGTAACAATTTTTGTTGAATCGCTAGAAGAATGATAAAGGATGTTATAAGTTTCTTAAATGGTTCAATTGGAATTTGTATAAAATAATTGAAATGTTTTTACGTAAATTCTATTCACCTAACATAATTTATTGTGTTAACTGTTAAGGTATTCCAAGCTTTACCTAAGGAAGTTATTATTTTTAATTAGATAGTATGTCGAAAAATATGTAATAATATTATATATACCAGTATATTACAATATGTTGTTGTGAACTTTAGATAGGTGGAATGACAAATTCTAAATATAAACTCATTCTATCTTTATCAAAAGAATTCATATCAAGCAAACAATATGCAAGGTGTTAGATACGCTGATGTCAATCGTGAAAAGGAAGATGAAGAAGTCTATACAAAGTATCACCGTACATATCTTTAATAAAAAGGTAAAAAGCGAAAAGAATATTGTGCAGTTATTAAAGGGAGGCAGTGAAGGGAAGAGGTGAATGGCGGAGGTAGACAAAACGAGTGAAGAAAGAGAAGGAATGAAAGAGTAGAAACAGGAGGGAGAGTAGCAGGAGGAGTGAAGCAGTAGGGGTTTAAATTTACATGTTTTGTTTTTCTTTTTCTTTTGGAAAGATATAATAAGGATCACAAATGTAATTAAGCACAATGATATATAACTTAAAGAGTTAAGGCAGAAGAATGTAGTGCCCAATAGCAAAAACATTAAAAATAAATAATATATATATATATATATATATATATATATATATATATATATATATATATATATATATATATATATATATATATATATATAATATATATTTATATCTTTAATAACGAAGATTACTGCAACTTTTAATTTAATTTTAGTTTGTTCTTGTATTCATAAATATAATAATTGCACAATACAATTAAGTAAATATGAGCCATCATTCGCTTTATTTATGTCTAAAATTTCCATAATTTTTCTTGTAAATTTTCTTTGAGGTTAATATATACATTTCACGAAAATAAAACGTTTTTTGCATTCTATTGCATTGTGTAATATTTAGATTTGGTGTTTTATGATCTTTCAAGTTTAAAGGGTCATTAATAATATCTTGGTTATCCAGATTTATGCATATCTTGCACAGAATCAAGTTGTTTTTATAATTTTATTACTTTTTAAATATATTGATATTTTACACATTTTTGCGATTGCCTCGTCCAATTGAATTAATTTAAATTCTAGATTTTTACAATCAAGGTGTGTCTTACTATCTTAACTAAAGGTCATAGAGCAAAACTCGGAGAACTAAAATTCATAAGTTGTTTATAATACTATTTCTAAAATACAAATCCTTTTTAAGATAGTTTCAGAATTTTCGATAGATTTTCAAAAAATTTTGTTTATAGGTTAAGAATAATGTTTATTAATAAATCAGCCGTTCTTTTTTGACCGTTTAGAAACCGAGATAATTAATAACAAAGTCATTTTCAGGCTCACTTTTATTAGCATGTAATACTTCCTGTCCGTTCAACTATTTTCATTTATACATTTAACTATTATGTACGTACATAATCAATTTAATTTGATAACAACCACACCCATAAAATATAACTCTGGTCTGGAGATCAAACCAGAAGGCACAGAGATCCGGCATAAAGTATCAATGCTCTCGTCCACTGTATCGTATTCATATTTTAAAATATATTATTTATAAAAACTTTAAAACAATAAGTCTTTTTTTTCTTTATATCTTGCAAAAACATTCATGTTTGCCGCATCTCAAATACGGTCCTGGTGACATTTTTAACATTGTACAAAATATTATGCAAGTGGAATGACATCTTTGTTGTAAAAGCAGTTTTATTTCACTTTATGCATTGACGTTAGTTCTTATTCATATTTTATATTCCTACTTTCTTGCCCAAAACACTTGAATCCATAATACGCGGAGAGAAAGTGAAATCATAATATTTGTTTGACATCAATTGATGTTGCATAAGCATTTGTAGCTCTGCGCTGAAACACCGGACACCGGACTAGCACGTAGTAATTTCAAGCCTTCAAGGCGATGTACAACTGTAATCTGTCAATTATCTTTATTCGTCCATGTCTCATTCCTTATTTGATGCTAGCTGATCAGTTTGATTAATTTTTAATTCTATCAAATTGTACTATACGAGTATATTGATAAATTTGTGTACCATAACCAGAGATTATTATTATAACAGATATTTTGTTTTTCAATAAAAACAACTGATTCTGTTTTCGTGTATCATAATGGAAAACCGAAAACTTACGTAAGACCGTAATAGAGATATTTAAAAATGGATTTCATTTTTGTAATCAGCATAAAAAACTACGTTCGAATACTTCTTTTATTTGTCAAAACAAAAAATTTACTTTTTTTCAAATTTTTAAAGGTTATACTCTTGGTAATTTCATAAAAAATCGCAGTTTGAATTTCATAAAACGGGGTGCACTAAGTACGGCTGCAAATTTCTTATTAGTTGTTCTCTTTTTAGTTTCTAAATATAGTAAGTATTAGGGATATTTAAAATTGATTCTCATTTTTAAAATCAGCATAAAAAACTACGTTCGAATACATCTATTATTTGTCAAAAGAAAAAATTGATTTTTTATCAAATTTTTAAAGGTTATACTCTTGTTAATTTCATAAAAATTCAACTTTTGATTTTGTTAATTTTAGAATGGTTATTAACGTACTTTTTTACGCTGATTTCAAATCTGCAAATTGTTTTTTACTAGGTGTCCCGGTTTTCGAGATATTGACATGCTTAGGCATAAATAATAGAGATATTAAAAATGGATTTCATTTTTGTAATCAGCATAAAAAACTACGTTCGAGTACATCTTTTATTTATCAAATCAAAAACGGCCTTTTTTTTAAATTTTTAAAGGTTATACTCTTGTTAATTTCATAAAAATCGCAGTTTGGATTTCATAAAACGGGGTGCACTAAGTACGGCTGCAAATTTCTTATTAGTTGTTCTCTTTTTACTTTCTAAATATAGTAAGTATTAGGAATATTTAAAATTGATTTTCATTTTTGAAATCAGCATAAAAAACTACGTTCGAATACATCTTTTATTTGTCAAAACAAAAAATTGATTTTTTATCAAATTTTTAAAGGTTATAAAACTCTTGTTAATTTCATAAAAATTCAACTATTGATTTTGTTAATTTTAGAATGGTTATTAACGTACTTTTTTACGCTGATTTCAAATCTGCCATTTGTTTTTTTCTAGGTGTCCTGTTTTTCGAGATATTGACATGATTAGGCATAAATAATAGAGATATTTAAAAATGGATTTCATTTTTGTAATCAGCATAAAAAACTACGTTCGAATACATCTTTTATTTGTCAAAACAAAAAATTGACTTTTTATCAAATTTTTAAAGGTTATACTCTTGTTAATTTCATAAAAACAGCAGTTTGAATTTCATAAAACGGGGTGCACTAAGTACGGCTGCAAAATTCCTATTAGTTGTTCTCTTTTTACTTTCTAAATATAGTAAGTATTAAGGATATTTAAAATTGATTTTCATTTTTAAAATCAGCATAAAAAAGTACGTTAGAATACATCTTTTATTTGTCAAAACAAAAAATTGACTTTTTATCAAATTTTTAAAGGTTCTCTTGGTAATTTCCTCAAAATTCAACTTTTGATTTTGTTAATTTTAGAATGGTTATTAACGTACTTTTTTACGCTGATTTCAAATCTGCAAATTGTTTAATTCTAGGTGTCCCGGTTTTCGAGATATCGACATGATTAGGCATTAATAATAGAGATATTTAAAAATGGATTTCATTTTTGTAATCAGCATAAAAAACTACGTTCGAATACTTCTTATATTTGTCAAAACAAAAAATTTACTTTTTTTCAAATTTTTAAAGGTTATACTCTTGTTAATTTCATAAAAACAGCAGTTTGAATTTCATAAAACGGGGTGCACTAAGTACGGCTGCAAATTTCTTATTAGTTGTTATCTTTTTAGTTTCTAAATATAGTAAGTATTAGGGATATTTAAAATTGATTCTCATTTTTAAAATCAGCATAAAAAAGTACGTTCGAATACTTCTTTTATTTGTCAAAACAAAAAATTTACTTTTTTTCAAATTTTTAAAGGTTATACTCTTGTTATTTCATAAAAACAGCAGTTTGAATTTCATAAAACGGGGTGCACTAAGTACGGCTGCAAATTTCTTATTAGTTGTTCTCCTTTTAGTTTCTAAATATAGTAAGTATTAGGGATATTTAAAATTGATTCTCATTTTTAAAATCAGCATAAAAAAGTACGTTAGAATACATCTTTTATTTGTCAAAACAAAAAATTAATTTTTTATCAAATTTTTAAAGGTTATACTCTTGGTAATTTCATAAAAATCGCAGTTTGAATTTCATAAAACGGGGTGCACTAAGTACGGCTGCAAATTTCTTATTAGTTGTTATCTTTTTAGTTTCTAAATATAGTAAGTATTAGTAATATTTAAAATTGATTTTCATTTTTAAAATCAGCATAAAAAGGTACGTTAGAATACATCTTTTATTTGTCAAAACAAAAAATTGACTTTTTATCAAATTTTTAAAGGTTATATACTCTTGGTAATTTCCTCAAAATTCAACTTTTGATTTTGTTAATTTTAGAATGGTTATTAACGTACTTTTTTACGCTGATTTCAAATCTGCAAACTGTTTAATTCTAGGTGTCCCGGTTTTCGAGATATCGACATGATTAGGCATTAATAATAGAGATATTTAAAAATGGATTTCATTTTTGTAATCAGCATAAAAAACTACGTTCGAATACTTCTTTTATTTGTCAAAACAAAAAATTTACTTTTTTTCAAATTTTTAAAGGTTATACTCTTGTTATTTCATAAAAACAGCAGTTTGAATTTCATAAAACGGGGTGCACTAAGTACGGCTGCAAATTTCTTATTAGTTGTTATCTTTTTAGTTTCTAAATATAGTAAGTATTAGTAATATTTAAAATTGATTTTCATTTTTAAAATCAGCATAAAAAAGTACGTTAGAATACATCTTTTATTTGTCAAAACAAAAAATTGACTTTTGTCAAATTTTTAAAGGTTATACTCTTGTTAATTTCATAAAAATCGCAGTTTGAATTTCATAAAACGGGGTGCACTAAGTACGGCTGCAAATTTCTTATTAGTTGTTCTCTTTTTAGTTTCTAAATATAGTAAGTATTAGGGATATTTAAAATTGATTCTCATTTTTAAAATCAGCATAAAAAAGTACGTTAGAATACATCTTTTATTTGTCAAAACAAAAAATTAATTTTTTATCAAATTTTTAAAGGTTATACTCTTGGTAATTTCATAAAAATCGCAGTTTGAATTTCATAAAACCGGGTGCACTAAGTACGGCTGCAAATTTCTTATTAGTTGTTATCTTTTTAGTTTCTAAATATAGTAAGTATTAGTAATATTTAAAATTGATTTTCATTTTTAAAATCAGCATAAAAAAGTACGTTAGAATACATCTTTTATTTGTCAAAACAAAAAATTGACTTTTTATCAAATTTTTAAAGGTTATACTCTTGGTAATTTCCTCAAAATTCAACTTTTGATTTTGTTAATTTTAGAATGGTTATTAACGTACTTCTTTACGCTGATTTCAAATCTGCCATTTGTTTTTTTCTAGGTGTCCCGGTTTTCGAGATATCGACATGATTAGGCATAAATAATAGAGATATTTAAAAATGGATTTCATTTTTGTAATCAGCATAAAAAACTACGTTCGAATACATCTTTTATTTGTCAAAACAAAAAATTGACTTTTTATCAAATTTTTAAAGGTTCTACTCTTGTTAATTTATAAAAACAGCAGTTTGAATTTCATAAAACGGGGTGCACTAAGTACGGCTGCAAAATTCCTATTAGTTGTTCTCTTTTTACTTTCTAAATATAGTAAGTATTAAGGATATTTAAAATTGATTCTCATTTTTAAAATCAGCATAAAAAAGTACTTTCGAATACATCTTTTATTTGTCAAAACAAAAAATTGACTTTTTTTCAAATTTTTAAAGGTTATACTCTTGTTAATTTCATAAAAATCGCAGTTTGAATTTCATAAAACGGGGTGCACTAAGTACGGCTGCAAATTTCTTATTAGTTGTTATCTTTTTAGTTTCTAAATATAGTAAGTATTAGTAATATTTAAAATTGATTTTCATTTTTAAAATCAGCATAAAAAAGTACGTTAGAATACATCTTTTATTTGTCAAAACAAAAAATTGACTTTTTATCAAATTTTTAAAGGTTTTTTTTTTTCCTCAAAATTCAACTTTTGATTTTGTTAATTTTAGAATGGTTATTAACGTACTTTTTTACGCTGATTTCAAATGTGCCATTTGTTTTTTCTAGGTGTCCCGTTTTTCGAGATATCGACATGATTAGGCATAAATAATAGAGATATTTAAAAATGGATTTCATTTTTGTAATCAGCATAAAAAACTACGTTCGAATACATCTTTTATTTGTCAAAACAAAAAATTGACTTTTTTTCAAATTTTTAAAGGTTATACTCTTGTTAATTTCCTAAAACTTCAACTTTTGATTTTGTTAATTTTAGAATGGTTATTAACGTACTTTTTTACGCTGATTTCAAATCTGCAAATTGTTTTTTTCTAGGTGTCCCGGTTTTCGAGATATTGACATGCTTAGGCATAAATAATAGAGATATTTAAAAATGGATTTCATTTTTGTAATCAGCATAAAAAACTACGTTCGAGTACATCTTTTATTTGTCAAATCAAAAAATGGCCTTTTTCTTTAATTTTTAAAGGTTATACTCTTGTTAATTTCATAAAAATCGCAGTTTGAATTTCATAAAACGGGGTGCACTAAGTACGGCTGCAAATTTCTAATTAGTTGTTCTCTTTTTAGTTTCTAAATATAGTAAGTATTAGGAATATTTAAAATTGATTTTTATTTTTGAAATCAGCATAAAAAACTACGTTCGAATACATCTTTTATTTGTCAAAAGAAAAAATTGATTTTTTATCAAATTTTTAAAGGTTATACTCTTGTTAATTTCCTAAAAATTCAACTTTTGATTTTGTTATTTTAGAATGGTTATTAACGTACTTTTTTACGCTGATTTCAAATCTGCAAATTGTTTTTTTCTAGGTGTCCCTGTTTTCGAGATATTGACATGTTTAGGTATAAATGATAGAGATATTTAAAAATGGATTTCATTTTTGTAATCAGCATAAAAAACTACGTTCGAGTACATCTTTTATTTGTCAAAACAAAAAATTGACTTTTTATCAAATTTTTAAAGGTTATACTCTTGGTAATTTCCTCAAAATTCAACTTTTGATTTTGTTAATTTTAGAATGGTTATTAACGTACTTTTTTACGCTGATTTCAAATCTGCCATTTGTTTTTTTCTAGGTGTCCCGTTTTTCGAGATATCGACATGATTAGGCATAAATAATAGAGATATTTAAAAATGGATTTCATTTTTGTAATCAGCATAAAAAACTTCGTTTGAATACATCTTTTATTTGTCAAAACAAAAAATTGACTTTTTATCAAATTGTTAAAGGTTATACTCTTGGTAATTTCCTCAAAATTCAACTTTTGATTTTGTTAATTTTAGAATGGTTATTAACGTACTTTTTTACGCTGATTTTAAATCTGCAAATTGTTTTTTTCTAGGTGTCCCGGTTTTCGAGATATCGACATGATTAGGCATAAATAATAGAGATATTTAAAAATGGATTTCATTTTTGTAATCAGCATAGAAAACTACGTTCGAATACATCTTTTATTTGTCAAAACAAAAAATTGACTTTTTTTCAAATTTTTAAAGGTTATAATCTTGTTAATTTCCTAAACATTCAACTTTTGATTTTGTTAATTTTAGAATGGTTATTAACGTACTTTTTTTACGCGATTATTATATCATCTAACTCATTAGCTCCTGCTAATGAGTTCCATGATTCACTTGACACTTCTTGTTTATTAACCATTTTATTATTTATATGTACAGCAATTTCCTTGTCTTGATCCCAAGGAGCTATTTCATTTACTTCTTGATTTGAAGTTTCTATTGGCAAATTAGTTGCAGACAGCATCTTGCTTGTAGAGAAATAATTCTTGCAAAATTTTAACCGTTTATTTTTCCTTGTTTTGGAGAAAATTGACATTTTCGAAGTTACTACAAACACTGTTCATATGCAAGGAATCCATGATTCACTTGACACTTCTTGTTTATTAACCATTTTATTATTTATATGTACAGCAATTTCCTTGTCTTGATCCCAAGGAGCTATTTCATTTACTTCTTGATTTGAAGTTTCTATTGGCAAATTAGTTGCAGACAGCATCTTGCTTGTAGAGAAATAATTCTTGCAAAATTTTAACCGTTTATTTTTCCTTGTTTTGGAGAAAATTGACATTTTCGAAGTTACTACAAACACTGTTCATATGCAAGGAATGAATTTGAGTTGGGGGAATTCTGATGTCTGTAGTTTTTTGATTAATATATTAAGCGTCAATAAAATTGTATTTATTTAATTAGTTGTAATATTAATAAGCCCCCTGCAAAATTTAAACAGTTTATTTTTCCTTGTTTTAGAGAAAATTGACATTTGCCATGTGTGTTATAAACACTTTTTGACCGATTCAAATATATGGTATTTTTACCATATTATTATTATTTATGTTTTTTTATTTTTTTTCGTACACATTGTAATGTATTTATTTAAATAGAAGACATAATACACTTGCAAATATTAAATCCAACAAGTATATAGACTTTTGCGAGAATGTCAGTTGGACACCACTAGTACTGCTCATTTTCGATATTTTCGCTGAAACTTTTCGCCAACTTCAGCGACGTCTTTTATACTGCATGTGACTTCACAACGCTTTTGACCCCTCTCATATTTGTCGCAATGTCTTGAAGACCCCCACTCACTTTGCATGTGACGTAATTTATGGATGGCCTCGTACATTAATAAGATAAAAAAATAAATCCAATAGGGTCAGATTTTCCTAATGGTATATGTAGGCTTGTATACTTAGTATCGAAACGTAAATAATAAAGTCTGTAAAACAGGAAGCACATTTACCATGGACCTTTATCCTCATTAAATAAACATTCGTTTTTCCATTATTACAGAGTCATATATGGTTTGCGAATAAAAGATGCGACTGCCAAATCATTTTAATTATATGAATAACCGCATGCAATATTTATATACATATAAATATTATGCGTGTGTGTGTGTTTTTGTCAGAAATAAGAACTGTATTTATAAGATCTTTTTCCGCATCAATGAAAATGTTGTAGTTATTTAACTTATCCTGTGTAATTAAAGATAATGTTTACATAATAAATGATAAAGAGTGGTGTAAGAAGCTAGTCACTGCATCTAGTGGACATCCTCAACATGTATCATCCCCTAATTGGGTTACCACCAACGTGCCAACTTCATTGAATACGTTGTTTTGCACTAACAAAATTCATCATGAGAGCAAACTTTTACTTTAATTTGTATCGATACACCACTGTTCTTTCATTCTCTTTCAGTGTATTCGTTTCGTCTCTTCCATGTATACGCTTGGTTAAAATTCGCTTAAATTCGACAGCAGTGTGAGAACTACGTAACGCCCATATTAGGACGGCTTTATCGCTTGCAGTTTGCGATGCTTCATTACATTTACAGGGTTCTGAAAGGAAAGCGTAGTAGCGCGTATACGTCCGGTGTATATTCGCTTAAATACGATTCCTTAGATTCATTAGTGCCTAATGCGAGTGGAACGTTACATGCGGAAAAAATATCTCTTAATTTATATCTTCTTCGAAACGGTCAATCAATTTTAATTTTAAATTACGTCACACGCAAGGGGAAGAGTCAGAAGCGTTGTGACGTCTCATGTAATATAATATAGAAACTAAGTTAAAAAGAAAATTGTTATGAAATTGTATTGTAAAGAAATTGTATTAATTTTAATGTATAAAGAGTTAATAAAAAAGGAGAGAGAATTTCCATGAGAACAAAAAAAAAGGAAATAATGTCATTTATTCTAAAAGCTGTACGTTACATACAAACGCAATAACACAATTTAATTTGTTTATTTACATATATTTTATAAATAAATAACAAATTTAAAGAAAATTAAGTGAAATAAATAAAGGAAGTGGTTAATAAGCAACAAAGCAAAACAGATTACCTTGAAGCTTCAATAACAAAATAAAATTGATCGTTTCATTCGCATTGTACATCACACATGATTGTGACATCGAAACAAAATTACATGTATTAAAAGTACAGTTCGTAAAAAAGTTTAATCACCATTTAGTAACAAACGTACTAATGTTTCTCATTGAAACATGCTAGAGAAGTAACAAAACTCGTTAACAAAACTAAGGGACCTCATCGGTAGCGCAGTGGTTCTCACACAATTATAAAATCGACATGAACATACACTGACGAAGTACATGCAACGCCAAAAAAAAATGAACTGCAGAACTTACAGAACAAATGTCTGTAAGTCTGTAGTCTAAATATCTTAGAGTACAGCACAATAAACTACATGAAGAAACTGACTTACTGTGTATCAAAACTATAAAAATTCACGACAATTCTCATACACAAAATTTGGGACAATACACAAACGACAGCCTACTCTTCAAGATCAAATGCCGTCTACCAAAAGACACAATCCTCTAGGCGCATGCTACACATAGCCATATACATATTTTTTTAAACACCTATATGGTCTTTCAATAAGAGCGATCATTTTATGGATATTTCAACACGAGCGGTCATTTTAAATCAATATAAAAATATTGTTATATTATTTATAATATATAAATTTATAATATAATAATTTAAAGCAATATTTCTGTGAAAAGTGACGCTCTTGTTGAAACATCCATAAAATGACCGTTCTTGTTGAAAGATCATATATATAAAATTCCACCATAGCCAAGATAACCACGTTTCCTACGCAAATACACAAGATAATATATATAAACTTGTCGACCCGTGTGTGGACGGGCTAAGCCATAGATAACACTGAGGATTAATTTCGCGCGGTAAAAAACGCGAATCCTATAACACATGAAATCATATGAACATGCACACACCATCGATTTTAATATTGCGCGGAAAAATATCTGCAGATTTCTAAAGAAATCACCCAGGCAAAGAGAGGTTTTTCTTCTTATCTTTTTTTGTCCAACATATAGTTAGTTGAATATGGACACACGCACTACGGAATTAATTCTGCAAATACGTACGTTGTTGTCAGCGTATCTGTTTGGAAGCAGTATGCTACACGTCGCTGCATCTCTTTGAACATCTATTAACATGATAAGATATATAAATACAACAGTCTAAAATCAGTTAAGTTTTAGTATACAGAATTAAAACCATGACGAAAGAAACCATTAGGAAATTGTAACGCAAGTTATCAATACTTCATTGCATAACGCTTCAGCGCCATCCATTTTCAAGGGTAGTAGCTCAACTCAAAGGTGTTCAAATCATTATACAAACCTAAAAAATCGAAATATTTATTTGCAATGATGCATCCTACTGTTTCAGAATGCTATAAAAGAATGTATCATAAGTAAAAGCAAAATGCAATTTTATAACAATAAACGTATGAATTGTACATGAACTTTTTATAGCAATTATACATAATAGGGTATTGTATTCGTATTATGTTTAATATACAAAACAACATTGCTTTGCCTAGTATAACGTGACTGGTATGTGCTACGGGTATGGGTGGTATGTCGACATACGTGAGCAAATTCTAAAATATACTTAGAAATACTTTACAATGATCTCCTCATATTCGATACATTTGTAACTCACGTAAAAATACCCGATCATTTAAAAATAATGATTCAAATTACAGTGGCACCTTGAGTTACGAACTTAAGGGGAGGGGGTAAGGTTTCAAATTTTTTTTTCATTTTTTTTTATTTATTTGTATTATTGTAGAACATATTAAGTTTATTGTGTAAAAATTTGAAGTCGATTGGAGTAAAACTGTCGGAGATATAGAGTTTTAAGTCTTCACCTCTCTGGTCTGCTTTCGTGTTACTTTGAAACTTTTAAATGCGGTGTCTCACACATTGATTTTTCAGAGTCGGTGCCCTCTCTAGCTCAAAATCTACTGGACCGATTCTTTTGAAACTTTGCACACTCTTTCTTTACATAAATGACGAGGTAACGCTGTCGAGTTGTTTTTAATTTTTTAATTTTGACCTATTTTAAAATAACAAAGTTTATGATTTTTTTCATGAAAAATCGGTATTTTGACTTTTAAGTGCTGTAAAAAATTGAAAAATCAATAAAAAAAGGAAAACTCGACAGCGTTACCTGCAAAAACTTATAAACTAATGAAATCATTTTCGGTTTTTCGATTTCAGAAAATCAAGTGATGAGTTATCAGTGGCACCGGAATGTTACGTGGAAATTCGCAGTCAATGACTCATTTCTTGATATTTATTTATGAAAATTGCACAAAGTATTCTTTAAATGTCATTTTATCATATACTAATTATATAAATAATTATATATTAACTGTGTCGTCAAAAATCATTATCGAAAATATGCTTTTTTTTATCGTTTTGGCCCTGGGCTACAGGGGCCACAAACGTGTGTAAGCAAAAATTCTTTCTTCACTATTTGAAATCATTAATACTGTTTCTAAAGCTCTACAGCATGAAATTAATGACTTACAGAAAGTTAGCAGTTTGCTAAGTAATCTTTTGAATAGACTGAGCAAAATAAGAGCTAGCAAAAGAGTAACAACTGTTTTCCAAAATAAAAGAAAGAAAATTTTTTTGATGAGCTATCAGAAGATGAGAGAATTTCAGACCCAGAATCAATGTACTATTGCTTAAGATTTCTGAGCCTCTGTGACCTAAGTAATATGTTCTAATTGCAACCTAAGAAACTCATCTTTTTCAAACGAAATAATAAAAAAGTGAGTCGGAAAACTGTCTGCTAAATATAGTAAAGACAAGTCATTTGATCTTTATGAACAATTAATTGCTTTGAAAACATGCTTAAAATCTGAAATTCAGAAAATTCATTCCATTAGGGAACTCATGAAATTATTGCTGATAAAATTCAATAGCCTTGCATCCAGTTTTCCAGAGGTAAGCATGCTTTCTATTCCTGACCCTTCCGGTTACAACTGCAACAGCGGTTTTCGAAATTAAAACTGTTAAAAAATTATCTAAGGGCCTCTATGGGACAGGAAAGTCTATCAGAGTTGTCACTATTGTCTATAGAGGCAGAAAATTTAGAAAAACTGAAATCGTCTTGAGCTATGAATGATTTAATAAATAAGTTCGCCGAACAAAAGGCAAGAAAAGTGTATATTTGATTTAAATTGTTTGGTTAGCTTAGTTTCTAGAAGTATTAATTGTAAGTAATAACGTATAATATATATATAATTAGTTTAATTCAATGCGAGCATTCTTGATCCTTTTGAGAAAAGTCTGTATCCATCATTAGGGCCCACCAACAAATTTTGATAGGGTCCGTCTAAGGCACGTTAAGCCACTGGGTTCTAGTAACCAACTTTATCAATATATAGTAATTTATAGAAATTAAGACATGGTTCGCAAGCCCATTGTATTTAGTTGGAATTTAAAGTTTAAACTACAATCTTAAAAATATAATCAGTATATGTAAATAGTATTTGACCGTGTAGTATATGACCGTGGCAATAAAGTAGGAAAGAAGAAATTACTGGAACATACAATTACCGTAGATTGGTGAATATAAGATGTTTGCTCAAATAATGATACGTTAGCAATATGTAATATCTGTTGACTCACTGCTCAAACAGCATAATTATTTATAGAAATAAAACAACATGTACCAGTGTCCAGTACAATATTGACTATTGAGCACGTATTACCTTGTCCGGAAAGATGAGCAAATTTATAACCTTCAATGTAATTCACCTCTGCAGTGATTTTAACATGCGATAACATAATGCCAAACTGAGCGGCATATATAAATTTTAATAAAAAATGATTTTAATAAAAATTTCACGTTTTTCATGGATTATATATATTTCATAGAATTAATGGTTTTAGAATTAACAGATTTTTTTGCATAAATTGAAGCTTTTACAATTTTACTAGTTTGTTTACAAAACTTTTCATCTATCGTTGAAACATAAAAAACAATTGATTTTTGTAAATTCATTAAATTCCTGAAAGTGAAAGTTTATCTCAACCAAAATAAATATTTTCAAATGTAAAAGAGGCAACTACTATATCTCCATTTAATTGTATAAAGTTGGAAAGAGAAATAATATTATGTAAAGATACTGACAATTTTTTTTCATAGGTGACATCTAACTGAAAACTGAGGCAAAAAGAATTAATTGATTTCTTGGCTGGAATTTCACCTAGCTATCTATACCATTTCACCAAAATGTTTACAGGGTAATACTTTTTTACAATATTGTATTGTTTAGTAAATATTAGACCGCTGCCTCATAAGTTTTGTGATTATGATCACACGCCTATTAATTCTGATAACTCCAAATCCAAGAAAATATAGCGCTGCTCCGGAGTCAAGAATAAATGCCACTATTATTAACAAGTTTTTAAACCTGTTATATATTCATTATTTTTCTTGGTATTAATTTAAAATAAATATAAATATGATAACTGCACAAATGTGTAAACAATAATTTTTATAATATTCCATTGTTTAAAATAATTAGTTATTAGCGACATCTGTTTGTCTATTTGTTAATATTGAAGCAATTATTTTATGACGGTAAGAAGAGTTCCTGTATTTCGTAAATCCAGAATGTTAGTGTTTGAACTAAGTACAAATTTCGTGGATTAAAAATTTATCATTTACTCTAATGCAATGCATATTTGAAAGATATAGAAAGCAGAAGAAACCAATTATTAAAAATTTATTTATATTCTATTATGAATGGTATAGATTTGTAGCTAGTGCTTAAATATAATATTATATAATAACATTTTCACTTTGTAATATCCTAAAACCATTTTAAAAATATAAAAAAATGTTTGTTTTCTTATTCACGTTAAATTTCGTTCGTTCGCATTTAATCAGTTCAATTCAGTTAGTCTACCTCACATGTAGAATCCAACCTACCATAATTAAATTAACAGAATTCTTTTTAAATATACACACAAGTTAGTTAAGAATATAAAGAAAGATAATAATTAATGCTATTTAAATTATCATTTAAATATTATTGTTCTATTCAGTTCTATTAATCTTCTATGAGCTTTTGTAATATTTTCTATTTATAATTTTAATATTGGTAGCATATGAAAACATCTAGTATGCACCGTATGCACGTGATTGATTGTTTTAAATATTTAGTGCAAATTGAAATTTTAAATGTGTTTGCACTATTAAAAACAAAAATAAAACAAAGAAAGTAAGACCTTTAAGTTTATAACGTGAATAGTTTTTAATAATAAGAAATATAAATAATAATCTAAAACCCAAAAGGGGAATTTTAATAGCTTATTATAGTTATCGTTTTCTAGTGCTAATAATTATTTCAATTATTTTTTATAACTTACAAATGAATACGCAGATTGTCCGATAATAATTCGTTATTGGACATGTCTTATAAAAGGTTCCTAAATAGGAATCCATCTTAACTAAAAGTGAATCTTAAAATAGAATTTAACCTGAAGGATGAAATCAATTTTAAAAGCTTCATATCACGGTTTATTGAAGAAACTGTAAATATTTTGTGCTCACAACAAAACAGATTTATTCATAATTCGATTTATACTTAAGTATAAATTTTATTGCTGCATGCATATAACTATCCATTGTGTCAGAGTTTTACTTCTCTTTTATTAATAGAAGAGATAATTCGTTTGTTTTATCTGCGAAGAAGCTTGGAGAAGCATTCCAATTTAATGTGATACTAAAACAAATGACAAATTAGATTAGTGACATTAACATAAATGGACGCGGTATGTAACTTAGACAGATCTAGTAAATTTAAATTTCTTAGTTTAAAGTTTTTTTTAAAAACAAAGTAAAATATAAAAATATAATTAAAAACGTGTGAATTTTATGAATTAAGTTTATTACTTGAGGGAACTAAAGAATGACTAACTAGGCGGAAGGAATCAATAATCATCACTAATGATAATTCAAGTAAGCATGAGTTATCCGACCCGAGCATATTATCCAACCATTGACAAGGATCGTGATTTGGTACAGCACTGGATTCTACAATTATTAACGTACTTTTTTTACGCGATTATTATATCATCTAACTCATTAGCTCCTGCTAATGAGTTCCATGATTCACTTGACACTTCTTGTTTATTAACCATTTTATTATTTATATGTACAGCAATTTCCTTGTCTTGATCCCAAGGAGCTATTTCATTTACTTCTTGATTTGAAGTTTCTATTGGCAAATTAGTTGCAGACAGCATCTTGCTTGTAGAGAAATAATTCTTGCAAAATTTTAACCGTTTATTTTTCCTTGTTTTGGAGAAAATTGACATTTTCGAAGTTACTACAAACACTGTTCATATGCAAGGAATCCATGATTCACTTGACACTTCTTGTTTATTAACCATTTTATTATTTATATGTACAGCAATTTCCTTGTCTTGATCCCAAGGAGCTATTTCATTTACTTCTTGATTTGAAGTTTCTATTGGCAAATTAGTTGCAGACAGCATCTTGCTTGTAGAGAAATAATTCTTGCAAAATTTTAACCGTTTATTTTTCCTTGTTTTGGAGAAAATTGACATTTTCGAAGTTACTACAAACACTGTTCATATGCAAGGAATGAATTTGAGTTGGGGGAATTCTGATGTCTGTAGTTTTTTGATTAATATATTAAGCGTCAATAAAATTGTATTTATTTAATTAGTTGTAATATTAATAAGCCCCCTGCAAAATTTAAACAGTTTATTTTTCCTTGTTTTAGAGAAAATTGACATTTGCCATGTGTGTTATAAACACTTTTTGACCGATTCAAATATATGGTATTTTTACCATATTATTATTATTTATGTTTTTTTATTTTTTTTCGTACACATTGTAATGTATTTATTTAAATAGAAGACATAATACACTTGCAAATATTAAATCCAACAAGTATATAGACTTTTGCGAGAATGTCAGTTGGACACCACTAGTACTGCTCATTTTCGATATTTTCGCTGAAACTTTTCGCCAACTTCAGCGACGTCTTTTATACTGCATGTGACTTCACAACGCTTTTGACCCCTCTCATATTTGTCGCAATGTCTTGAAGACCCCCACTCACTTTGCATGTGACGTAATTTATGGATGGCCTCGTACATTAATAAGATAAAAAAATAAATCCAATAGGGTCAGATTTTCCTAATGGTATATGTAGGCTTGTATACTTAGTATCGAAACGTAAATAATAAAGTCTGTAAAACAGGAAGCACATTTACCATGGACCTTTATCCTCATTAAATAAACATTCGTTTTTCCATTATTACAGAGTCATATATGGTTTGCGAATAAAAGATGCGACTGCCAAATCATTTTAATTATATGAATAACCGCATGCAATATTTATATACATATAAATATTATGCGTGTGTGTGTGTTTTTGTCAGAAATAAGAACTGTATTTATAAGATCTTTTTCCGCATCAATGAAAATGTTGTAGTTATTTAACTTATCCTGTGTAATTAAAGATAATGTTTACATAATAAATGATAAAGAGTGGTGTAAGAAGCTAGTCACTGCATCTAGTGGACATCCTCAACATGTATCATCCCCTAATTGGGTTACCACCAACGTGCCAACTTCATTGAATACGTTGTTTTGCACTAACAAAATTCATCATGAGAGCAAACTTTTACTTTAATTTGTATCGATACACCACTGTTCTTTCATTCTCTTTCAGTGTATTCGTTTCGTCTCTTCCATGTATACGCTTGGTTAAAATTCGCTTAAATTCGACAGCAGTGTGAGAACTACGTAACGCCCATATTAGGACGGCTTTATCGCTTGCAGTTTGCGATGCTTCATTACATTTACAGGGTTCTGAAAGGAAAGCGTAGTAGCGCGTATACGTCCGGTGTATATTCGCTTAAATACGATTCCTTAGATTCATTAGTGCCTAATGCGAGTGGAACGTTACATGCGGAAAAAATATCTCTTAATTTATATCTTCTTCGAAACGGTCAATCAATTTTAATTTTAAATTACGTCACACGCAAGGGGAAGAGTCAGAAGCGTTGTGACGTCTCATGTAATATAATATAGAAACTAAGTTAAAAAGAAAATTGTTATGAAATTGTATTGTAAAGAAATTGTATTAATTTTAATGTATAAAGAGTTAATAAAAAAGGAGAGAGAATTTCCATGAGAACAAAAAAAAAGGAAATAATGTCATTTATTCTAAAAGCTGTACGTTACATACAAACGCAATAACACAATTTAATTTGTTTATTTACATATATTTTATAAATAAATAACAAATTTAAAGAAAATTAAGTGAAATAAATAAAGGAAGTGGTTAATAAGCAACAAAGCAAAACAGATTACCTTGAAGCTTCAATAACAAAATAAAATTGATCGTTTCATTCGCATTGTACATCACACATGATTGTGACATCGAAACAAAATTACATGTATTAAAAGTACAGTTCGTAAAAAAGTTTAATCACCATTTAGTAACAAACGTACTAATGTTTCTCATTGAAACATGCTAGAGAAGTAACAAAACTCGTTAACAAAACTAAGGGACCTCATCGGTAGCGCAGTGGTTCTCACACAATTATAAAATCGACATGAACATACACTGACGAAGTACATGCAACGCCAAAAAAAAATGAACTGCAGAACTTACAGAACAAATGTCTGTAAGTCTGTAGTCTAAATATCTTAGAGTACAGCACAATAAACTACATGAAGAAACTGACTTACTGTGTATCAAAACTATAAAAATTCACGACAATTCTCATACACAAAATTTGGGACAATACACAAACGACAGCCTACTCTTCAAGATCAAATGCCGTCTACCAAAAGACACAATCCTCTAGGCGCATGCTACACATAGCCATATACATATTTTTTTAAACACCTATATGGTCTTTCAATAAGAGCGATCATTTTATGGATATTTCAACACGAGCGGTCATTTTAAATCAATATAAAAATATTGTTATATTATTTATAATATATAAATTTATAATATAATAATTTAAAGCAATATTTCTGTGAAAAGTGACGCTCTTGTTGAAACATCCATAAAATGACCGTTCTTGTTGAAAGATCATATATATAAAATTCCACCATAGCCAAGATAACCACGTTTCCTACGCAAATACACAAGATAATATATATAAACTTGTCGACCCGTGTGTGGACGGGCTAAGCCATAGATAACACTGAGGATTAATTTCGCGCGGTAAAAAACGCGAATCCTATAACACATGAAATCATATGAACATGCACACACCATCGATTTTAATATTGCGCGGAAAAATATCTGCAGATTTCTAAAGAAATCACCCAGGCAAAGAGAGGTTTTTCTTCTTATCTTTTTTTGTCCAACATATAGTTAGTTGAATATGGACACACGCACTACGGAATTAATTCTGCAAATACGTACGTTGTTGTCAGCGTATCTGTTTGGAAGCAGTATGCTACACGTCGCTGCATCTCTTTGAACATCTATTAACATGATAAGATATATAAATACAACAGTCTAAAATCAGTTAAGTTTTAGTATACAGAATTAAAACCATGACGAAAGAAACCATTAGGAAATTGTAACGCAAGTTATCAATACTTCATTGCATAACGCTTCAGCGCCATCCATTTTCAAGGGTAGTAGCTCAACTCAAAGGTGTTCAAATCATTATACAAACCTAAAAAATCGAAATATTTATTTGCAATGATGCATCCTACTGTTTCAGAATGCTATAAAAGAATGTATCATAAGTAAAAGCAAAATGCAATTTTATAACAATAAACGTATGAATTGTACATGAACTTTTTATAGCAATTATACATAATAGGGTATTGTATTCGTATTATGTTTAATATACAAAACAACATTGCTTTGCCTAGTATAACGTGACTGGTATGTGCTACGGGTATGGGTGGTATGTCGACATACGTGAGCAAATTCTAAAATATACTTAGAAATACTTTACAATGATCTCCTCATATTCGATACATTTGTAACTCACGTAAAAATACCCGATCATTTAAAAATAATGATTCAAATTACAGTGGCACCTTGAGTTACGAACTTAAGGGGAGGGGGTAAGGTTTCAAATTTTTTTTTCATTTTTTTTTATTTATTTGTATTATTGTAGAACATATTAAGTTTATTGTGTAAAAATTTGAAGTCGATTGGAGTAAAACTGTCGGAGATATAGAGTTTTAAGTCTTCACCTCTCTGGTCTGCTTTCGTGTTACTTTGAAACTTTTAAATGCGGTGTCTCACACATTGATTTTTCAGAGTCGGTGCCCTCTCTAGCTCAAAATCTACTGGACCGATTCTTTTGAAACTTTGCACACTCTTTCTTTACATAAATGACGAGGTAACGCTGTCGAGTTGTTTTTAATTTTTTAATTTTGACCTATTTTAAAATAACAAAGTTTATGATTTTTTTCATGAAAAATCGGTATTTTGACTTTTAAGTGCTGTAAAAAATTGAAAAATCAATAAAAAAAGGAAAACTCGACAGCGTTACCTGCAAAAACTTATAAACTAATGAAATCATTTTCGGTTTTTCGATTTCAGAAAATCAAGTGATGAGTTATCAGTGGCACCGGAATGTTACGTGGAAATTCGCAGTCAATGACTCATTTCTTGATATTTATTTATGAAAATTGCACAAAGTATTCTTTAAATGTCATTTTATCATATACTAATTATATAAATAATTATATATTAACTGTGTCGTCAAAAATCATTATCGAAAATATGCTTTTTTTTATCGTTTTGGCCCTGGGCTACAGGGGCCACAAACGTGTGTAAGCAAAAATTCTTTCTTCACTATTTGAAATCATTAATACTGTTTCTAAAGCTCTACAGCATGAAATTAATGACTTACAGAAAGTTAGCAGTTTGCTAAGTAATCTTTTGAATAGACTGAGCAAAATAAGAGCTAGCAAAAGAGTAACAACTGTTTTCCAAAATAAAAGAAAGAAAATTTTTTTGATGAGCTATCAGAAGATGAGAGAATTTCAGACCCAGAATCAATGTACTATTGCTTAAGATTTCTGAGCCTCTGTGACCTAAGTAATATGTTCTAATTGCAACCTAAGAAACTCATCTTTTTCAAACGAAATAATAAAAAAGTGAGTCGGAAAACTGTCTGCTAAATATAGTAAAGACAAGTCATTTGATCTTTATGAACAATTAATTGCTTTGAAAACATGCTTAAAATCTGAAATTCAGAAAATTCATTCCATTAGGGAACTCATGAAATTATTGCTGATAAAATTCAATAGCCTTGCATCCAGTTTTCCAGAGGTAAGCATGCTTTCTATTCCTGACCCTTCCGGTTACAACTGCAACAGCGGTTTTCGAAATTAAAACTGTTAAAAAATTATCTAAGGGCCTCTATGGGACAGGAAAGTCTATCAGAGTTGTCACTATTGTCTATAGAGGCAGAAAATTTAGAAAAACTGAAATCGTCTTGAGCTATGAATGATTTAATAAATAAGTTCGCCGAACAAAAGGCAAGAAAAGTGTATATTTGATTTAAATTGTTTGGTTAGCTTAGTTTCTAGAAGTATTAATTGTAAGTAATAACGTATAATATATATATAATTAGTTTAATTCAATGCGAGCATTCTTGATCCTTTTGAGAAAAGTCTGTATCCATCATTAGGGCCCACCAACAAATTTTGATAGGGTCCGTCTAAGGCACGTTAAGCCACTGGGTTCTAGTAACCAACTTTATCAATATATAGTAATTTATAGAAATTAAGACATGGTTCGCAAGCCCATTGTATTTAGTTGGAATTTAAAGTTTAAACTACAATCTTAAAAATATAATCAGTATATGTAAATAGTATTTGACCGTGTAGTATATGACCGTGGCAATAAAGTAGGAAAGAAGAAATTACTGGAACATACAATTACCGTAGATTGGTGAATATAAGATGTTTGCTCAAATAATGATACGTTAGCAATATGTAATATCTGTTGACTCACTGCTCAAACAGCATAATTATTTATAGAAATAAAACAACATGTACCAGTGTCCAGTACAATATTGACTATTGAGCACGTATTACCTTGTCCGGAAAGATGAGCAAATTTATAACCTTCAATGTAATTCACCTCTGCAGTGATTTTAACATGCGATAACATAATGCCAAACTGAGCGGCATATATAAATTTTAATAAAAAATGATTTTAATAAAAATTTCACGTTTTTCATGGATTATATATATTTCATAGAATTAATGGTTTTAGAATTAACAGATTTTTTTGCATAAATTGAAGCTTTTACAATTTTACTAGTTTGTTTACAAAACTTTTCATCTATCGTTGAAACATAAAAAACAATTGATTTTTGTAAATTCATTAAATTCCTGAAAGTGAAAGTTTATCTCAACCAAAATAAATATTTTCAAATGTAAAAGAGGCAACTACTATATCTCCATTTAATTGTATAAAGTTGGAAAGAGAAATAATATTATGTAAAGATACTGACAATTTTTTTTCATAGGTGACATCTAACTGAAAACTGAGGCAAAAAGAATTAATTGATTTCTTGGCTGGAATTTCACCTAGCTATCTATACCATTTCACCAAAATGTTTACAGGGTAATACTTTTTTACAATATTGTATTGTTTAGTAAATATTAGACCGCTGCCTCATAAGTTTTGTGATTATGATCACACGCCTATTAATTCTGATAACTCCAAATCCAAGAAAATATAGCGCTGCTCCGGAGTCAAGAATAAATGCCACTATTATTAACAAGTTTTTAAACCTGTTATATATTCATTATTTTTCTTGGTATTAATTTAAAATAAATATAAATATGATAACTGCACAAATGTGTAAACAATAATTTTTATAATATTCCATTGTTTAAAATAATTAGTTATTAGCGACATCTGTTTGTCTATTTGTTAATATTGAAGCAATTATTTTATGACGGTAAGAAGAGTTCCTGTATTTCGTAAATCCAGAATGTTAGTGTTTGAACTAAGTACAAATTTCGTGGATTAAAAATTTATCATTTACTCTAATGCAATGCATATTTGAAAGATATAGAAAGCAGAAGAAACCAATTATTAAAAATTTATTTATATTCTATTATGAATGGTATAGATTTGTAGCTAGTGCTTAAATATAATATTATATAATAACATTTTCACTTTGTAATATCCTAAAACCATTTTAAAAATATAAAAAAATGTTTGTTTTCTTATTCACGTTAAATTTCGTTCGTTCGCATTTAATCAGTTCAATTCAGTTAGTCTACCTCACATGTAGAATCCAACCTACCATAATTAAATTAACAGAATTCTTTTTAAATATACACACAAGTTAGTTAAGAATATAAAGAAAGATAATAATTAATGCTATTTAAATTATCATTTAAATATTATTGTTCTATTCAGTTCTATTAATCTTCTATGAGCTTTTGTAATATTTTCTATTTATAATTTTAATATTGGTAGCATATGAAAACATCTAGTATGCACCGTATGCACGTGATTGATTGTTTTAAATATTTAGTGCAAATTGAAATTTTAAATGTGTTTGCACTATTAAAAACAAAAATAAAACAAAGAAAGTAAGACCTTTAAGTTTATAACGTGAATAGTTTTTAATAATAAGAAATATAAATAATAATCTAAAACCCAAAAGGGGAATTTTAATAGCTTATTATAGTTATCGTTTTCTAGTGCTAATAATTATTTCAATTATTTTTTATAACTTACAAATGAATACGCAGATTGTCCGATAATAATTCGTTATTGGACATGTCTTATAAAAGGTTCCTAAATAGGAATCCATCTTAACTAAAAGTGAATCTTAAAATAGAATTTAACCTGAAGGATGAAATCAATTTTAAAAGCTTCATATCACGGTTTATTGAAGAAACTGTAAATATTTTGTGCTCACAACAAAACAGATTTATTCATAATTCGATTTATACTTAAGTATAAATTTTATTGCTGCATGCATATAACTATCCATTGTGTCAGAGTTTTACTTCTCTTTTATTAATAGAAGAGATAATTCGTTTGTTTTATCTGCGAAGAAGCTTGGAGAAGCATTCCAATTTAATGTGATACTAAAACAAATGACAAATTAGATTAGTGACATTAACATAAATGGACGCGGTATGTAACTTAGACAGATCTAGTAAATTTAAATTTCTTAGTTTAAAGTTTTTTTTAAAAACAAAGTAAAATATAAAAATATAATTAAAAACGTGTGAATTTTATGAATTAAGTTTATTACTTGAGGGAACTAAAGAATGACTAACTAGGCGGAAGGAATCAATAATCATCACTAATGATAATTCAAGTAAGCATGAGTTATCCGACCCGAGCATATTATCCAACCATTGACAAGGATCGTGATTTGGTACAGCACTGGATTCTACAATTAGCTAATCCAGAACGACGTGAAGACGCGCTGTACGAGTTGGTAAAAATGAGAGAATATATGGCAGAATTAGCCCCCATGTTGTGGTTCAGTTTCGGAACTACTGCGGTTCTTGTACATGAACTTATAGAAACATATCCCGTAATAAATCCACCTGCTTTAACTACCCGTCAATCGAATAGGATTTGTAATGCCCTTGCACTCTTTCAGTGCATGGCTGCTCATCAAGTTACACGGCCTCCATTTATGTCTGCAGAAATTGTTATGTTCATGCTGCCACTACTGAAGTCTACCATGACCACGCAGCCATTTGAGTATTTAAGACTAACTACACTCGGTGTGATAGGAGCTCTCATAAAGAGTGATGAGGACGGCATACTAAATTTCTTTCTAGGTACTGATATTGTTCCATTGTGTTTAAAAGTTATGGAGATTGGCCTAGATCTTAGTAAAACTGTGGCAATTTACATAATACAAAGGCTTCTAAGCAGAGACAATGGTTTGGCATATATGTGCGAAACTCATGATCGATTTATGCACGTATGTATGGTTTTAGGAAAAATGGTAATAGGATTAGTGAGAACACCTTGTACACGAACATTAAAACTTGTAGCTCTATGTTATCTGCGATTGTCAGAAGACATGAGAGCACGAGAGGCTTTACGATTTTGTCTTCCACATCAATTACGTAATTCAACATTTGCAGAAGCGCATTTAGAGGATCCGATTATTAAGTATAGTGTACTACAATTAATTAGGAATTTAAATACAGGACCATTTTATACACTTCCGCCAGTAGAAGAAAATAGCTTTGATTCAAGTGATCATCTTATGCCATCGGCTCGTAAGGCAAGAAAACTTGCAGAAGCAGAACTGAATGATTCAGAAAGTGAATCGAATATATCAGAAGAAATTTCGGAACAGCAAACTTCCGAACAAACTAGACCTTCGTCAGGAAGGTACTATTATTCAAATAGGCCCCGAAGTCCTCTACTCCCGCTAAACCTGCAAGGTGTACCAAGTTATGAACCACCAATGAATATTATGTATCCTAATGCAATGCCAGGTATGCCGCTAAATAATCATGTTCAACCAAATACATTTTTTCCTCGTTGTGTACCACCGCCGTTACCGCCAGGAGAGAATATCTACACTCGCGACACGATTTATCCTTATCCTACTTTTCATTTACAAGGGCTTTCAAAACATGTACTACCACCTGATATCCCCCAAGATACAGATTTTACAAGTTCGTCTTGTGCAAAGTCTTCTAATCAAGATAAAAGTGAAACGTCTTCGGAATGTCAAAATTTTAATTCTTCCCTCCCAAGTTCATTAACAGAGGTTGCGTCATCGCCAGAGCTTAAACTAAATCTGTCAAATCCACCGCCACCCATATTATATCCGCCACCAACTATGTTAAATCAACAAAAAAAATTGGACGGTGAACAACCACGCCTTTCCTCTAGAATTCAAATACAAAATGAATTATATCGGCCGCCTATAATGTCAACTCACCAACAAGAATCAAGATATCGCTTGTCACCAAGATTAGATCAGCCAAAAGAATTATTTCCGAATCATATACTGCATACTACAAATGTGTGTCCAGTTTCAAAGAAGTGGAATAACTCGGAGCAGACTCAATTAAGTACAATACCAGAAGATACACCACAATTATTAAACAATGGAACTTTGCCAAAGTCTCCTCCTGTACGCCTGCCTTCCATGAAATACCCTCCTCCCATAATCCATAATTCTCTAAATCGCCCACCTCCATCGATGGCGCATCTATTACAGCCGCCAATGCAAATATCCAATGGTCCAATGTGTCCTACGCGTGCAGAGCAGCACCCTCCTTCGCAAAATGTGCCACGATATCTTCCACCGGTGCAATATGCTTCAACGCCGAATATTCGAATCCAAAATGATTTATTGAGTCGCACACCACCTCAGCAACAAACAACGATACAACAATCAAGTTCCCAAGAACATTTATTAATGTGTACTCCACCACCTATACAATATACATTATTACGGCATCAACCCACACAACCGCAAATACTAATGCGCAATCCAAGTTCACAGCAACAAGTACGGAACATATCACCGCAACAACAAGCAAAAATGCAGCAACTTCCTCAGCAACAAATACTTGCCCCACAAGCACATTCGACTGTTCAAAATATATCACCACATCAAGAATCACCAACACAAACTGTCAGTCTGGAACAGAATTCTATAACTCATCAAACTACTACACAGGAAAATTTAATTTCTCAAAATGCATCGCCGCATCAGGTTTCTACAACACATACTTCACCTCCACCTACAACAGTAAAGAACGTATCACCGAAGAAAATTACGATTCTTCAACCATCACCACAACAACGTGTAACAGTACGAAATGTGTCACCACAACACTCATCAGCACGGACTTTATCTCCACAACAAAGTTCATCAGCACGGCTTTCCAATTCACCACGACGTTCCACGACACGCAATGCATCTCCTCAGAAACATTCCATGGCAAATCATGGTTCTCCACAACATTCAAAAATACATCTTCCGTCACCAAAATATCAGTCAAAGCAGAAGTCTTCCGGTCAATATGAGACACAAATAAGTCGATCTGCAATGGTCCTTAACCATCTTCAAGGTATACAGAGTAAACCCCCACAACGTTTATATCCAGAACATGGACCAAATCCCATATCCTGTTCTCAAGAGCAGGTATCAAGTCGCGTTCCCACAACCACAAACAATCAAGTAAAAGCTAATCGACCAACATCTGTTACCATTAGCAACGGACCTGTATCACTTAACCCGTCAATTGTTCGTCCAGTTGTAACGCCAGAAGTTTTACCATTGTCAACAAAAGAGAAAACTAAACCTGTTGCAAAGAAGTCATTAGCAAATATTGTGAACACAATGAGTCAACTAGGAAAGTTGCAAAACCAGAACCAAAACCCTAATTCTATGAAGAAACAGACGAATCAACATGATGAAAATAATAAATTGACTGGAAAACATGATTCAACAGGAAACGATATATATAGACAAGTAAATGGAATAACACCAAAGAAATCAAATATCAATCACATATCACCTAGGCCAAAACTAGAGAGGCGAGCGCCCAATCAAACACTACATACGAAGTATTCGCAAGGCCGCTCCCAAACAAACTTAAATTCATCGCGACAATGGACGAATAATACAAATTCATTGTCTAATAATCAAGGACAAAATCGCTTAAACAACAATCGTCCTCAATCGAGTTCAAATCAAAATCGGCAGTGGAATAATCACTCGTCGCAGAATCAAAATGGACGTAATTCAAATAGATCGAATTCTGGTAAGGCACTTCAATCGAACCAATCGAAAGGTAAGGCCTCCTCTCATACTAATTTGAATCATCAAAAAGGAGAGGAAAATATGTTGCATGGTCATAAGAATCACCGTCACAGTCAAATGGACAAAATGAACAAAATGGACAAAATGGACAAAATGAACCAAAATGGACAAAACGGTCTAAGTACTAAGAGTTATAAAGAGAATATTGTGACACAAGTAGAGCAGTCAATAAGTTGTCTAGCGGAGCAAACAAATCAGGCAGAGGCGGGTTGGCAGGCAGTTGGACGGGCTGGGGCTATAAATCACGGGCGACGAAATCGCTGTAACAACAACAATAACAACAACAACAACAACAACAACAACTCACAGCAGTCACATAGAAGCCGTACAGCTGTGAGTCGTTCTCAGCCCTGCACTAGCCGAGCAACGCGTTAATGTCACTTCAGGTATTTTAGTAAACCTCTTGGTTGTAATGTTTCTCTACATTTAACTACTAGCACTAGCACAACTAATTGAAACATATCTTTTATAGGTTCTGGAAATGGACTTACAATCATCAAGTCCACATTCTGAGCAAGAAGGAGTAAATTTTCTTTGTTTATTCTTATTTTATTATATATTTATTTAATTTAAACTTTTTATTGTCGATCAAATAGTAAAACGTAACTTAGATGAAGAAAATTTTATCTGTCTTGCGTATTCTAGTTAGAATTGATCGTTAATAAAAATAATATATATGTTAAATCTTAAAAATTGTATATTTTTGAAAATAATTTTTTTCTATTCTCAATTATAAATGTAATATATGAACTAATGGATAATTAAATCACTTGATTTAAAAATAAATGAAATGAAAATATTTTGTGGTTAAAATATATTTATTTGCATGATCAGAATAAAACTTAATTTTACACAGATAAATTATTTCATTTATTAAAACTGATGTTCTAAGTTAATTTATAAGAAAATATAATATGAAGATTATATAAATAAATTTCATAAGATCCTATTGATTGCTTAATCTCTTTATTCATTGTTATAACGTTTTTAATTAAGAAAAAATGTTAATGTTTTTTTTTTTTTTTAAGTTTCGGTAGAGTGTAATTATTTTTGTGCTCTATTACAAAATCTTCCGGCTTCTAAGTTTTCATCGTTTTCTATTTAAAAATATCGCGTTTATTGTGACGTAAAATAAATGTAAAAAGAAGATTGTTTTTTCATTCTTCTTTTATATACCTTGTCTATTTTGAAACTTCTAAGCTCAGAAGAGTCTGCCAGTTATACTGTATTCGTATTCTATACGAATGGTTAAAGTGATTATACGTACACGAACCACGAATGTTAGCGTGTACGAATACAGAATGTTTGATCTGTGTGCACGAATATTTTCCTGTGAGTTTGTGTATGTATATTCGCTTTAACTATTCGAACTAGAAGACGCATGAGTGGACCCAGCATTACAATTCTTAATTTCCTTTTCAAAGATATTCTGGTTGCGTTTCGTAGGCGCAATATTAAAAGAACTGCTAGAAATTAGAACAAATGTTACTTACTTTCATATTAAAAAAAATAATTGGTAAAGCTTGCCTATATTTACTATAATATATCCAAAATAGAATATAATACGTAAATAATACGGAAATTTTATATTTATATAATGTATATAAATATATTTTAAAAATTGCTTTGCATAAAAACTTTTCACCTACTCCTCTCGCAGTTACTATCAACTCCCAAAAAATACTATATTCCAACACAGCAAAATAACTTGGCATTACGCTAGGCGCGAAACTCAAGTGGAAGGAGCATATTAAGATAACAAGAGAACGGCTAAATATTAAATGCAGGAAAATTCACTGGCTAATGGGAAAACATTCTTACTTTACAATGCATAGCAAACTGTTATTATATAAGCAAATACTGAAACCCATTTGGACTTATGGTATACAACACTAGGGTTGTACCAAGAAAACAAATATAACAAACATTAGGAATGATAATCCACACCGTGATTTAAAGATGCCCACCGTAGACAAAGAAGTCAGGAAGTCAGGAAGGCAGGAAGGATGCAAGCAAATATCTATTGCGCCTGCTTGCTCAATAACAGAGAAAATCTGTGCAGATTGAAGAGGACCAAGCCGCTACACTTTACCCTGTGATTCTGCTGCTATAAACCGCGCAAGTGTTTTCTTAATCTTTAAAATTTTAGAACTAGTCAGTGGACTAGAGCTGAATAAAACTGTTTAACTTTAACTATAAATTACTACATAAGCCACTGCTTTAGTTGTGATAGTAAATAAACAAAAAAATATTTACGATGCTATTATCGACAACCTCCTACTATGTTGGCAGTATTTATGGTGTCGTAACCTCATATATGTGACTACACCGCTACTTAATAAGTTTACGATTATGTATGTACATAATCAATGGGCATCTGTCCTACGTCTTAATTTCTATAAAAGTGTACTATATATTGATAAAGTGGTTTACTAGAACTTCAAATATTCAATTATTTTTTAATAACTCCTTATATGTTAGGAGATATTAACAATTAAAAAAGTAATTTTGTCTCTTTAATAATTAAAGGGAATCAACGTTGTACACATTCCAAATGCATGTGAATCACAACCGCTAGTTACTATCTCCTTTATACAACAGAACGTAAAAGAGATATATTCTTGACAGAACTCTGACAAGTTTACAGGTTACCAACCTTATAGATCATAAATCTCTGGCATATGTATTTATATATCAAAATATCAAATATTATTTACAGCTATTTCAAGGAACAATAAAATTTCAATATCATGTCTGCCGTAACAGGGTTAAATAAAATTAAAACTTATTATTCTTTGACTTGACTTGATTATTTCGACTACCAACAGCTACAAAACATTACCACAGCACAGATCTACTCAACAAATAACTGACTTTAAAATGCATTTCACGTCATATAAATATGACCGACCATTTTTAGCGCTAAAACTACAATTCAAATTTTTAATTACTATATCTCCGTCAACATTTAGATATTTAATAAAATAGACATGCCAATACACATTTATTAACATCAATTTTAATCAACAATTAAAAAATCGAGCACTATAAAATGTGGACACAAGCCCATTTAATCTGATTACAACTAAACCCTGAAAATATAACTCTGGTCTGGAGATCGAACCCGATAACAGTCTGACATCAAGCTCGCTTACTGTGTCGTTTCTTAAGAATTAGGTAATACAAAAAAGGTAGTATTAATGGAAGTAAAGCAATTTTTATTTTTCTAATAGCAACAAAATAATATAACAAAATCTGTTATGTATATATTAGAACTGTAATGAATAATCTGATATTTAGTAAGATTTCAATTAATATCACCTTTATCAGTCTGACACATAGTAGTCGTTATATGATTCCTGAACGTGGGCTTAACTAACTTATAAATCAATTCCTATTAAGTTTTCAGTTAGAATTTTTACTGGGTATAATGTTTTATCATTCACCTGTTATCTTTTATCTAATTCATTATCAGTAACCAAATAAACACATAAATGTTGTTACTTTTGTATATACTAGTAATATTAAAAACTTATAGTTCTAAATAAAATGACTCATAGTTGTGCTAGTAGTTTAACCGTAAAACATTGAATCAGAAAACAAATTATATTGCATTTGCTCATTAATAGTGAACAGGATAATACTTGTAGCATAATATATAGTGCGCAGTGAGGAGTGTTCAATTTAAACAAGTTATAGCTAATATAGAGGTGTATTACACTATGTAGTGATGTTATTATTGTGACATATCTGTTACAATGGCATTGAGAGATCCCAATATGATTATCAGGCGCTCTGCTTTATGTTATTTTTGTAACGAAACTATTCCGGAACCACTACTACAGGTAATTATATTTTAAATCATTTGAATTTATTATAAATACATATGTATTTGCAGGATCGTCTTAGAAATGATAGAATTGGGTTAACAGTATCTAGTTGTAGCCGCTTCCTCCAAAACCTTACGTCTGAATTTATTGCCAGACATGCTCATGGCGATTTATACATCAGATTCCATTCTATCTAGTATAAATTTCTGATCCATTCTATTCTACGTAACGTAAAAGTTCAGTAGCGTCGGTAAAGCCCCAATTGGGTCTATCTGCTGATGACCATCTTTTTATGCAAAAGTCCTATATTATAATGTTCCAACTGTATGTTTATATGTTTATTTTCTTATATGTTTGTTAGTGATTTTTATATGGTGGCTCGAAAACGGCTATATGCATCTCTTTTAAAATTTCCTATTTCGTTGAGCAAAAAGTTTTAAGACTTTTGGCGTCCTCGGATTTTCTTCTGAATTTCTTGGAAACCCGTAATTTTGAAAAACTCATCTAAAAGATCATCTAAATTAAAATTTGCCCAGTACTATAACACGCCACTGGCATCATAATTATATTTGTTTTAACGTATTAATTACTCTACATGAACTAAATATGGTGTCTTTTTGTAGGATCACGTGAAGCAATGCGGTTTGGTACTGGAACCTTGCCCGCAAAAATGTGCGGTTTGGATCCAACGGAGACATCGAGAAGTACATGCAGCAGAATGTCCCAGAATGTTGAAACCAAGACCTGCAGCTCTTGTAGTAGCTAATCCCCAGAGAAACCAACAAAACCCAACACTAGTTAAGACAATTCCACCTACGACAGATTCACCAACGGGATCCGTATCGAGTCGAGTAGAAAAACCAACGCGAGATATCGCAGAATCTTTGGCATACCTGCATCAAAAAGTTTCATCACTTAGGTATTTACTAACAATAGTTTTATAGAGAGACTAGGGAATTAAACAAATATAATGGGCTTGTAAACTCTTTTTTTTTTAATTTTCGATTGAAATGAATTTAAAAAAAGCGCTAAATTTTTAACGGTAAAAATAAATTTTAAATAAAAAACATTTATTTAAAATTTATTTTTTTAAATATTCTAAAGTTGACTGAGTTAGTTACACATATATCAAATTTAAATTTCAGTTTTGTCGCATGTTTTAGATTTGCTTTTTCACAACCTTCGTATTATAATACTTCATGGGATACACAATCCAGTTGTTAGTAGAAAATACTGCATCACACCCCACAGTAGTCGGATGTGACGTACTATGCATTGGAATGTTCTTTAACGTTGGATCTCTTTAATACTTAAAGAGACAAAATGACTTTTTAAATTCTTAATATATTCTAAAATAAAAGGAGGTTTTAAAAGAAAATTGTACATTTGAGGTTCTGGTAGTCGACTTTATCAATATAAAGTACAGTTTTATAGAAATTAAGTTATGGTTCACAAGTCTATTGTGAGCTTTCTCGTTCTATTCAAAAATAGATTTTGATTTTTGCCTTTTTTGTTCTTCCATAAAAAAACAATTTTATTTTCTTGTTTTGTTTATCTGTTTGCGTCTTACAACCATTTTTTTCTATTTTCGAGAATTTTTTTCAATAAATGTAATTTTAAACTTTTAAAAAATGTCATAGTATTAAATGAAAATGATAAAAAACGTATTTTTTCTTACGAAATGTTGGCTCCAGCCGTGAACCCAAGCTTCTATTGTATTAACATTTAATTGGTAAATTTAATGCTTGTTTGTATTTTGCAGATCCAGTTTAAATGAAGAATTTAGTCACAGAGTAAAATTAATGACAGATTTGGAACTGTTGCAGACCAAATATAAACAATCGGAAGAATGGAATTCAAAAATTATGGAAATTATAGCGGCTTTTAGAAAAACTTTAGATACAATAATAAGAGAAAACATTGAAGCTAGAACCAAAACGATGAACGAATTTGAAAAATCATATATGAAACAAGAGGTATGTTTTGTCTTTGGCAAAGAATTTGAGCTAAAATATAAAACATTGTATTTGTTTACTCACATATAGACTTTGCCCTTATATATGATAAAATTGTGTACTACATACTTTTATTCTAAAATTAAGACAAAATGCTAATTAATGTTTTATGTGTTGCATCTGCATTTTATTAGGCGTTTTATGATTGGAAAATGGAACTGGACATGCGGGTGGACGCACTAAGAAGTAGTATCATACAAGAAGAAAATCAACGTAGTCATATCGAAATTGTTCTTAATCAGCAAGACACCAAATTACGACAGTTAAAGAAATTAGGTACGTACATATTAATTTAAATGCTAATATAAATTGCACCCAAATACTTTGTCTTGAAGAGTCCAAAACAATGCAGGAGTAACCGTATCTTTTGGGGCCCATTCATAGACCTTGGCCCAGGGCCCCCTCTATCGATGTAAAACGAATAGCCTCACAATATTCAGAATATTATTATTACAGAATCAGACATGGATTTAGTACGGCAGGCCATTCTACTGGAACAAACTGAAAGAGAAAAGGCAAGTCATATTTGGAACACAGAGTTAGAAGAATTCAAGGAATATCTTCAGCAAGAAAATGTAATGATAAGTGCAGTATGGAAAGATCAATTATCTGAAATCTCATCCCTTAAATTAAATATTGAAGAACGAGTGACAGCCACAAACGAATTAAAAGCAAAACACAATATTTTAGATTTTGAAATTAAATCTATGAAGAACATAGTTAATGAAGATTCAGACAAACTTGCATCTGTAGTGAAAGAACTCGAAATAGTAAAATTAAGCACTGCACAAATGAAACAAGATTTGACAGATTTTGAAAAATCTGTAAATCATCATAAATATAATAGTTCCATAGAAAACACCGAAGGTAAAATATCTTTTATGATCAACTATTTAGTTGTTATGTTACTAATATCAAAATGATTGCAGGTCACCTTCTTTGGAGGATTGATAATTTTGAATCTAATATGCAGAAAGCAAAAGATGAAGACGTTACAATGCACAGCCCTGTGTTTTGCAGTCACCGTCATGGATATTTATTGAAGGTATTTAAAGAAACAATTCATTTTATAGTATAGGAAGAAAAGGAAAAGAAGAAGGCATATGGGGTAGAGAGTAGTATAAGTAAATTGGTATATACAATCAATTTCATTACAATGTAACTGCAATGTACAATGCAACTTGTAGAGTACTTGCTTTTGAATTATTCCAAATTGCTTTACGAAAAATAATAAGAAATTACTACTTGACACAAAAATGTCGAGTAAATTAGTAAAATTTATCAAAGTTATTAAACATATAAAACTATTAACGACATCTATCTTAAAGTAGCAGTAAATATACTATTTGTTCATTATTTGTCCAACAGATGACATTATATTTTCATTGCCAAGATAGTTTGCAATCTGATTTGCACCTTAAATAGCTGATAAATGAAATTAATAGTTAGCAGCATGTTTTTTAGACCGCATTTATATATTTAATTAAGTGTTTAATATAGCAAGAGGGGATTGTAAACATTCATGGACATTTTCATCAATGCCTATTATTTTAAATCTATCCAATTTCTTAAAGGGATTTAGACCGCTACACATTAAATTTATATACTATTTATTTAACTAATTACTTTTTAAACTTCTTAACAAGTTTTCATTGTAGGTGTATATTTTAAACAAATTTATGTAGCATAATAAATATATAATTTGGCTATTGTTTTTATTGTGTAAGAAAATGACTTGTTTTGAAGGTGGAGCTAAATTTGAACGGAATTGGTAAATGGCGAGGAAGGCATATGACAATATGTCTTCAGGTTGTTGCAGGTCCGTATGATCCGTTGCTTAAATGGCCTTGTTCATTACCGGCGGAAATAATCTTAAAAGAACTAGTTCAAGATACTGAGGTGAGTATCAAACATTTCAATTGCTAGCGGTATTTTTATCAATTGGGCTGTGAACCACTTTTTGTTTATTGGGCATGTAGAATATTTGTTGAAAGAATCGTCAAAAAAAAAAAAATTTTGACAGAGATATATTAAATGAATCATTTGATGCAATAATAATTACTAAATAATTTCTATAAAATAATTTCAAAATTAAAAATTAAACAAAACCTAGTAATATTTAATCTAAAAGTATTTTAATTTATTGTCTTATAGCTATTTGAAAAGCAATAATCCTTAAAAAGGTGTTCTTAAGATTGTATAATCCTTAAAAAGAGCTTATTCAGAACTTTTACTTTTGTTTTGTTAAATAAACCTTCATATATAACTGTGTTAAGTGGATACATATAAATATCCTTTAATGCTGTTTAAAATGAAATGGTACACAGCCCGATTTCAATTTAGTGTTGATATTTACCTTTCATAATAATACTTCAACGTTAAATATTTATGCTTATATATATTTAATATTGTTCCAATTTTATTTTCAGCCAAAAGATATAGTAAAAAATATAGTTGCTAAACGCAAAGTTGGCGATGTTCTAACAAGTGTAGAAGAAAAAGGTGGACAACATATATTCATTCCTCACGCTAGTATGAAGAAAGGATCTTATGTAAAAAATGACATTATGTTTATAGAAGTGAAAATTAACCGCAGTGAATTACAATTAAATGAAATATAATAAAGAGTTAAAACTTATAAATGTATTACAAAGAAAACGCTTATCTTTAAGAAGTTAAATCATTTTAAACATTACTGATAATTTACCGTTCATTATGTTTTGAATTCTAGTCTTTACATCAATCTTTACATCAGTAATTTTAGTCAACAACCATTTAATCATCTATTTCAGCAGTCACTAAGACGGAGCTAGTTGTATTCGTTTTTACCTTTATTTATTCAAATGTAACTTGTGATGTTATTTACATTTCTCATTTTTAATAATTAATGAAAAAATATTAAAACCCAATGTGAATTTTATTAACTAAACACAAAACATAATGGTAGACATAAGGTAAGGTTTTGAATCCCACCACTAAAGTTTTACTCAAAGTAACACTTTCTTTGTTTTATAATAATTAATATAAATTTATGTAATAAACCGCGAAGCACAGTTCCAGGTATTTAGCGTTTATTTAACATGAAAGAGAAACTTTTCATATGAAATTTATTATCTAAATATAAATATGATTTTATTGGATTAATAGAATCATAAATCGTCCTTTTTTTGATTAGTAAAAATAATCTATTTTACTCATAAAACGAGCAATTTTACGTTTTCATATACATTTTGGTAAAAATTATGTATTAGAAAATATATTACTAAATTTCGTTTAAACATGTGTTTTAGAGAATATATTTTGCGTTTAGCGGAATATAGGTATATGCCAATTTAGAATACTTCAGTTTTAAGAAAATATAAATTCATATGTGTTCTTTTTAGCTATAAATATTGACTATTAGAAATTAAAGAAATATCACTACAAATCACTACTTTAATGCAATGCTATACTTTCGTATTTTTTGAAATTATGATATTGTCATATGCGATGCTATGAACGGAGTATAAACGGAATGGTAATCCGTGGTCTTCGACTTTCCTACGATACGATTGTTTGTAGGGTTGGAACTCAAAGGGTTAAATTGAACAAAAATCTAATATTTTCTAAGAACTTGTGCTTGAAATGCAGCAAAGTTTCATAACATTGCTCTAGAAAGAATATATTTCGAACGAAATTTTATAATCAGGTATTTAAATTGAATAATGAGTTAACATTCTACGATGTGACTATTACTTATTAAATAAGAAAAGAGTTACTTTTATATAAGTTTATTAGCATATTTGTTTAACAGGATAAAAAACTATAATTTAACATAAACATGTAAAATGTATAACCACCAAGTATTACGGAAACAATTATTTTAGAATCAACAAGAGGTAAAGGCACCAAAGATTAACACATAAAAAATTATTGTAATTACAAAATAGACTACATTTATTTAAAAATAACATAAATTTGTAAATATAATTTCCATGTTTTAAAATATGTACGATAGAACTTTTTTAATTAAAATAACTTCCTTATGTATTGAAATGTTTTGGTCCACAAATACATATAATACATACAAATATTGTTTACACAAAAATAATTTCAAAGAATCTATTACTCAATGGTACAAAATTTACAAATATTTATAACAATTATACATATATTATTGCTCTTTATATAAGACCATATCATTTCTTATTTATCATAAATATTTAACAGCTTCTTATTAAATCGCAGAATTTTTGTTTCTCTTTAAAAATCGCACTTTTTGTTATATGAAAATAAACTTTAGTTTTAATTTTTAGTGACATTCCATGATTTAAACTAATAGATATCCTTATTTTAAATGAATCATCGATCTTGCCTAAATAAATTATCAACTTCATTGTATATATTCTTATTATGTAAATTAGTTTAGGTTTCGAAATGATCTATATAGTATATCATTTAGAATTTTATCAATATTTTTTGATACAATATATTTATATAATTTGACTGGTTACTCTAGTAGGAAGCAAGCCTAAAATTTACTACTAATACGTAATTTGTTATGTGGTTGAAATTTCTTCAGTCTGTATCAGAATTATTCTTTATTTTTAATTTTATGAAAAGCAAGAACATACAAACAAAATTTAAGTGCTTTAAAAAAACCTATAAATTAAAAGAAATGGAAAGACTAAAATATATCTGTTACATATTCATATAAATATTTGTACTAAATTTGTAATTTTTTATTTCAACCATATTTGTAACTTATTTTATATTTTCAGATTGATTGTACTATATATAATATTATTATATAAACGTTTGACTTTTTAATTAACAAAAAAACGAAACGAAAGAACTGTAAAAAAAAAAAAATAATCGATAAAAAATATTCATAATAATCTGTGATTTGTAATTAATAATACTTTGACATTTGCTTAGAAAATGAAAAATATTCCAGATTTCGTTACGCTCTTCATACTATATCAAAATTGAACTCTTGTAAAATAAATAAATTTGCGATTAACTAAAGTGACCAGATAGATGTACTACATTGAAATAATTTTAAACTTGCATACCACTTATTTTAAAATTCAATAAAAAAAATTGTATGTATATATATATATATATATATATATATATATATATATATATATTACATATATATAAATACCTAATTAAATATTATCTGCATATTTGATAATGATTGTTGTTACATTCAAATAAAATATTGAGTGCTATCCTACTACTACATTTCCACATTACAAAAAAAAAATTATGAGGCAAATATGGAGTGGAGATTTATGTTTGAACACATTCTTTGTAAATTAGCAGGAAATACACTATATTAAGTTAATACTTATAAGATGAGAAGACATTTTTTGAGTATGTTGAGTTGAAATTGATATAAAAGTCTAATAATAATCTTATAAGAATATTCTATTTTGAAAATTTAATAAACGTATTCATTTAAGAAACGTAAACGTATCATTTTGGAGTTTTGATTGAAATTTTTAAGAAAACTTTTAATAACGCTTATCTAAATTTGCATAGACCTTTTGATTGATTTTTTGCTGATACAGATGATATTAGTCTGTCAAGTTAAATATTCTGTACAACCAGTTTTTGTTATCAGTATAACGTGTTTATTTTATTAAATTAAATATTATTTTGTCCTTGGTTTATATGCAAGTTATTACCCATTTTCAGTTATAATATAATCTTATTATATAATCATAAGTATAAACAGTACCATTAATATTAATCCGTATGATATTCAAAATATAAAACTTTCGTAAATGCACAAAAGTACAGGAAGAGAAAGTATTTTTTGTTGTAAAGTATTTACTAAAATTTAAACGAAAAAACAGAAATCGAAATTATTTAAGTCAAAATTATAATTATTGTAGTTTGTGTTACTTTACAAATTACAAATACATGCACAACAAATCAATATTGTAAGAACCTGCATTACAAATGAAATTGTCTTCATTTTAATAGCAAATGTCTTAAAATGTTACGTATCTCTTATTTTACTTAAATTAATACGCACTTCTACTGTAAACAATTATCTACATTCTTATGTACCTATTGCTCTTTTTACACGGTATTTGGTTTGTACGATTTCGATTGCAAGGGTAATTTACTTGTAATATATAAATAGGTATGATATAGTTTATAACCAATAATTCTACATATGTTGATTCAGCTAATCATACTACCTAATTAATTAAGTAGCTAGCTACCCTACTGCTGTTTGTCTCGAGGAAAATTTCTGAAAATATCCGTAATTGTTATGATTGTAAGATACTTATGTGAATGTAATAATTTTAAATTCTATTGTCCTGCATATTACAGCTACACTTTATACAAATATTTTTGAGGATTCCTTTTATGCGGAATTTAAAAAAAATAATTTTGTCAGTTTGTTTGTTTAGTAGTGAAGAAAAGAAATCGTCGAGAAGCAGATATTATCCGATACCGAGTAAATGGAGTGAAAGGCATACGTGAATACTCTTAATATTAGTTTTAAGGCCATTACTATCTTAAAGTATATATTTTTAAAACTATACATTTTTATTCAATAATTACTTGTGTGGTAATCTTAGAATTTATAATTTCATGTTTACAGCTTAAATTTGTTTACATAATTCTTTATATAAAAATCAACTATTTAACTATGTTTTTAAACAAATTTAAATGTAAATAATTAATTTTTGTGATACTTCATATGTAACTGATTCCTAATCTATTTATTTTCTAAATGATTACTATATTAAAATATATATTTATTTCTAATTGACACTACATTAAATTATGACATTAAAAATTTTAAATAGAAAAATCATTATTTAATACTAACCTAATATCACATTTCATTTATTAGTTTTATATAAATATTACTACATTTAAAGACCATGATAAATAATAATAATTTAGACAATTAAAAGATTGCTTTTAATTAATATTACGTTTTCATGGAATGTCATTATATTAACTGTTGTACTTATTTATTTCAATATTATTATAATTTGTATTTCATATACTAATTATAAAACAATGCAAATAACTTACTTGTATTAGATTATTATACCTAAGGTTAGAAAATTTTATATGCTTTACGTAATAGTTAATTAAGTAAGCTAAGGCATATTTTGAATTGTAACATTGTTTAAAACAACGTTATCAAACAAACGATTTCATAAAATCATTTGCCACATGCAAATATTACATTATATAAAGGACTATGAATATATAAATTTAGAAACCATAAGTTTGTATTAGAAATGATGTAACTTCAACAATAACAAACAGATCGACTTCAGTTTGCCATTTTAGTAATTAACTGTTTTCTATCTTCGAATTAGCACTTAATATTTAAATGTTCCAGTCTGATGACTTTAAACAAAAATTATCCAAAAACTACTATAAATTTTAACTTCGCTAAATAGAACTTAAGAAATTAAATATGAAATCATTTTAATATTTGTATAATACGAACTAAAAAATTAAAATACTATTTGAAGGATAACAAGACAAAACTTGTATAATTAATATAAAATTAATGAGCATACTAATATCGTATAACATTGGTATATGAATAATTTGCACCAATAATACTGCTAACTTTAATAACTATATCAGAACATTGTATTATAAAATAAAAGTTGAATACATTATATATATATATATATATATATATATATATATATATATATATATATATATTCCTTTTACTGATATTGTTCCAAACCAAAGTATAACTAAAATTGGCCAATGGTTTAATAAAATAATATTGTTTTAGGCGGTTCTTGAAGTTTATATTCATTTCAGATATGATTATCAATCTTAATAGAACACAGTAATTCTATTTTATTTCACTGATACTCTTATTGATTATTAATAGAATAACAAAAAATCCTATAAGATTAGAAGTTTTATTATATTCAGTTTATGTTTTAAGTAATGTAAATAACGTTGTATAAATACTTGTAAAATTAAAATTTAATATAAAACCTACTTATATTTTATGAATTTTTTATAAAATTTTTGGTGGAAAATTAAACTGAAATTTGACATAATTCTTGTGTAAATAAAAAGTAATTTTAATAAACATTACCTTTTTGTCAATGTAAAATATACATAATGTTTTATGTAATAATATAGTTAAATTAATTACTGTGCTTTAAGAAGAATTGGATAATGTTTAAAACAAAGTTATATTTTTTTTCTTAAAATTAAATAACAATTCTATAATTACATATAACCCTCCGTTACGAATATAGTGATAATAAATAAGTTTATTATACATAATGTACAAGTTATTATATCAAATTTATATATATATTTACATTTTTGCATTGTTTATAGTGGCTCAATAAAAAAAATCACTTATTATTATCAGTATTATAACTGATTTGTGCAAGTAATAAAACTTGTCTTGTTACTGGAAACACATATTATTGAAAGTCCATGAATAAAGATAGACATTTGTATTTGCACTCACTTTATCTTATTGTTTGTTTTATCTTTAAAATTTCTCTCTTAAAAATAAAAAATTATGTGACACCGTGTGTCTATTTTTAAAATAATTAAGAATAAATAAATATTAAAAAATATATAACAAACATTTGCAAATAATGAATGAAATACTTAGTGTCAACAACAAAAATAAAATTATTAGAAATATATTAATTTGTGTGGAAGTCAATAAATAGTGATATTAATGATAGTTAGCTATTAATGAAGAATATAATCTAAAACTGAATTATCAATTAGACTATATACATCTATTATGTATATAGAATTTATTTTGTATAAACAAAAAAACAAAGACATACTATCTGTTAAATCACTGTGTGAACATTAGTACTGTTATATTTTGTACAATACTACATATTTCAAATTAGAAATCTGTTTTATTTATTCTATAAAAAGTGATGAGAAAAGTTGATGTATAAATAAAATGATACTGTGAGCTACAAAATATTAGTAGTAAAAATTCATAATATTCCAATAAATTTAGATTAGCAGCTGGTTAAAAATCTTTGAAAAAGTAAGAAAACTTAATTATAGAAGGCATTTATGTATATATATATGTATATATATATATATGTATATATATATATATATATATATATATATATATATATATATATATATATATATATTTATATATGTACATATTCCAAATTTTTCGCCACAATAAGTGTATGTGTCATTCTAAGATTTAGTAGTTTCATTTGCCATTTCGTCGGCTAAGGCCCTAAACTGCGTAACAAAGTCTATACTAGTATCACCCATTGTAAACTGTAAATTTGCATCAGCCTATCAAAGAATAAAAAAATAAATCTCAATATTGGTAATTAATATGGTAAAATACTATATACTCTTCAACTTACATTTTGAGGAATGCTGGTTTCACCTGAATTTATTGGTGTTTGTTTAACAGGACTTTCCAAATGTCCTAAAAAGCTACTTAGTGAAAAGTCATGTATTTCAGAATTGAACCAAGAATTATCATCCGGGTTATTTAAAAGACGAGAGGGGCTTAGAGATGTTATACTAGCAGCTGTTGCCACTTCAGCTGATTTATCTATCAAACCTTGAATTAAAAAATATATTATTAAATAAATTTATATTTAAAAAAAGTGATATAAAACATATATTTTGCTAATATCACATTACCAACAAAATTAGCTTCATCTTCTGCTATAGCCGATACTCCCAATGAAATATCAATACTACCTCCTGAAGGTAAAGAAAAATCAAGAAGATTTGATATGCTAGATGACCCGCCAACGCTATTTTTATCTACATCTTTGGAGAAATTATTACTGTGACTTGTAACTTGAATTCCCTGAGTTACAATTGGATCATGAATGTTAGTTTTAACATTATCATCTAATGGTATATTATTATTTGTCATTAATATGGTTTTTCTATTATTTATATTGTTCTGATTTTTTGTATCAGAAATTAATGAATGTTCCAAGTTAATATCATGATGAAGGAGATCTTCTTTTGTCAGACTTTTACTTTTGATATATTCCGTAGAATTATTTTGACTAGATTCTGCAGTTGATGTTGGTTGATTACTATCAGAAAATGATAGCTGTCGAGGAGTAACGATTTTTTGTTGGTTTACATTATTAGGAATGTTATCAATTTGGGGACTAACTTTCATTGTTGTTATTCCATTCGAAGAACCGTTTGGTAACAAAGGTAACATCCTTTGCACAACAACCTTGGATCGCGTGCCCCGACCTCTTCTGCTTCCCCATCGTGGTTTTATCTGTTGCAGTGACTGTAAAAGATATGTAATTAAATTAGGTAAACATCTATTGACATGTACAAATTTAAATACAAAGCATACATTTAACTGCGCCTTGAATGGATCATTATGAGAATTATTGGAAGCAATGACTGGTAAAGGTGATCTAAAATTTGATGTATCTTGATTAATTGCAGATATAGTTTTAGTGGAAACAAAACTTTGCTGTGGAATATCTGACGCAACTGATGATATGTCATTCCGCTGAAAAGTAGAAAATTCATTCATTAATAACATATATATAGAAGAGAAATTAAATAGAGCTTTATGTTATTCTTACGTCTAATATTTTTTTTGTAGTTACAGCTTTCCGATTGATTGCACTTCCTCTATCTCCACATATATGACCGCATGAACAAGGCAGTTTATATTTATCATTTAACATTGCTATTTCTAACAATTTCTTTAAACGTCCACTCAAATTAAAATAGGACGGCAATGATTCTATTGAAAATATTATATCAAATTATAACAGAAAGAATAAAAATATTACAAATTTTTACCATATTTAATTTTGAATACATACGGACTTCAGGATCTTCACTATTATTTGTATTTTGTGCATTTGTTAAATCTAATGTTTCCGATGGTATTATTTCATCCCTGAACAGCTCTTCATTATATTCTCCATTTTCAACAACATCACAATCATCATTTCTTATATCAATTGTATCATAATCATCTATAGATTTGAGTGCAATATTTTCATTCTGATCTGTGGAAAGAGGAAGTTGACTCTCGCCACATGTTTCATCTATGGTAAATATTGGTATATTGTCACACGAAATATTTTCTGTTACCACTTCCTTATCTTCTAAATATTGTTTTTTTACATAGGGAGGATACTCCCACCAATATTCCATTTGTAATCTCGATTCATTTCCAAACTGTAATATATGTACAAAATATTACGAATTGTTAAATAATAAAAATGGTTTTACTGTAATTTTTAAACAATAAGTACAAATCTTAAATTTAATTACAATTCTTAAATTATTGCAAGTAAAGTAATGGAAAAGATTTATTTCATTAAAATATTTACATACAGTTCTAATAATCAATTAATAAAAATGTAAATAAATTTAAATTATGCGCTTAAACTATGTGCTTAAAACCGTTGTACCAACGGTCAGCAAGTAAGTAGTACTAAAAACGTAGTACACAAGACATTAATTTTTTTTTAAATATTTATTTGAGATCTATATATATACTTTAATATACTATAATATAATATAGTATACTATAAATAAACTTTATTAAGTGATTGTGTACAACTAAACAAACCATTAGATAAAGTTCGCCTATTGTGAGGCCCGCAGCTTCTTCTGCAGTCCATCCTTCTCGTATGTTTGCTTCCGTATCTGGTGTGTGCTCAATTTTCCACTTTTCACATTTTTTTAAATCTTCTTTTCTCTTCAATAATTTGTATTTTAACTTATTTTTTAATTTATCATCTTTTCCAAGCTTTAAATCCTCATCAAATTCGTGAATTGATTTTTTATCATCATCATAATTATCATCATCAATTTTATATTCATCAGAAGAGTCCTTACCTTTGTCTTCTAAAGCAAATATTTGTTGCATTGTATCATAATTTTCAAGTGAATCTGTGTGAAAGGGTTCGTCTGGGTTTGAATTAGTACATTCGTTTTCAGATTGAACCGAGTGCTGTAAAACTAGTTCAGTCTCAGGAGGGTTTTTAATATCACAGTTATCAGGACTTAATATTACGCTGAAATTATCTTCGATGCATTTCATCTTTTTGGGTTCATTTTCAATTAATTCGTTAAATGGTTTTTTGTCACCGGAACTTTCAGTTCTTTGTCGCTTTGGCGCCGATTTTCTTCCAACGCCTCCTCCTCCTCCTTTGAAACTTGTTAAACTACCTGTAACAGAAAAAAATAACTTATATTGCTATGAACAAAAAACTGAGAAAAAAAATCGAAATTTCATATACCCGGAGGTTGTACTTCGCTTTCAACATCAAGTCCTAATCGTTCCTTATATGAGTTCAAGCAAATACGATAACTTGTTAAATATTCACTTAAATTAACCACAGGTCTATTGATACTGATTCCTGGTTTTGGAATGAAATGTAAACGAGGGTCTTTGTTACTACTGCACTCAGCCTTCATTAAATTTGAATCTTCATTGTCCCCTTCATCTGGCGAATAACAATCAAACAATTTTTCACGCTATTCATTAGTTAAGGAAGTACACTAACTAATTAATTAATATTGGTAAATTTGTTGAAAAAGGATACTGCTTTTAAATCTCGTGGTCTCCACCGATCGGATAACGTTGTTATTAATGTTGAAAGTCGTCGTTGCAAAGGTAATGCAGTCATCACTCTAGGATTATGAGCAACAATTTGGACTCGGCTCCAGTCATCAATAGTTTTTGGTTTCAGTTCAACAGTTACTTTAGTAGGTAACTTCAATTCTTCTTGACATTCTATAAGCCCAAAATTAACTATTAAGTACTTCACGCTAATAACAAAGCATATAATTTTTCTGTCAATTTATTACTTACCCTCCATTTGATTTAATCTTCTAAGTGCTTTACACATAGGTGTTTTTACTCGAATGTTTTTTCCTTTTACCTTCAGTTGGACAGAGCCGCGGTATATTAATTCACTTAACTTAAAAGATGTTTTTTCATTTAAGCAGAACAGTTTCTTTCTTATTTCACCGTAATTAATTAAGGCATACAATTCTTGAACAACTTTCTTAATTCCTATTAAATATTAATATAAATTAATAATAATATACATCATATTTATCATCTATCAATTCGTAAAAAGGTCAAAGATATTTTAAATGGTTGTTAAGGAAATTTAAGATGTTTTATGATGAAATTCATACGAAAAAGGTAATTTTTGGTTGTAATAACTCTTAAATAAGTCACTAAGCGTTATATTCGTAACATTTTTAAAGTAACATATTCCTTTTATAACTTAATACAAAAAATAACAACAAAAAAATTCAAAGTATTATTTAAAGCACACCCTATTAAAAGTTCCATCAACTTAACTTAAAATATTTACAAAATTTTTTACGAATTTACGAATTTTTTTTGTGTGAGAATTGTTAAGAAATAAAATTGTTTGGAAAATTTAAATAATAGACAAGACCTAGAACGTGCTGTCCTCTATATTTAACCTTTATAAATGTAACCATAATAATACCGACCGGATATTAGTAATGCAAACTTGATTTTAAATTTACACAATTATTTACCTGAGGAAAATTTGATGTATTTTGATATTTTATGCCAAGTTCTATAATAGAAATGCCGAACTTGATCTTTAGTCTTCACAAGGCTTTCACCTATTCCTCGACGTCTTAATTTATTTGCAAGAAATTGTGTTATAGCATCAATATCTTTGCCATATTCATTTAAACCTTCAAAAAATAAACTTTTTTCAGCAACGGACCACTGAGCTTTTTGTGAACGAACTTTTGGTTTACCATCCAGTTTTTCTCTATCTTCTAATTTAAGATGTTCGCCAACTGTAATATAATTATTAACGCATTTCCAAATCAATGTCAAAATACAAATTACAATGTATGTAATGTAAATGTATAAATTTCATTATCAATATGAAGTCACTCCATAAATTACGTCAAACAATTTCTATGGTTCATTTAACCACCGTCTTCATTGTTACATCTTGTTACAATTTGTTGTGACATTTCACATTTGAAAACCAATATTTTTTAGTTTTCTATTGTTTTTTTGTCTTATTTACTCCACTTCTATGCGTGTGACGTAATTAATGGATGGCCTCTATGAATACGTTTAAGACTCTTAGAAAAACAATTGAAAATATTACCTCGCTTTTCCCGTAAGGACTCTCCACATGGAATTGGATTTTGTAGAGAGTCAAGCCTCAATTTCTTTATTACTCTTGCACTTGTTCGAAGAGCTTGATCTTGACCACCTTGAGGATTAAAAGTTGTGAGGGACCCCAGGAGCTCCTCCAATGGCATCTCCTACAAAAAAACATATGTTCGTATTATAGTTAAAAAGTTTTTAATAATTAATTTTTACTAATATGAATTTCAATTAAACATTACTATAATAAATATTAGCATTGTAGATTGATTAACTAGAAATTATACAAACATATTAAATATTACTATAAAAATGTCTATCATTCAAATTACAGCTTTAACAATCATTTATCTTCCGTTGAACTTCTGATTTAAATCGCTTGGACGTTGTGTTACCAATATAACAATTGTATGAACGATGTGTGAGAATATAGAGATTTCAGTATGTGTATCACCATTAATATACGAGTATTTAATAGACATGTCCTGCTCTAGTTTCAGCTTAACGAGCTGTCAATCATTACAAAAGGAATGTATCATGCATTCTAATGTTCTTCAAATAAGCTCTTAATGTAATGACTTATAAAATGAAAGCTTACATTCTTTTTTACATTGTTGTACTTATTGATATAAGCACATCAACATGCCAATTAAAAACTACTTTCACGTACTATGGATAATTATCGATATAACGGAAATCCAGGAAATGTTTAAACTAAAACAGTTCAAATTGTGCCTGAAATAAATTCTTTATCAATTTTCAAATCTTTATATCCAGTTAAATTTACTTGGAGATAAATGATGTTTTCTTGGTCTCACGTAAATTTCAATTGCATCCAGTCACAATTTACTGAGTTGTTGTCATTTTTGCCCAAGATAATACAATACATATATATATAATACATACATACTAAATATATATATATATATATATATATATATATATATAAATATAATCGATATGATTCGAGATATTGATTAAAATTTGCTGTTAAAAGCATAAAATATAAAGATTATTTAATTATACATGTACATTCATAAAAATAAAATTTTTTATTTAAAATAATAATTATTAAGTTGGTCTGTATGATAATTATATACATTTTATATTTATTCCGTCCCACCCCTACATATAACTACTTTTCATTTTTGTATATGACATTTCATCTATAGTTTTTAATGATGGGGCGCACTAGGATAATTTTTCACCTGTATACAGCAAAAGTGATATGTGTTTCGTGTCTACTATTTATTATTTAGAGTTTATACAAAAATGGACTTCGGAAAAAAGTAGTTTCCAACATTCAGAATAAAAAGAAATCAGCATCGAATGTCGAATTTTGAAAATATATCAAATTTTTCTTACATACCAGAAATCTTGAAATTGCAATTACTCGTATTTTTATAATCTATTTATGATATTTTCAACTCAAAAGGAAAAGATTATTGTTTTCCAATTAAACCTAAGATATTAATTGTAAAACAGACGACAGAGTGACGAGAGCATTAGTGCTTGACGCTAGACTACTGTAACTTCGGTTTTGACCGAAAAATATGGCGGTGAAGCATTGTGCCAAGCCATTGGAGCGAGTGTTATAAAGCCTTAATGAGTAGGAGGGTCGCGATGGTGTGCGCAGAAGGGTCTGGTCGTGAGACTGTCCGGACCAGCGCTATATTTTATGGGTTTGGTTGTAATTAAATTTAATTGATTATATGCTAACAGTTTTTTTTTTTTTAATTATATTCAATTATAACCCAATCCAAAATTGAGCTTTCTCTAATGTTTCCTACCGGGCCCACTAATTTTCTCAGCGCATCTTTTATAAAATTTAGAATTTCTAAGTTTTGAAGTATGTTCGCATTCAATAGCGTAATACACATGCAAAATTTCAGCTTTCTGTCTATTACGAATAAAAAGTTATACAGCAAAAAAAAAAAAGACCCACTATTTTTCAGTTTTTGCAAAATTACGGGTTTCCAGGAAAGTCAGTGAAAAATTCGGGGACGCCAAAATTCTTAAAAAAAATTTCCCTACGAAATAAGGAAACTTTCAAAAACTTCGCTTGAACTGTTTTCGAGCTACCATACAAAATTTGATTATAATATAGGATAAAATATAATTAATTATGTACGAGTATAACAAATATAACAATAACTAAAATTTAAAAGATTAAATTGATATTTTATACAGTTATATTTTTATTTAATATAAGCATAATGAAAACAATTTGTTACTGAAATTATTATACAAATTGTTGTATATTATATTATATTATTTAGTATATTAAAATACTTGTTCCTAAATCTAGAGGATGTAATTGTCAATTGTTTTAATCATATATCTGAGTATATCAGTTACATAAATATATTCTCATGAACTTGGCCTTCATACTACAGAAACACTAAATATCATTCAAATAATACAGTATACAGGACAGAATAATAGTAGGCAAACTTGACGGATCATCTACGATTCTAAACTACATACAAACAGATTACACTAACGACGTGCACCACTAGTGTGTACTAGCGCTAGCTGTACCGGTATGACGAAGGCGAAACCGAGGTCTTTGACATTTCGTTGATAGGGTCATTCACTCCTATTAAATTTGTTAATAAATGATAAATTTTACGAAATAAAATTGTGAAAATATTATTATCTATTTAATTCAATACAACACAATAACGTTAAATTAATATTATCGTAGTTATGCATACATTTAGTAAAGAAAACATATTCTCAATTTTTTGAAAACATAGTTTGATATGTATATTTTAAAATAGAATTATGTTCGTAATTGAAAAGAATTAAAAAACAACCAGGGACTGAAAACGATAATCATAATTTTCGTTTTAAATCTATACAAAAACGAATTTTTTTCGAAGTTTCATTCTCCACTGAAAGATTTGTTTTTCTTTATAAGAACAAAATTGAAAACTTGTTAAAATTTCTTTCTTTTATGCATTGGTGACATATACGGCGACATATATCTTCAAAACAGTGCAGCGGGACAATGTTGAAAACGGGACGTCCAAGGTGGACCTTATGCACTAGTTTATCACCGAATAATTAAATTAATAATTTTAAAGATATTTCATTAACTATTAACAAATATGTTGAAAAGGAAAAACGGTCTTAATCGGCTTTATATTTTCAACCATGAAAAAATAAATTTTTTGAGAATAAAGAAAAAGAAAACAAATAATTATTGGATTTTTATCAACGTGAAAACCATTTCGATTTTGTCACTGACATAAATAATAATATATAAAAAACCAAGGTGCATGTACTCTTTAAACAACTAGATCAAGATTATAGTAAGACCTTGATTAGAATTAGAATCAGTTAAGGTCAAGAACAATTCAAAGAAGTTATATAAAGTGACTGCATAATTGTATATATTAATATTACTCAATAATAATTATTTATTTAAATATAATAATTATGATAACGCGTTGTTACTAAATAACAAGGTATGATTACTATCAGTATTTGTCAACCTTTTTTATTTAAGCGTTGAAACTTCTGACATGGTAACTACAGAAAATTCATGGTAATTCTAGAAGCAAGTACAAAGGTGAAATCTAAACGAAACCGAAGATGGGAGGAAGAGAATAATGGTGGAAAGACTAAAATAGCGGATAGGAAAAAAGACCGTAAGAAACAAAGAAGCAAGAGGGGATGCTAATAACGTGGACGATAAAAAGAAAGAACGAGAGATAGGATCAGATGTGAAAGTAATATGGAAAAGGAGTAGAAGAGAGAAGAAGAAACAGTTAAAAGTTAAATTTACCTAAAAATAAAGGTCTATACGCACGATCAGTGCCGTTGAGAAATACTGACATCACTGACCGTCAATGACAGTGATAAGTACGAATAGCTTTATACAAAATGCATGGAACAATATTCTGACACTGAAGGACACGGCGCTGATTGTCACTGATTTGTGTGTGAGACTTTAAATATAAGTGTAAGAGTAATGTAATGCAAGGAATTTTAAGTTTTGAAAGAGAGCTGTTTTCTATTTATTTTATTACTATAGAATAGAAATGATTGAAATAAAAACACACTTTTCCTTTACCAAAATTTAATTTTTTTTTTCAATAAAGCTGGATACGCTTTTTCTATCGATGTTCCAGTTATTCATGGTTACACTCTCTTGCCACACCGTGTCACACTTTATGAACCTTATCTTCCCCTTTGCGTGTGACGTAATTGCATTGATATAATTTACCAGAGTACAGAAACTTTTAAAGTTAAATATTACTATCAAGATGGAAATAAATGTTAAACACTACTGATATTTTCTTTTTAAATGATTGATTATGTTGATGTCCGTGAGTCAATTCAATGCCAAATAATACAGGATTAAAAGGGATTTCATAAACATAGTTATTTTTCTCAAGTATGCTATGAAAATAAAAATAATGATGCAAGGTTATTTCAATCATTAGTTTAGTGAAGAAGAATACACTGTGTATCTGCTACATAGTTTGAATATTTTTATTAATATTTATTGATTCTATGATTGATTGATAATTATTTATTTACTAACTAAGTTTGTGTTTTTCCGTGAACAAAAAATCTGTTTCTATTCAGAATATGACTAAAGTTGCAATCCCATAATAACCTCAACGATATTTTTATTTAAACAAGAGAAAAGTTTGATTTGATTTGATTCATCACAATGCATAATCACAAAATACTACGAAATACAAAAATCGTCTTTGAAAACTTTCTTCTTTTTTGTATAAAATTAATGTAGAGAAAGGATGTTTAATTAGAAGTGTATAAATTTAATTTTATTCATTAATAATACTATTAGGGAAGTTCTCTTACTATAATGGCAGTTTCTATGGTGTCGAGGACTCATTTTTGTGAATTTTATCGCCGCTTAATAACATTATGGGTATATTTTCTTACCAAGCTTACTATAAACGAATTCTAAGTTTGATTTTCTAGCGCTCACATAGAAATTGTAGCCCAGAGTGGAAGATTAAACTTGCTAGCGTGCTAGCTTACTTTTCTACCTTATATTTCTACCTGCGATATATTTCTTCTTTTCAACATTTGAGTACTGCCGTGGTTGAGATAGGTCATTAACTTATAAGTACTAATTATTAATAGTTAATTGATTGATAATTATTTGTAAGTTTTAACACTATCTAGGATCAAACGGATTAGTAAACAAAATTATGCAAATTTATAAAATTTATCCATTTATGCAAAATGGACATTTATTTACTTTTGGCGGGTGTAAATTATTTACAATGACTAAATAACGTTAAAATATATGATTACTCAAAGGTTAAACTTATGAGGTTTTTTCTTTTTAGATATAAGTGTATTTTTATGAAGTTTTTGACGACTAAAATATTTAGATTAGATGCTTCTGGGATGGAATCTTTTCAAAATCATATGCAAAATTGAATACAGTAAAGTCGATTCATTTCGCTAACTCATAACTTCAAAAATGATATATGTACAAAGCATAGAAACACATATGCTAATAGACCATAATTATTACTTATTATTAATTGTGTAACATTGATCAACAGCGCCCAGTCTTTAACGACTTCAATGACTTCCATGCTGATCTGTCGACGCTTACCTTACCTATAGCAAAGTCCGAAATTCGTTGGATCCACCAATACGCTTAACATAAATGTAAAAGTACTAAAAAAGTCTAATAAGTTTCATTATGTGAATACATAATATAAAAATTTCTATTGATACAAATAATTTCAAGATGATTAATCAAAAAAATGAAATAATACTTCGTAGATTCCAAGTTACTTGATTACAGGGAACAAGACTTAAGTACCTACATTAATTAACAAATTATTGTTTATGCAAAATATAAGAAAATAATAACAAAGCAGTTTTCTTTCCTGTATAAAAATATAGTCGTTTACGAATTGGCACGTTTATAAATTGTTATATATTTAATATTAAGACGTTTCATTAGATAGAATAAGTCAACTCAGCCATGAAAATACTTAGCAAATAATGGTGTACTTCGGTACTACCACGTTTGGTTCAAAATGTCATCTTTCTAAACATTAAATATTTACAATAAAATAAAATAAAGTAAAAATGTTTTCAAATGACATGAAAACAGTAACCTTAAAAGAACAGAACGTACCGACGACACGATCGAACCTGAAGGTCAGACAGATAAGGTTTATGTTAATAAACTGCACAAAGTAGTTGGAACAATATTAATTGCAGAAAACTTATAATCAGCAGTGTATCAGGTGCAATGTGTCAAAGCTGACATGGATTACAAAATAATATATATAATCATTTGTTTTAATACATATATTTTAACTTCAAAGTGCGCGAAACCTCGTTATTTGTTAGAAGCGGTGAGTGAAAAATCTTTTAAATGTTTCAAAAGATCAAATTAAATTTCTAGAATTTAAGAAATTTAAATAAGGTGTTAAAATGTTATTATAGTTATATTATATAGTTAAAACAAGCTGTGCCGTATAAATGTACGATACAATAAAAATGCAAGCACTGTTTTACTACTTTTTTTTATAATGGATAAAGGAAATTCAACATCGGATCGAAAGTTTTTTAATTTGACTTACAGTTAAAAGTAAATTATTTTTCTTTTAAAATTATCAGTTTATCGATTCTTTGGATTTAATTGATTTAATTTATTTATCAATATGGATGCGTGCCTCCACCTATGTCGATAGTTTTTATGCCGTCAAGAGAATTCATATATGTGGGCTTCTCCACTGCCTAATAAGTTTATACTCTTTTCTGTTTATGTAAGAACATAAGAAAATAAATTTGATAACACCCAAACTCAGAAAATATCGAACCTTAAGCACAGCAGTCTGACGTCAAGAATCAATGCTCTCGGTCACTGTGCACTTTGTTAATTGATTAAAATTGTTTACAATAAATTTGTTCATAGCTATATGACAATGTGTTGAGTACAATTTATTTATAATAAATTAATTAATATATAATTATTATAACATAATAATTAATTATCAGGTCATTCATGAATAAAATTATAAAATGATAAGTGTTATTTGCGTAAATATCAGTGGCGCCTTATATTTATAGAGTACCAAACAAATTTGTATTTGGAGCTCCCTCAAGTTTTATTTCGACATTCAAATTACATTAATGAGTTATTAAACTATTGGATGAGGTTTCCCTGTTTATCAGGACCCTAAATAATTGCACTTTTTGTCAATAGGATACCGCGCCATTGCTAAACATTAAAATCATTATTTAAATAAAGTATTTTACTATAAAATTAGTGATGGCACAGTGGGCAAGAGTATTGATGCTTGATGATAGACACCTGTGTCTTTGGGTTCAATATGTGGATCAGAGCTATATTTTCTAGGATTGATTATTATCAAGTTAAATTGTCTAGGCAAACATATAATCACAAACTTATTAGGCAGTGAAATAGTAAGTATATATGAGGCCACGACATATAAAAACTGCCAACATATTAAGAGGGCGTCGGTGATGGGACTCAATACGGGAAATAGGCCAATGATAAAAAAAATTAAATTACTAATAAAAATTAAGAAACTTGATTGTCCCGCCTTTCGAACGATACCACTAGCGCTCCGCTACAACTTCAACCGACTTAATGGCGCGCTTTTAAAAAAACAAAGTTATGCTGTTTTATCCATTATAAATATATAGAGTAACGAATAGTAATATATTAATTTCAATTTAATTAAGCATGACCTACTAGAAATCCATAATTACACACACGAATATCATCAAGTTACTACGGAAGATGGATATATTTTGAGCTTACTACGGATGAAATCAGAAACACGATCTTTGGACGGTGCTGACAATGGCCCACCAGTATTAGTGGTACATGGATTTGGACAATCTCTAGCAGACTATGTTTACAAAAAAGGAAGTCTTGGTAATTTCTTGAAAAATAAACACCGTTTTTTATTTTTGATTCAATATGCTTGTTATTAGACCTTTCAATAACACAAAGAACTTAGTAAAACATTATTAATTTCTAATAAGAGTATATTAATATATTATATAATATTAACTTCATTAAGAATAATTTCGTCTTTAGAAACAATTTCAGTGGCAAGCAATAGTAAGTTTAAAACTACACTGCTAAAACAATTTTACAATTGGAAAATTGTCACATAAGAAAGATTGTTTTTTTTTTTAGATATAACATTCACAATTCAATTCTTTCTGTGGAAAAAATCTGTTTTTAAATGTTGTTTTATATGAATTGACTTGAAATTTTGATCATAATTTTACTTATTACTATATTTAATATTGTTTTTAAAATATGCATCCTGTAATTGAAGAAAGAATATCCGAGCACAGATTCTATTAAAATAAAATATTTCTTATCAGGTTGCCTTTTAGAAAGTAATGGGTATGATGTATGGTTAGCTACAATAAGAGGGGAAGGCAATACTACGCACCAAACATTATTAAAAAATGACAGCAAATATTGGGACTACAGGTATTTAAAGAAAACATATTAGTTAAAAATTACATAGAATCAATTAACAATTGCCACTGAACTGACATATTAACAACATTAGATTATAATTAAAATATAAAATATTTAACATACTATCTTTACTACAGATATAAATTGAAATAATTGTTCCCAGTCTTATTTAGCTCAATCTTTTCTGCTTCTTATTACCCCCTTCATTGGATGTAACTTTGTTATTTTAAACACTGCATCTATTTTGTTTCTATTTAAGATTGTATGTACATATAAATTTAAACTCTATTCAATGTTTTCAAAATAACAGCTTTCCACAAAATTCAAAGACTTTGGCGTCTTTCCGTAAAAGGGTTTCTAGTAAATACAGATTTTTAAATTGTAGAACCAATTGCAGAATTAAATGATAAAAAACATTAAAGATTGTAAAAGTAATGATATACTCGTATATCATTACTTTTACGATTTTGAGCTAGAGAGGACACCGACTCTAAAATAGCTATGTGTGAGAAAAACGCGTATAAAAGTTTCAAAGAAAGACGAAACCAGACTAGAGAGGTGAAGACTTAAAACTCTATATCTCCGACAGTTTTGCTTCAATCGACTTCAAATTTTTACACAATAAACTTAATATGTTTTACATTAATATAAATATGAAAAAAAGTTGATCAAAAAGTCTTCTATTCCAGAAAAACAAACAATCAATCAAACCCGAAGACAGCAGTCTGCTGTAAACCATTACTGCTCCCTGCTACTTTCTATTATTATCATTATTTAATGGGAATTTAATATCAATATTTACTGTAATTTTATTTTTTCAGTTTTCATGAACATGGAATTTATGATGTTACAGCAATAATAGATTATATACTCTTAAAGACATCTCAAGATAAATTATTTTATATTGGATTTTCAATGGGAACTACAATATTTTTTGTAATGGCTTCTGAAAAACCGGAATACAATGATAAAATAAGAGCAATGATAGCTCTGGCGCCGGTTGCATATCTTAGAAATGGGCAATCTCCAATAATTAAACTTGTCGTAACATATCCAGACTTATATAAAGTAAGTAGAAATTATATATATTTTAATTTAATTAATTTATCGTTGGCCTATTTTTGATGTTGAGCCCTATAACCGACGATCTCCTACTATGTTGGCAGTATTTATGGTGACATTGCTTCATATATTTTAGCTTTAACTCTGCTTGGTAAGTTTATGATTTTGTATTTGCATAATCAATTTAACTAGGTTAGATAGGACTCAGCATCGGAAATAGAGCGACGTCCAATTGTAGATTGGAAGTTTATTACTAACCATTTCTCAGTAACATAATTACGAGTAGATAAGATAGTTAAGCCTGAAACTCAATAGTCGTTGAAATAGTCAAATGTTCGAGACAGAAAATTGTGTGAGTAGACCACGACAAAATGCATTGCTGTGTGCTATCTGAACACAATAGTTGGTACATAGATCTATAAGAACATAAACTAATAAAAATAAGTGAAAAAATGTACTATGAAATATTTTATATCATAACTTTTATTTTTGAATATCATTTTACAAAAAATTATTAAATTTCTTATTCAGTGCAACTTATTTCAAAACTAAAAGTAGAACGTCACACAAATTTAAATTAATTTTTTTAAATGTTTGTAAAAATTAAAAAATAATGTTTCAATTTATATAACTACCCGCAAAACACAGTTACATATAAAGTCCAAATCACGAGAATTCGGCAGTGACTTATACTTAAAATTGGTTATAAGAGTATAAATCTATAATACGATAATGAATTTTATCTTATTCGTTTCTATATACATTATAGAAAAATAAGTGATTTAGTGCTTTTTAGTTATATCGGCAGGTTATACCCCACAACTTATTTTAATTATGAGTCGCCGCCGAACTCTCGCAATTTGAACTATATTTAATCTTTATTTAACACCGAAAAATTAGCCTGTTACATAACATTTTTATGTATATATAATATAACATTAGTTAAAAAATTATTCTTTGGTAGAAATTAACGTTTTCGGTCGTAAATTTTTTTATGTAAGATTAAATAATGTTACATATTAAACTAGTAAAAACTAGTAGAATATTTTACGTTTATTTTGCATTCATTTAATGGCAATGTAACAAAATTATGTTAAATTTCTGTAAATAATAAAACGTAATATTATGTAAAAAATATTACGATAATAATATACAAAATATTAGTAAATCTCGCTTACATAAAATTTAACATATACGTAAGGTAAAATCCATGTTTTGTGTTTAGCGGGCAAATAAGTATTGTATATAAAGTATATTATATAACTTATAGATTTCAAATTCAAAAGTATAACTAACTAGAAAGTATTTCCTTTCAAATATGTAGAAATTATAAGTTAATGATAATGAAGACAGTCTTATTTTATACATATATATTGAATCGAATTTTATAAAATATGCTAAGAGTATTATTTTTTTCATTTTAAAATATATATTAAAGTTAATTAGTTTAAAGCATTTATAAATGCAAATTATCACATAAATATTATTAATAAAATTAAAAATATATAAATTTTATGACGCGAATCAAATATCTTTAATCACAAAAAATCGGCAGCTGTGAAAATATTTTCATTTCAGATAAATCGGAAAAAATATTTTTCTAATGTGTTAAATATAGAACCAAATAAATATTTTCATTTCTAAAATAAAAAGGTTTAAATCTTGCTGCTGGATGTAATATGAATGTAAAAGCATTTTCCATATTTGGTCATTATTTTAAAATCAATTTGACTTTGTAATCCGAGCCATTTTAATCGGTGGTATAATTTACAGTGACAAACTATTTCTCCTTTATTAACTAATGTTAGTAAATCTTAATATTATGGTTAATTAGTCTTGCTCATATTATATAAAGGAAACAACCTTTTACATATCGCATCATCACAAGTTTTCGCCATTCTGTTGTGATGATTCGGAAATTGATTCCAAAGCGGTTTTACTTGGGTCCAGGGCTGTTTGATGGTTCCATGGTTAAAGCAAGAACACAGGCCTTTCTGTAAGAAAGATCTCTCTCGGAAAGTAATCTATTACGAATTTTCGGATCGCGAACTCCCATAATGAAGCGCTGTTTCAACTCCAGCTGCGCCATGCCATCTCTGTTAGGACAGAGAAGACTCTTATAGCCGCAATGTTGTACCAACGATTCCAACTCTTGAATATATTTATGAATTGATTCACCTTCCTTTTGATTTCTGTTGGCGAACTTGGCACGGGCTTGAGTTGCTTCTGGACTGTAGTAAAAACGTAGAAAAGATGCTATCTGCAAATAGGGCAAGTTCAACAATGGTTCCGGATCTGCTAAAGTTCTCAAGACGCGATATGCCTCGCCTCCGATGTTGCTTAAAAGAACACGCACTTTGCCTTCTTCCACAATGCTGTAGTGGTTAACGAAGTGGTCAAATATGTCGAGGTATTGCAAAATATTGCATTTATTTGGATCGAATGGCTCCATCTTGTTAACTAACAAATCTATTTGCACTTGTGTATTAATATTTTGAAGTCTTTATGAATAATTTATGCTGTAAACTTGCTCTTCTAATAGATCTTATTGAACTGGGTACTGCAACAAGTTGCATCAGCTTAAAATATTAGCGATAATCGCATGCGGAATAAAAAAAATAAAAACAAAAGAGATTAACATTGAACAATAACATCACGTGGTCAGTAGCTGAAAGAACTTTTAGCTTTATGTATGTACACGACGTATAAACTCTGGGTACATACAACAATTCTGAATTGTGCATATCAACAAACAAACAAACAAACACAAAACAATAATGGTAAACAATTTCATTGCTTTTTTTTGTTATTTTGGTTGAAGATCAAGTCAATGTCAATAACGATAACTATGTATACGAGTATAAATAGGTTTCATTGTACACAGAACGCAGGATTGAATTGTTTTATTTTTATTACGCAGTTACTCAATATAGCCACTACATAATAAAGACACATACTAGGGTTGATAAATAAAAGAATAACGCGAAAGCTCCAATAACCAATCAAATTGCATATTTTATAACAACTTTGTACTTTAATTTGTATAAATTTATTGGTCCAGTTTTTTGAAATGGATTGTAATTTCGACTACACTTAAAAGTACTTCTTAGTTCAAACAATGAAAAACGCTAGCTTAGATATTTCAGCAAGTGAATATTAAAAGATAATTTTTTTATACATATTTAATTTTTGGCGAAAATTAGAAAAGGCACAGAAATACTGTGTTATTCTTTTTTTTATATATTGTTTAAGTTTACAAGAGTGTAGTGTCGTAACCTTATATATGGGCTACACTACTGCCTGAAAAGTTTATAATTATGTATGTACATAATCAGTTTAACTTAATAACAACCGAACCTAGAAAATATACCTCTGGTCCGGGGATCAAACTTCAGTCAGACACAGCAGTCAGTTTCAAGCATCAATGCTCTCGCCTACTGTATCATCAACTTTAATATATGAATCCTATTTTGTAATATATGGATTTTTCAACAAGAACTTTGTTTTTTTAAACAAACGGCCCAATCACACGTTGAGCATGCAAAGGCTTCTCAACAATCTCTCTTGGATTTTCAGAAGCCCAAATACGTCAATTTTACTTGTTGACGTATTCACAAATAAAAATGGGCTTCGTCTGAAAATATCACAAATTTTACGAAATTTAACTTTTACAGATCCACCATTTTCATAGGGATTTTTATTATATTAATGTAATTTTCAATTGCCAATGACAATTCAATTGACAATTGCCAATACTAAATGTACACAAAACTAAATGTCAAAACTGTCATGTTGTAGGTGTTGCCCCAATTGAAAAAACAAACTTCTTGTTGGAAAATCTTATATTACCGACGTCAGATAAGGAGAGATGCTTTTTCAAAAGACTAATTTTTAAAATGTCCCATAACTTCGTCTAAACCAAGACGTTTGTGAGTATGGCGGTAATAATTTTTAATAGAATTTTCAAACATTGTTTAAGATAATATACATAATTCAAATGGTTGGTGCGGAGCCTTAAAATATTAAATGTTGATAAAAATCCAGAACTGAGCCGCATTAAAAAATAAGATGTGGATAAGAATGATTTACGAAATTCTTGAAATGAGTAATAGTACTATGCAATTGGAATTCCTATGAACCAACCCTTAATAAGAAATGTGTATCAATATTTCCATTATAATATTTAATGATCTGTTTCAGATTGCGAAGAGTTTTTTAAAAACTCCTGCACTGGTTAACATTCCTTTGGAAATTAGAAGATCCGCTGCAGAAATATGTGTGAAAAATTCTTCATCGTATGACAATTGCGTCAATATAGTTATGGAATTGATTGGACCGGATTACGATCAATTAGATCCGGTGAGTTTTAATTTATAAGTAAAACATAATTAATAAGAAAACTTTATCAAAATGTACTCGCACATACCTGAACCCTTCTTGTCTTCAAGTACCATTTTTGAAAGGTTTTATTTGTTATAGTTCAGTAGAGAATATATTCTCAATAAATCCAGACTGATTCACTTAAATATGAAGGCATAGTATTAATAACTTACAATTTTAAATTTTTCATAATATTTTAAATTTAAACCCCATTCCCACTCACTGAGTTTTAATGTTAATTTAAGGTTTTCACCTTAAACATAAGTTTCAGTTTTTAATACATTTAATATATTAAATACAATAATTTATATTAAATAAAAATAGTAATATATAAAATAATGTATATTACTGATTTGATTTTGATTTCATTGATTTCACAAGTTCAAAATTACATTTAATGTTAAAAACCTAACTTAAAACTAAAAACAGTGAGTGGGAATGTGGCTTTATTTCTCTTACAACAAAATTACAGAAATATGAAATCGTAATGTTTGTAATATTAATTGGCTAATATATTTATTAATCTGGTAACCAAAATTAAACATGCAAAATTCATGTAAAAGCTACCTCAGAAGTAAACTGACGAAATTATCAATTTTCAATCATTTACATTTTATTGGTAAATAACAGTATCTGTATAATATTGGTTGGGATAAAATATAAACATCCTAATACATCTTTTCCAAATTTTATTTGATCAGTTTTCTATTTTGGTTTTTTAAATTAAAATAAATAAGTTTTTGATCTAAACAAAATCGAACGCTTTTGATAAACCCAATAGTACAGGGTGTCTCCAAAAAATAGTATACACTGTTTAACTGATCGCATTTTAAGACAATGTTTAAGACATGCTATCAAAGAAGATGCCTATTCCGATGTTGAGTACTGTCACCGACGACCTTCTACTATATTGGCAGTTTCTTTTGGTGTTTAGCCTCATATATGTAAACTAAACCACTGCCTAATATGTTTATGATAATGTATATACATCATCAATTTAATTTGATAACCAACAAACACAGATAATATAACTTTGGTCTGGAGATCGAACCTGTGTCATTCTCACAGCACTGTATTGAGCAGTGTTGGATGATAAGTTATACATTTGATGTACATTCTTTTACAATTTAAATATTAATTACTTCATTATTCAAACTGTGTATACATTCTCTTGGGACACCCTGTATTAGAAATAAAACCAACGTATATAACTATAGCTTCATTTTGACAGTTTATAAAGTGTTCATAAAGTATAAAACAGATTTGCTTAAAGAAAAACTGCGTGAAGTTATTTTCTAGGTAAATTAATGAAATAATTTAAATTTTGTTCACTTTATTTACAGTCGATGATTCCTCTATTGTACGCCACTTTTCTTGAGGCGGCATCTACAAAACAAATATTGCATTACATGCAAATTGGTATATCTGGTAAGGATTTAAAGGATTTTGTTAAAGATTTTGTGCTTTTGACCATCTAATAACTTTTTAAGTGTTTGTCATCACCAGTCACTATATTTTTTAAGTAAAATTCTTGAATTTTTTTTCTTTTCCGAAAGTTAGGATGTTCATTTCTTTTAATACACATTATAAAATATCGCCTTTAACAAGTTTTTGCTATTAAATGTTTAATGTATAATCGTTTAAAACACTATTGTTATTGTTTAAATATTCACTGACGACGTCAAACAAATGGTTGTGTTAACGTACCACTACTTAATGAATCAACGATATCAGCGATATCCATTGTCAATTGCAGCACAATTGATCTTAGAATTGAACCCAGAGATACCGCAATCATATACCGCATATGGACGTACTCGTCTACAGAAAAGATTTCTGAATGACCTTGTGAACCATGTCCTAATTTCTATAAAACTATGCTAACTATATATATATATATATATTATAATGTTCCAGGTGTATATTTATGATCTTATATTCTTATATGTTTGGTACTGAATTTTGTATGGTAGATCGAAAACGGCTCCAGGGAAGTTTTTGAAAATTTAGAGAAATAAATTCTAAGACTTTTGACGTCCTTCGATTTTTCCCTGAATTTCCTGTGAAGCCGTACTTTTGGAAAAATAGTGGGCTCCTTTTTGCTGTATAACTTTGTATTCGTAAAAGATAGAAAGGTGAAATTTTGCATGTGTATTATGCTATTGAATGCCAACATACTTCAAAATTTAGAAATTGAAAATTTTAGAAAATTTGAAGTCGATTAGAGTAAAACTGTCGGAGATATAGAGTTTTAAGTCTTCACCTCTTTGGTCTGGTTTCGTTTTTCTTTGAAACTTTTAAACGCGTTTTTCTCACACTTAGCTTTTCCACAGTCGGTACCCTCTCTAGCTATCTAAAATCTACTTTACCCATCCTTTTGAAATTTTGCACATTCTTTCTTTACATAAATGCCGAGCTGTCGAGTTTTTTTTTATTTTTAAATACGTTAAGTATATTAAAATAATAAAGTTTCTGATTTTTTTCATGAAAAATCGGTATTTTGACTTGTAAGTGCAATTGAAGTAGTTGCTAAGTACAATTGAAAAATCAATAAAATAAAAAAAAACTCGACAGGATTACCTGCGGAATTATTGTAATATATACATGCATTTTTCTTTTTAGATAGATTTTCCAAATTTGATTATGAATCAACCAAACTAAATCAAATGAAGTACAATAGAAAATCACCACCGGAATATAATATATCTCGGATAACAACACCAGTGTTTCTGCATTATAGTGATAATGATTACTTGGTAAACATTTGGGTAAGTATTAGCATTTAAGAAAATATAAAAGCAAAAAATTTTAAAATTGCAAAAGCATAACTGTTGTAACTAATAAAGTAATTGTCGGAATGTCATGAAATTTAAACAAATATCGTTTGAAAGTGGGTACTATCTAAAAATCATATGGATTTGTCAATAGTGGCGCCATTTATGTCACCCTATGAATTTATTGAGTGATGTGATCTTTCATATATTCTTTAACGTTTTAAATGGTTAACCTATGTAGCTATTTCTTGGCAACAGTGTCGATCTTAGCCGCTCCTCTTGCCATTCCCTTGTGCAATACAGATTGACAATTGACAGAGGCAATAAATAATAGTTTTCAATTACAACCAAATAAAATTAGGAATTAAGCAAATAAGAATTAAACCATTTAAGACATCAAGGACGGGCCTAACTATACAACTAACTGCCCCGACCTTTATTATAGTTAATTATCATTGTTTTATCATTGTTCATCTGTACACATTTAAAATATTAGAATTTCATTACTTATTAGTATAATTTTTTTTCTAGGGTGTCAATAAACTTGCTGATCAGTTACCGAATTTGATAGGAAGAAATATTGTTGTTAATTTTAATCACCTTGATTTTATATTTGCAAAAGATGTAAGAGCATTGGTGTATGATAAAATATTAGAAACTTTTAAATCCTTTTAAAATATAAGTTTGACAATATTCAATAGGATGATTTTATATATTATGGAGTTTATTAGGACAAGTAAATTTTATTGCAAAAATATTTATTAAAAAATGAATCTTATTTACGCCAAAGAGACAGTTTTGTAATACGATACTCTTATACGATATTTCGTATTACCAACAGATAAACTTTTTGTGTTGGCAGTATGTCATGTACCTTCTTAAATATCTATATTTATGATCAATTCAACTAATCTTTTTATAGCAACTTTTCATATTTCTAAATACAGACAGTGAACGAACCCTAATAATATATTTCGGAGAATTCAAAATCAATAGACGGAATTGCGCTTGAGACCGTTGAGACATTCGAACAATCAATGCTTTCAGATTCGATTAATTTTATTTAACATCGAATAACTTCTAAAACTAGTACCGATTTCCGCCACTAAATCGTATCAAATCATAAATGTGAATTACATTGCTGCTTAATAAATATACTGTTAAATATAATATACAACAAATAAACAAAACAAAAAACCAGAACCCAAAAAATATATCTCTAGTCCTGCAATAGAACACAAAAGGTCACAGATGTATTAAGGGGTTATATACAGTTATTAGTCAAAAAAAAAGCGATTTTTCAAAAAAATGAGAAGACTATTAATTGTATTAATGTAAAAATTTGTAGATATGTTATGGTAACTTTTAACTGTATTTAAATATTTTTATATTTGCAAAAATAATAATTTGGAAGCTGATCTCCAGGAGTTCCTCTCAAGAAAAGGCATCTTGCGGTGACCGCTATATCTCTGGACTGGATCATTTAAAATGAAAGCGGTTTCTCAAAAAAAAAAAAATTGATTTTTGACCAAATTTTTGGCCTTAAATTGTTTATAAAAGAAAATTATCGGTGAGATAAAACCGATTGATTTTTAAAAAATATACCTTGTGTTAAAATTTGAGCCGTATCCGAGTAATCTTGGTCACCGATTTTAAAAACACAGTTTTCAGAAAAACTGAAAAACGCATTTAAAATTTCAAACTATGTAAGTTTTCAACTTGCATAATTTCGAAAATAATCGCCGGATTTACTTGAAATTTTCTGTGTGTGTACTTAAATATACAGTGTGTACAGTACAAAAATGAAATTAAAAAAAATTGTTGAAAATATTAACTTTATATAACCCCTTAAAGCTTTACTTTAAATTATGGGAATAATAGTACCATCAAAAATCTTTTCAATCATTGCCACATATAATACGTAAATGTAAATGTCACATTGTCAGTTTGTTTCCAAAGTCAAAGGTTATCCAAGTATCATAAGACAGTTGTAATAAATAATTTAATTATAAATATAAAACTAAATAAAGACGTATCTGAATATAGTAAGCATGGCATTCTTTTTAAATACATGACAAATTTTTTTGATAATTTTGGAAGTTAATTGTCCATGTTTCAATCAAAATTAAATCCTAATGTGATTACCCACCAAACGTGTTAATACGAGTATTACTGTTTCAACAGATAGACCAAGGTCACACAGGTGAACAAAAACGTACAAAATAATTTTGGTTTTGAGTTCGTGATAAAAATATATTATTTTGAATATTTATAGATAAATTGTATATATTATTTTACCAATTTAAAAAAAAAAATCTCACGTGACTTAAATAAAATCGCCAACAATTATTATTTAAAAAGAAGCATAGAAAATAATTTCTCAGACAATTATATACGAAATAGAAAAAGGAATATAAGGATAATCGCAAGACTCAGAATGAGAAATGTAGCGAAGGAAGGTTATGCAGAATCTGCAAGAGAGAAACAGATATGTTAGAGGTCATAAAAGAGACATTAGATTGCAAAATAAACAGTGAAAAAAAATAGAGAAGGTGATGAGAGGAGACAACGAGGCGGATGGCGGAAGTACAGACAAGAAGATAGTAGAGGAAAAGGGAGAGTATCAGAGGGCGGAGGCGAATTATAGAGAATTTAACTAGGAATTACTCTACATGGTTATATGATTCCATATGAATAAAGCAATAGTTTTAAGTTGAATTCAACTGGGCATTGAAATATAATTATAAGTAGAATAGAAAGAATGTAATTCATAGCGGCATATACATTAAATAAATAAATAAAGCCTCATTCCCACTTACTGTTTTGATATTTAATTTAAGTTTCTATTTAATATTTTAATATAGATTGCAGATTTTCAGAATAGGCATTCCTTGTCACATTCGTGTCTTAATTTAAGTTTAGTTAATTAAATTGGTGCACATGCGTCGTTAGTAATATAAATTTTGACAGTTTGAAAGTTAGACAAAATTGAATGTGAAATAAATTAAAATTGCTGTTTTTAATAACAATTAGTAACAGAAATTGGTTTAAAATAAATGTGGATTCTTTTAAAAGTTCAATTTTTCAAAATAACGAAATAACACAAATCCTTCTTCTTTTCGCTATTTTTTTTATCAGAAATTTACGCTGCATTTTAAAGTATACTCTATGCAAACAGTAAATTGTTTTTACTTCTTTATTTTTAACAATCTGACATGGAACTTCTTTTAAAAATAAATTCTATTGCATTTTGACAGATTGCCACTATTTGGAGTTTATAATATAAAATAGTTTTTTTTTAATTGGACGTAAATTAAATTCTTAATTAAAAATGGTGCAGCGAATGACTACCAATATTCTCATTCTCATATACTATACAATTTAAATGAAATACTAAATTAAAACAGTGCGTGAGAATGATATTTATTATACGTAATATCAAATAAGTTCAAAACGGCAAAAAAAATCATGAAATAATTAATAATAAATCAAAATAATTATGTTGAAATAAGCTTTCTAAAATTTAAAGCAAACTTTTCAGGGCAAATTATAATTATAACCAGAGTCTATCTTAGGGAAAAGGAGAGAATTCACACGCACGTTGGAAGGCTTCCAACTCAGTAAAGTGTGATTGGGACACAATTGGCATTACCCTGAGAGTAAAAGGTAAAATGTCTTTCTCATTGGTATTAAAGGCCTCCATCATATCCGTTGCTTTTATTCTCGCATTTTCTGGGAAAGACTGGAGATGTAAAAGATTTGTGCAGTTGCGTTATTCATAAAATGTAGTTTTTTCGAAGTTGCGTTGTTAATTTGCGTTGCTACACATTTCGAAATAATTACACATAGGGAAAAATTAATTTGATTTGTGTGACCTTTTCCCGGTTCCTATTAATGACGCAAATGGAATTTCTTTCTCGAGTAAGAATTTTAAAAACAAAATCCGAACAATTACGTCCAAAAGCCATCTTACTTTAAATTATTATTTGGCTCTGGCTCTGTCCTGACAATTTATATTACAAATTGAATACATTTTCTTAGTTGTTTTAATTATCATCAGATCAGACTGTAAGTCAAATAAGGACATGCAAAAAGCAACAATAGTATCTTACCTTATCATTTTGAGGACCAGAGGCATTAACAGATTTCCCAGGAATTAAAGTTTTAAGGCTTTGGTGGCTGATATTCGTACTGTCGTCAGTGTCATCATCGGTTCCTTTATCAATAGATAATAACTCGTTATCAAGATTATCATTTATCGGGCTTAAGTGCTCTTTGATATGTTCACTTTCATAGCTTGAATTAAAATTAAAATTTTCACCAACTGAATCTCCATCATTTGATTCGCTGTTAGCATTATTTAAAATAAGTTCATTAGTATAAATGGTTTCTTTAACAATTTCTTCTTCATTTTTACTTTCTTCATAAAATTCTTTCGATTGTAACTCTGGAGATGGACTACATATTGTGGTGTTTTGTAATTCAGTTAATACAGTTAAGCAGTTGTAGTCCTTCTTGGGTTCTATCTTTTGCGTCGGCATTATTAACCCGTTTGTTATTGACACAGAATTTGAAGTCATCGTGTAGTTTCCTGAAAAAAGGAATTCAAATTATAATTATTGCAATCTAGATATTATTGTTAAGATACAAATACAGTAACAAATTATATGATTTTTGCTATTGTTTTCAAACTTAGAAGTAGCAAAATCTAGTTGCAATATTTCAATATTTTAGTGAGCTACTTGTTTTAATAAAGTTTAATCATTTTAGACAAATAGTCACTTAAACATAATCCAATAATATCGGAAATAGTTCTTAACTCTGTAAATACTGTATTTGGACTTATATGACTTTCATTGGCGAAAATATCCCAAGAACCAAGTCCAAGAACACTTTCGAAGAAGTCTTAAAGCAACCCATTTCAAAGAGTATCTTTATTATCTGGTAGGAGCGGTATCTGATCCTGTTGTCCAAAATATCTTATTTTACATCTACATTCTGTTGAGAATGGACATCAATCCATTTCAAGTATCAGAACTGAATCTTATCAGGTATGAATCTGTATTTAGTTGTCTTAACCCCTGTATTTGAGGTAATTATTCTGATAAACTGTTCCGTTTGGATTTAGCTTTCTATATCAATTCGCTTTAATTAATAGTAATCTACCTATAACTTCTATATTAAATACATTTATTTCTTTTTAAACATAGAGTCTGATATAATATCGCCCTCGGTACATCTATATTGTACAATATCAAGGTCGAGGAGAAAATAAAATAAATAACTCGACATTGTTAATGGGCTTGTGTCCTCATTTTTTAATGGTCGATTTTTCAATTGTTGATTGCAATTGACGTTAATAAATGTGTATTGGTGTGACTATTTTATTAAATATCTAAATATTGACGGAGATATAGCAATAGAGGAGAGACGGAGAGTTTTAATTGTAGTTTTAGCGCTAGAAAATGCCTCTCAAATGTTACCTATTTCATTTCGTTTTAAAATCAAATATGGATAGTCACTGTACTCGAAATTAATCTGAATGAGACGTGGACAATCTGAGTGTCTGACTGAACTATGTTCCAGGGTAGGGAAAGAGAAAAAACAACGTTGCCATCTATGACAAACACGACATTAAACGGGACTTTAAAGTCACGCGACGATATCTGGAAGAGACACAGCTTAGTCGGGGCTGACATTCCACACAACGAGTTAGTTCACACGGTCGCTGTTGGTAAGGCTGCTGCAAGGGACTATAAGTTTAACAGTTTGTTCACACACCCTAATTTCGAATTTCTAATTGAAAGACATTTATATATGTTATACAAAAATATTAACTCTTGGGAAATATTGCGTTAATAGATGAAATTGCCAGACAATTTAGGCAAGACTGCCAAGAGACAAATTATGAAATAATGTCTGGTACCGGGAAATTTTACCCTTTCATTGCTTGTCGTTAGTCCCAAGAGTATCATCTGCTTTAAACATCGTGGATCGATCGGATATAACATCTAGGAGAGCCGGACATAGCTTACTGGTCCAAATTTGGAATTAAATTAAAAAAAACTCTGTAATACTGCATCTCCTATAAGAATGCCGTTGTGTTTTATATAATTCAATGATTGATAGTACGCGTTCAAACTAACCGTTTATTATAACATAGCATAGACAGGTTCAAACTCGTTCAAGTGTTTTATTTAACCAAAATATTCCTACTTTTAGTTTATAGAAGTTTAATTAATGATGTTTTCTATATAAAAAAATGATCTGAGCAAGCTAAGGTTTAACGTGAACTATATTATAAGTGATTATTGCCAGTATGCCAGTTCTGCAGTTGCCGTGAATGCAAGAAATGTGAGCATACTCTGGCGCGACTCCAAAAATTGAGAGTCCGTTCTGACCTTAATCTCGAAATCACGATAAATAATTTAATAATGAGCTGAATATCTTTGTAAATGTTTTTTTTATAAATAATTATTACTAAATTATTATTTAATGAATCGGTTACAATAAAGTTAGTCGTGTCGTTGCGTTGATCATTCATAAATTTATTTTATTTTACAAAAAATTTATTGCTCGTAACGTGGACCGTATTTCTAAGTTTTGTGAGCAATGGTTGTAATCGAACATATTTCATTTACATATACGAGTTAAACATTATACAAATTACTTTTAAAACAGTATTGTTGAAAATTAATTATTCAGGAATAGTTTCGGAATAAACTTAAGTAATAAGTAATTCGTAAAATGTTTCACTCATATAAATCAAATCTGTTCGCTTGAAAATTGCTCACACGGCCACTAGTTCGAGATCGTTAAGACAGTGATATTACTATGGTTTCTCCAAGTATAAATACTTTCTCAAACGCCATGTTCTATACATGTAATTTATTTTTTGCTAATTTAATCTTATATAAAATGCAGTAGTGTACTGATTACATTCGAGTCTAAAAACCATAAAATGCGCTAAAAATCGAGCTTAAAAGTAAGTTTTATTTTTATACAAATTACAAAATACAATATATTCTAATTTCTTCAAAAATATGTTCAGTACTACGATATCATGGAAATATTCAGAATTCCTTATAATTAAATATTTATTAAGATGCATTTCGAAGGGTTTCTTTCAAATATGAGGTACAATTTTCTTATCACTGAATACCTGGTCCAAGAAATATATCAAATTCCAGGTATTTTAAAAAACATGCTAGTGTTAGAGATAAACACAATTCCAAGATTGGTCAATAAATATAACTTCCAATACTTCAGAATATCTGCATATATATAATCTTTTTAAACAAACAAAAAAACCGTGGGTAAAAAAGTATAATTCCCACTCACAGCTTTAATTTAATTTTGTATTTAATTTAAATTGTTTAGCATATGGTAATACGCGTAATTCATCACAGTACCATTTCTAATTTAATTTATTTTTTAAGCTTTCTTAGTTTTTTTAGAACCTTACAAAGTCCAATGTTTTAAATTAAAAATATTAAATTAAAAAAAACTATATTATATTATAACTTCCAAAATGTGACAATCTGTCAAAATGTAGTAGGATTTACTTTTTAAGTTAAAAGAAGTTTAATGTCAGTTTTTAAAAATATAGAAATGAAACAATTTCTATTACTAATTGTTATTAAAAATAGTAATTTTAACTACTTCACATACAATTTTGTCGAACTATCAAAATTTGTATTACTAACGATGCATACGCACCAACTAAATTACCTAAACTTAAATTAAAACAATTATGTGACAAGGAATGCTTAAACGAAAACCTGAAATCTAGATTACAATATTAAATAAAAACAGTACATTAAATATCAAAACAGTGAGTGGGAATAAGGCTTTACAGTATGCAAGGTTTATTTCACATAAAAACAATTTACGTATTTTAAGTCAGTGTCCAAATGTTCGTATGTATTCCAAAGTAAAAGAAGAGAAGTAGAGCGGACAAGGAAAAGAAAGAATGAAGATGGGGAAACAGGTAAAGTAACAAAGAACAAGCAGAGAAAACGAGACAAAATGATATAATTATGTTAATAGTTTTTTAAGACTAGCTAGGAAGTAGTAGATGTTTATGCATTTATTTTTTAGAAGGGGATTCCAACTGAGTAACGTATAACTAAAGCAAATTGAATTTAGCACTAGAACAAATGCCTCACACTTATCTTAAAAGACACAATGTCAATTTTAATAAATCTGTTCTAGTTAAATAAAAACCAAAAGGTACATAAAAATTGCTGGTATCAAATATTTTAAATTATTTAACGTAACTTATTAAATTTAAATCAATTTAAACAAGTAAACCCAAATCAAACACTTTTGATTATTCACTTCGCTATAAATGGCATCGTGTCATACGATCTTTATCGTACTGGAAGTGGGTAAGTAAATTTTGATAATAATTCTGATATAAATGTGAAAGAGTACTCAAAACTACACTGGATAAACCTGCTGGTGTTTTCGGGTTTTGAAACATTGTGTTTTTTTTTAATGTTACATTCGCAAGGTATGTGCTTGAACATGTTCTTTTCTAAATTAAGCAACAACACAGCAAATGGTTACTTCTGGTACAAATTTATGACTAAAATAGAGGCGAGCTTTATTTAAAGCACAACACACCCCTGTTTTAGACCCCATTGCTATAGAAGCCCCAGGGGTCGTATTACTTATTTTACGATTACACAACAACATTCTGAAAAATAATAATAATTAATAATAAAATTCAGAAATATTCTGTTAAAAGTGATTCGTAAAATGATTCACTCAAATAAATCAAATCCGTTCGATTACGACCCAGGAATCTGACAAAACAAATAAGTAAAAAGCAAATAAGGCTAACTGACTAAATTATGTGTCCCTAAATATTAAAATATGTTCCTAAGTAATCTTACATGTGACGTGATACATACTCGTATATGATATCTCGTGGCCATTGTTTTGTATTGAGTAATGTTTACCTTGATTAGTTTGCAGAACTACTTTAAAAGTAAATTGGGTCAATGAATCAAACTGTGCAATGGATCAAAAGTAATCTGAGATTTTACAGTTGCTCTTTTGTACTAATTCACAAAACATCATTTCCGATATTTGTAGTTAAGGAGGTACAGGACGTACCGTCAATGCAAAAAGTTTATCTCTCGGTAATACGAATTACGAAATGTATGAGGGACGAACAAAAATATTGAGACTATACTTTTGAAAATGATTTTTTAATTTGTAATTAAATGACTTTTCGCATGTTAAGATGATTTCTTCATGCATATAATAGTTTAACAATTAAAATAATACCTATGATGAATGTAAAATGTATATTAATTCAATTCAAATTCAAATTAAATATCTGTAAAAAGGTAATAATAAATTTGGCAACGTTGTCAAAAGAAATGTATGATTTATTCTTTTCTTAGAGTATAATCTCGTTTTAATTTGAATTTTTCTTTGCATTTGCCAATTACAACGTTGCTGATTCATAACCCACATTTACTGGATACGATTTATCCTATTGATAATTTTCTTTTTACAATAGTTTCAAAAAAGATTTTTTAATAAACACGTAACACGTAGTTTTTGAAAACCGTATCACAATTTCTTCATTGCTAAAAGTTATGTTATGTTGTGAAATTGAGCTAAAAGTAAAAGTATTAAGGTAAGGCGTCTGTTGTTCCTCAGGGAACCGAGGTAACTCAACTTTGGGAGGGCCATTTATTTACTGTATTGTTACTGCATGTCATCAAAGTTGAACGATATTAGTCATTATCTACTGGGCACTGACTAAGGTGGTACGACGGTATAAATTGAGTTAAAAATTATGATGTATATGGAAATTGGCTGTTTTAAATCAATTCTAAAAAGAAAACTATGAACCCTAGGTAATAGAGATCGTTGAGGCAATTTGTTTCAAGGATTAACTTCCTTATCTAGGGTAGTATTTGTAAGAAGTGTTCGTCCCGTAGCATTAAATATAGGGAAATATTAGGGAGTAATGTGATCTACTTATTATCGAACTAATAACTTATCAATAACTGATACACCTAAATAAAAAAATATTTTTATGTATGTAAAATCTATATTTCTATTTATTTATTTGTGCTATTTGAAATGTATAGTTAGCAGTTTTTATAGTGTGTCTCCTTTTGCCTCATATGTAAATTTAACTGCAACAAAAAAGCCTTAAAAATATAGAGTTGATTCGGGAATTACACCCAAAGGCACGTTAAACTGTCATAACGTCTCAACCCTATTGACTACTATGCGATTCAAAAATTATTATTAATTATAACTCAAACATTTTTTAAACCTATTTCAAAGTATGAATTACTTTAATATTCAAATATATTTCATATATTTCCAGTGTTTATGTTTTACCGAAAAATGTTCTACTCTAATATTTTTATCTCCCATATCTCTTGTTACTCAGGACGAGAGATAATATTGCACTACAATTGTGATTGAAAAATTACATCAAACATAAATTTTTAATAAAATTTTCTGAAATATAATTTCCGTGATTCTTTTCCCTACGATTTAACAGTATAATTTAAAAATTTAGTTTTAATTTATACACTAAACTTAAATATGACTAGAGTCTTGAAGCACCGCTTTAATATTATCTGTGTGTCAATATTTATAGACACATCAATTAAATAATATATATATGGCTTTTATTAAACTAACATAAATGACTTGTATTGTCTTTGCGGATAAGATAAAACTACCTGGTACTACTGATATCAATTTATTTGTATCATTTTCTTTAGTTAGAAACAAATTCTGAATGAAAATATTCATTTATGTTGAACAAAGAAAAATTATATTTTGAATTATTGTTGAATGAATTGTTAAACAAAAGGATTAGGAATACATGCTAAATTGAAAAGTTAAGAATAAAACATTATTATAAATATAAAAATATCACCTGCCTTGTAAGGGATTTTTTAAAATTGAACTAGAATAAACTTTATATTACTATGGCTTAAAATAAGCCTGATCCCATTGTTACTGAGTGATTGTCTATTGTAAGCCCGAAGCAGCTGCAAAAATTAGGGGACTTATATTATTGAAAAAGCATAAACATTTTAAAATGTCTAATATGTTGTTTAGATTATTATTAAGTAAGGTAATAAATATATATACCTAATCTTTAAAACTTTATTATTTAATGAATTATGTAAAAAAATGTAATAATATAAAAATGTAAATGTAAAAATATAATTATTAGTTATGTACAAAAAAAATATTTATTTAATTAATAGGTATTTAATGATAAAATATTAAAACATTTACTTTAATAATGATTTTAACAGTGCTTTTCCTCATAAAACTGAATATGTACGTACATATTTCCTTATTCCATCGTCTTTTGTGTAATGCGTAATAAATTTAAAGTGGATCATAAAAAACGTAATTTTGTATATAACATTTTAACACATTATCAAAATGCGACTAAATAACTAAAAATATACAGAAATTCTTGTATTAATATAATATATACGTAATTTAAACTTAAAAAAACATGATTGTTTATTATTGCGCATTTATATCAGTTTAACTAACATTTTAAACTTCTTGTAAACAGATAACTTAAATATTATTTTTTATAATTTATACTTACCAAGGCAATGAAGTCTTCTCTGCTTCAGTGTCATTGGAATAATTTGCACCTTATTCTATGAAGAAGCACTCCAGTAGTCAAACTAGGAATAAATAAAACATCCTTATAACCTCAAAAAATCGTTGCGGAAAACATAACGATAAACAATAACAAAAATAACTAATATTGCAGAAATAATAATACTCCATCTTAAATATCAACAACATTTACCATTAATAAAAAAGTAGTAAGAAACAAAAAAATCAGATTATAGGAAATATACTCTGCATTCAAAGTTGTTTCTAAGAATATCAACTAAGATGTTGTTTCTGCAAAATGTTGTAGATTTGTTACTGTGATTGTTTCTCCAAAATATTGTAGTATTGTATAAAATTCATTACTGAGTACTATCATTAAAATTAATTTATAACAAAAGAAATACATGAATACGAGTACATCAATTTAGACAATTAAATAGTAAAAAGCTAAATCAATCTGTACAATGAATTTTATATTGTGTTTCTGATGATAAATCTCAAAGTATTATTGTATATTTAAGAAACATGACTTAAACTAATAGTTTAGACGGCATTGGAAAATTATGTTGTATTTAAATCATTTGTGTAAACAGATTCTGAATATTAAACTGAAGTAGCAGTAACTAATATTAATTACTGACACAATTAGAAAAGTATCAGGAAACTGTACAGACTTTTGCTTAAATTAGTTTAACCTGAACAATATAAGACTTGCTTAGTAAAAAATATTGAATTGTAAAAGAAGTGAATTATATTCTAAATAAAATATGATTCTTATAAGCTTTATGCGGTTTTCTGTATAATTTTATACAATTTCCAAACAACCTAGCTGTTCATGAGAACATTAGAAATATTATAAAATTTACCCATATACTAAAAGTGTTTTTCAAAATTATATTTATAATATATAAAAGGATAACCCGCTTTTAAATATTAAGCAAATAAATAATATACTCCCATTGAAGCAAATATATTAAAACAAATGCAAAATTGGTCTTGGCTGTGCCAAATAAAGCTGAAAATGGCGATGCGTAAACACATATTAAATTTGAAATTAAACATAAAATACCTTATATAATTAATTAATTTGAAACACAAAACATCAACCATGATTAATTCATTCACAAACACATTTTTTTTAAAACAATGTCATTTTAAAACGTTTTAAAAACTGTCACATCCTTCTACATACCGTCCCATAATTTACCATTCCCACACAAAAACATAACCTCTTTATTTCGACTTCATGCTAGACAGGTTGTCAAAATAAATATCAAACATGTGAGAAGTGTGAATCTTAATTATTAATAGTTATTATCTGTACTAATAGATGGCTTAAGAAAACAAAATATATTTTTATATTTTAATTATTTATTTTAAATATAATATTTATAAATAAAAATTCTCAGCAAGAATATTTGATATTCGTTCAAAATTATGCTATGCAGATAATAAGAAATTAATAATATCCTTTTACAATGAATATTTATTCTTTTAATCATAAAAATTTAATATTATTTGAACCTTATTGAATATGAAAATCACCTATATAAATGCTAAAATATTCATAATTAAAATCACTCAATTTTATGTGTGATATATACTTTTTAATTTAATAAAATTAAGAAATGATTATTACAACTGTGATTGAGTTAAAATTTTTATTTATATTACAAGCGGTTACGCCATCTATTTTAGATCTATTATACTTCCATAAGTTTTTATTAATGTACTTAATTATTAATAAATGTTGTTATTTCACCATGCATCAATAGAAAACTTTCTAGTGTTTTATTATAATATTTACTTTTTATTTAGAATAAACAAAACATGACACAACTCTGTATTATCACTAACATCTGGCGAATATTCAAGCAAAATAATATTAATTTAGGAGAGATATATTTTAATATTTACAGACGTAATATGTTAATTATAAGTCTCTGGTTTTTATTTACAGCCACTTTTAGCACTAAATCATTTGTATCAAGTTTATAAGTTTTACAAATCATTTATTGTTTTGTTGCACGATTTGTGAAATTGTTGTAATAAGTAACAGCTCTGTTTCAACTTAAAAATTCGTTATTTGTTCTAAAAACATATTGAACAATCTCTACAATTATATAATTATAGAGACAATAAATATATATTTGTTTGTATGTATAGGTATATTTATTATTAAATTGTTAAAGTTGAATTGCTACATTCGGTTGCATATTCAAGCTTTAATTAAGCCCTACCAAGCCCTAGTCTATATAATCTTTATATCTGGCTGAGTGAGTTCTACCAAAATTAGTCTAACTTCATTGCACTTTAATGTGATTTATTTTGTTTGTAATATGTTTATTAGTAAACGTTATTAGTATAACTGTATTCTATACTAAGACCTCTATTTTTTAACTTTTTAGGCGCTTTTGAGAATGAGACTTTTTTGCACTTCATTTAAGGTTGACCGATAGCTTTGTTGAAAATTAAGTTGTTTAGTTTTTTCAGAAATCGTGCAAAATTTAGTAGTAGACCTAATAGTACTTAAATAAAAATAAGAAATAAGTGCGCCCGCAAAATAGGTGTAGAACTGGTTGCTGAGCTCATAGTTATCCGTAAAGTTTGTTAACATGGCTAGCTAAAGTTATATAAAATAACGGTAACTCGTTCGACAGATTCTGTATTAGATTGCAATTTTTCTTCCGAGATCTTGAACTTCAATTGGTTAAAAAGTCGCTTATTACAACCAGATATCAAATTTTGGAAAGAAGTAAGAAAAATTTTAGTTCACTAAAAACTAAGTAAATTGATGTATTAGATAATGTAATATTTTTTACCTAACATAAGGTTTTATTATTTACCAAAGTTTAATATAATTTATTAAAATCTTTTATTAATATAGTAATAAGTTCATAAGTTACATTATATGTTTAGTCGAATTTTATTATGTTTATCCAAGATTTATATGTTTATCCTTTATTTTCTAAATTAGACTAGTTATGCCCGCCTATTTAGGTCTCCTTATAAGTTTGTGTAAACTTAAGTAACCTAAATTATTTAGAAGTAATCACTGAGATTGGAAAATTGCTGAAGTTACACCAATCTCAAAAGTGATTTTAAATTATTTTTGTATGAAAATACTATGAATAAATAATGAAGTGATATATAGAAAACAATACATTACAGTAGTTGATATTATTAATTGTTTTGGTTTAGCATACACGACAATTTATAAATTTTTAATTAATTACGGACCTGATATTTGCGTAAAAATAATTAATTTTCTAAATCTAACATAGTCATCTGTTATAAAGAAGTAAAACTACATAATAATTCGTAGCAAGGAAGCAAATCAATTATATAGTAGGTATTTGTTGGTTAAGAGCTTGAATAATATCTTTTTATATTATATGATACTATGCGCCGTGATATGATATTTTTATACAATAGAGTATAGAAAAGGAACTCTATAACGCGATTTCCTGCAATGTGAATTCATATAACGCGACAAAGCTTACACAGTGTTAACACTATTTACAATTATTTTAAGATTAAATTAATATATATATAACTTTATTACTTACCTCGTTATAAATATTATAATTCTTCCTATTAAGTATTTTGTAGTTAGTTTAAGAGGATATTTATCGGTGTATAGAAAATAAAATTAGGCCATACCTACTTTTTAATTATGTTTATTGTGTTGATCATGGATAAGACATCTCGCTGCTGCAAAAAATTGCACATATATATCATATTTTGCTTAGAAATATATGACATTTTCCCTACTTAGTAAATATATTTATCACTCTGCAGTGCAGACATCCCTTGCCAAAAATCTTTTGCATATCATACTTTCACATATGCATTTACACATATGTTTAAAATGATCTATACTTTTTCTATTATTTTCTATGTAATATTACGCGTAACACACTAACAGCGAGAGAGAGATACTGACAGAACTACGCATGCGCCAGTTGTATGACCGACTGATGTGTAGCGTAAACCCTTATTTTTTGATTGCTCATCTTTCCTGTGCCTGTGGACTTCGTTTGTAAAAAAAATTCTTTTTACATTTTGCGTTATTTAATCAGTTTAATTTACTGTGAAGATAATTAAAATACATTAAGTGGTTCCTTAGATATCGCATTTATACGATCGTTGTTGCTGCCATTTTGAACTCTCTATAAAACAGGGAAAGGGGAAAGTTTAAGTGGCTCCACTTCTAAAAGTTATCTATTGATTAACTTTTTCTTTGTACGAAATTTCACATTTCTGTCAGAAAGTGCAGTATTAACATGTATGCTAGCATCACCTCTCCCACTCACCGCACTATATTTCCAAAGGTTTATCACACGAAAAAATGCATCAGATCAAATTTGTAGAGAATTTTATGCTCTAAAACTTCAGTAATTATTCTAAATGCCATTTAGACCATAGGAAAAAAGATATCTAAAAAAAACGATTTCTGTTACCTTAATCACTTGAAAAACACAACTTGTGTACACGAGAAATTATTAGATATTTGAGAGAACTTAAAAAATATCAAAACAAAGATTTATACAAGTTGTTAGCTTATTACCTTTTGATGCGAGATTAAATTCTTATTCAACTTAGCTAATATTGGAAAGTACAGGAAGGAAGGTAGAAGTCATTTAAAACATTGTTTGATTAGTATCTGAAACTTTATTACACACAATAATAAATAACGAACATATAGGTTACGTAATATTTATATGACAGAATTATACAATAGCGTCAAATAAGATTATTAAATAAATTTTGAAGTTTCATTATTACATACAATTATTCTGAATTATGCTTTACAGGTTTATATTACTTATACATTTTGACATTAGATTATTTTTGTTGTGCTATATTTAGATTCAACCCAGTAAACCATATTATTTGAAATAGAATTCACGGTTACTTCATATAATAGAAATGAACATTTAGCGAACTCGAATTTGTATGAAGTTCATAACGAATTCAAATAACGAGCAGGAGTTAACAAAGAATACACTATTAATTCATTAAAGAACTTTAGTTCCATTTCATTTTATAGTTTACTGCGAACTGTATTAAAAATAAAGAAAATTTTCTATAAATCACAATTGAAAACTTTTGTGACCATTTTTAATACATCAATCTAAATAAACTCAATATGTAATATATAATAACATTTAAGATAAAATAAATATACAATATATTTATTAAATTATTCTTCTACATTATCTAAGTTATCCACATCAAATAGTTCATTATCTGAACGTTTACCCAAACCAAAATTAAATCGATTACCAAGAGCTGGTTGTCTTTTTCCCATTCCAAAATTGTATCTCTCAGTCATTCTTCTCTTTCCTAGTCCAAAAGAATACATTTGGTTATTTGGTCGTAGTCTCTTTCCTAAACCAAAGCTGTACAATTTTCCAGCGCGTTTTCCTAAACCGAAGTTATACATTCTGGCTGCGATGCGTTTATCAGTTTCCCGCCATCCGTCCATGTCATCAAAGCGGTCTCTCTTTCCTAGCCCGAAGCTGTAGGGGCGACCACGTTTGCTCATACCTTGAATGACGGAATATTTCAAATTAGTTCATAACATATACATGAGTAATATACGAAGGCGTATGAGTATGCAAATTAACCATAAGTCATTTATTAGATTTGAGACGTTTAACATATTTCATTTATGGTACTATTACCCCTATTAAGAAATGATCTTAGTGTTCGCAACAGATGTGGTTCTAGTCCACATTGAGTTCTTTAGCGATAAAATTCATAAGCATATTTCTCTAAATATATTTAATAAATAAAATAATTATTTTACAGAAATAAGTTGAATTGGCTTTAAGTTTTGTCGAATAAAAACTATGATCTTTATAGTAACGTCTAAATATATCTACTACATAAATATTATATCGTTACAACATTTTTAATGGTATTTTATTGCAAAACTATTGAAGCATAGATTATGCATTTGTTTCTTTTCTTTGGAATAATGTAAAACAGATATAATTCAAATCACGATAGTTCGGCGGTGACTTATACTTAAAAGAGGTTATAAGAGAGGTTATAAACTAAACTTGAATAATTAAATGTGATATACTTGTGAAAGTCAATACATTATGTAAAATAATAACAAATTATTTGGGCATACATATTTATAGTTTGTGTTCATTCTGTAGTTATTAATTTATTTCAAATACAAAGTAAGAGTGTTTATAGTTTTTATCAAACTTATATCATCTATGTATATTAAATACAAGTCCTATATTATATCTATGTACAATAGAATATCTGCATGAACTATACTTAGATTGTTTGAGTTGTATGTGTTGATAGTATATCAGGCGACCAGGTATTATTTAAGATTCAAACCATATAAATACTGAATATTTATTTGTCGATTAATGTCAATCTATTTCTGATACGCTTTCACCGACAATCTGCTATGTTGACTATATTGTTTTTCATGCTGATGTCACTGCTGCATAATAAGTGTAAAAACAATACCCAATTAAAATATAGCGCTAATCCAGAAATCAATGTACCAATGTTTTCGGTTACCGAGTCGTTGGCAGACACGATGTTTTTTTTTGTGGAGACGCAATTTATGTGCACACAAACCCTTCATGCAACTATGAACTGTTGACCCTATACTTTTACAGTAACATCAAAGAAATTTGTTGTGTTTTTAGTGGAGATGTATTTTTTGTGTATTATGCGAGCAATCCCAGTAGCATATATTGTTTGCTTTGTATTCAATAAAGCAAGTCAAAGCAACTGCGTAAATTTATTGTAATTATTAGATGTAATTAAGTTCTGTCATTACAAATGTTAACAATGTTAAAAGTAATGTTGTTTTGGTGAGGATATACATATCATAATTGAGAAAGAACCTATACAGGGCTATGATTCAAAGGGGATTGACTTTGACTATGCCAAAAAAGTCTAAAGGATTTTGTTTGAGCGAGAGAATAAAATGAAACCACAGAAGATTTCACGTTCGTTCTCTCACTACCAACACAGTTCCATTCACATTCGGTACGGACAGATTCGGGGCTAAGGTTTGCAAACTGTCGCTTCGTGTGCGGACGGCCTAAGTGGAAACTACATGGCGAAAAAAGGACTAGAGAATCCCTACATTTTATTAAATGTATAAACTAGAATATAGTTATGCGAGAGAGGCGTATTGTATAAAATACCGTTGTAAAATTTCGCATTGTAGAAACTCGCGTCATAGGAGGGGAGGGTCTATTGCATGTATACAAGTTCGAGCTTGTCAATATCACACACGTGCAATACATACATTGCACAATTTAGAGTTTAGTTTGAAGTGTACACCAGTCTTCATTTTCTTTATCCCTAGTTTTTACTATATCTACCACATCCCTACACCAACTACAAAAATGAGAAAGGAGGGTTGGGGGGGGGGGGCAAAGGGAGAGTGACATTTGCGGTGCTACTACAATACAATGCGATTACATTGCAATCTTACATAAAGCGGCACTTACATTGTTGAATATATCACCGAAGATTTTTTATGTTAAGGAATTTTTTAATATAAAGGGAATTTTAATACATTTTACCAGTTGAGTACTGACTGGATGGACCGTGTTTAAAATGTTGTAAAACGGGAATACGGGATAGATCAGGAATCCTTTTTTTGATTTCAGTTTATTTAACACCGCGGCCGCGGGCTGGGATTTACTATATTTATACGAATATGTACGTGGTTTATAGATTTCCTATTTTTTTCTACTTTTTTAATATAAATATTTTTTATAGTGAAAAGATTAATGTTTGTTTAATGAAAAGTAAGGATATTAAACATTTTGTTAGTAAATGTTATATTGAAATAATATTGGAACTTTGATTTTTAAAAGAATAATATGAAATGCAGTTTTGAAGATTATTTATATTTCAGCTGATAAGCTCAGTTATTAAATCGTGCTGTGGTTAATAATTTAATATGAAACGTGTAAATTTTTATTTTTTTCTGATCGTTTCTTTTAAAATAGTAAGATTACCGTTTAATTTTTGTAAAATTGTAAAATTAATATAGCATATACTCGTATACGAACATCCGTTTCTCATTGCGGTGTACTTTTAATTTTCTTTCGTTAACCACTTCCGTCTGAAAGTCTGTCTATTGTGTGTTTTTGAAATAAACCAATGTAATTATACTGTTTTTAAGTTTAATTACAATCATTTGAATTAGTAATGTGCTTTTTTGATATCTGATAACTTCTTTGACTTAACTAATTACAGACAGAACTTTTTTGTTAACTTTATGACAGTTACGGTGGGGGAAATTCTTTTTTATCTATATAATTGTTATCAATTTTAAGGTAATTAACTTTTTCTCGATTAATTAAAGTATATTACGTAAATATAAAGAAGGGACCAATAAATTAACACTTTATCTTTCAGAATTTCAATAATTTTGTAATTAAGAATTTTAAAATTATGTTAAATTAAAAATGAATACTTTTGATGTTATTACTGTCATTGGATTTTAATAACAGCTCATTAATCAGTAAAAAAACCTTTATCCTATATTATAATGTTCCAACTGTATGTTTATATTCTTATATGTTTATATGTTTATATGTTTATATGTTTATTTGTTTATATGTTTCTATTCTTATATGTTTGGTACTGAATGTTGTATGGTAGCTCGAAAACGGTTCCATCAATGTTTTTGAAAATTTCCTATTTCGTAGAGAAAAAAATTCTAAACTTTTGGCGTCCCCGGATTTTCCCCTGAATTTTCTGGAAACCCGTATTTTGGAAAAACTGGAATAAAAGTGAGCATTTTTTGCTGTATTATTTTTAATTCGTAAAAGATAGAAAGTTGAAATTTTGCATGTAGGCTAACCTTGGTGACTTATTTACGAATCGAAAAAAAACCCAAATTTTGAAAAAAAGTTGGTCAAATAACGCATAAATTGAAAATATTTTTTATTTTGATAAAAAAAATATATTTTTTTAGTCAATTTATTATTGAGCCAGTTTATTATTTCAATTTAAAAATAGAGTTAAATATGAAATGTAATTACAATTTATTTTATTGGTTTCAAATCATACACGCCAAAAAGACGTCGCTTTGCGACGGGGGTAACAGCTAATCTATATATATTGATATATATTTATTTACACATTTATTCTATTCTAACTTGTCTTATCACCACCTAATACTATTTTGGCAGTTTTTGTTCTGTCGTGGCCTGATAAGTTTATGATTTAACTTGATAACAACCCAAACTTGAAAATATGATTCTAGTTCAGTGTGTCGCGTATATTGATTAGATTTTGTAATGTAAGCAAATGAAATATTTTATATTTTAAAAACATTCTCACCATCTTCTAACTCATTTTCGGCAAAGTTACTTTCGTCTTCAAAATTATCATTTCCTTCTTGGTTTTGTCCATAGTCATCGTAATCTCCGAGAGATGTCTCCTCGCCTACTCTTTTACCAAGTCCGAATGAATATTGTTTTATTGATCGTTTGCCGAGTCCAAAATTATAAACTGGAAGTCGTTTGAATTCGGATACATAATATGCTCGTTTACCAAGTCCGAAATCATATTTAGGTGAACGTTTTTGAATATTGAGTGCTCCATTGAGGTCCTCTTGAGTAGAAGAAAGAGGTGTGTCTTTTCCTTGGCGTTCTTCGTCGTTGGATCCAGCGTTTCCTGCCCAGCAAAGAGCCACCAAGGCCAGCATGGCCAAAGAACGGGTTGCCACGTACATTTCTGCAAATTAAATTAAAAAATTCAATTTATTACATAAAATCTGATGGATGTAGAAGAATTATGTTGCAATTTGAATAAATGATTTTCAAAATTCTAAAGATATTTATTCTTTAGAGGGTGAGGCAATTTTAACATCATGATCATATTAGCCGTAAGCTATTTTGTTTTAGGTAATTTTTTAGCAACTCAAACCTTTAAAAGTTTAAGTCATTAAGTAATCATTAAGAAAATTATAAAATCAAGTTAATTTATATAAATAATCAAGCGATACATCAAGTAGATATTACATATATGTTTATTTTTTATTCTTTTCAAAATTCATATAGAATTTCATATTGTCTTTCCTTCACAGATATGAGATAGAATTTCTTTCAAGATCAAATAATATGGTATTTTATTAGTAGAGGGGATACATTTACCGTACAAGGCGGTAAAGACAAGTCACTTCGGATATTACCACAAAGATGGCCGCCGAATGTAGTGATACATCACATGTAACATCAGCCATTATTTATAGAAAATAATTTTACACTGTGTATTGAATTCAGTCAAATCAAATGTTTTAAACATATGTAAATATAATATATGCTTGTTTACCATATATACAACTCAAGCACAAATATCTATATCCGTTATTTTGGTTCTATTGAATCTGGAACATATTTAGTTAGGTTGGAATGTGCATACATTTGATTGATGATGTGTTAATTCGAGAACTCTGCAATTTCTACTTAACTCATAATGTTGATTACATGTTACTGTTTTCTGTTCCATCGTTATTTACATTTGCACTAGCTCAGTACGAGTAGCTATCCGTTGTTTGCGTTGTTTGTTGTGCAAATAGCATTCCTATACTGGACACTCGATGTCACTTTAATTAAGATGCATTTGAGCTAGATTCAAGTAATTGCTGTTTAAAGCGTAAAAAACATATAAATAGGTTTACGTATTTGTTATATTTACGTATATCTGTTAATTATTTATGTTAAATATTATTATAATATAATTGTTAATAAATTATATATGTATATATATATAACTAACGCCGGCTAACAATGTTAAAAAATGGAGAATTAAAAAAAAAATTTGCCATACCACTTTAACTCAGGTCGTGTTAGGCTTATTCGATATATAATACCATATGGTATTATATTCGATATATAATACCATATCGGCAGGTCTGCGTTAGGTTTAAAACCTTTGTCTTACCATCGCTAGATGCTAACTTCGTTTATATACATTATATTCGGGGATTGAGGGAGATAGCGTCTGTCTATTACCATTAAAGAAATATTTGTTCAAAAAGGATAGCATATACTTATAACTACTGTACTGAACGAAATATTATACAAGTATACAAGTGTAACGGTGAAAAATATATTTTACTTGTCTAACCGCATCTCGTTTCTCTCTCACTTTGGAATAAATGAGATGAAAGTGAACTTAAAAAAAATATATCCATGTGGGAAAGAAACAGAAATACTGAATGAATGATGTTGGAAAAAGAAAGAATATTATTATGAAAAACTAACACAAAATCTGTGACAGGTAGAGAACTTGTAAAGCGTTAGAATAGAATTGTACGAGTGACTCGAACTTCACCAAATAGGGCACTTCACCAAATTGTTTACTGGGATATTCCCTTAACTATTAACTATATTTATATAATCTCTATTTTTTTTAATTTAATTTATTTTGAAATAATAAATATATATGGTTCTGTCACTGGACACATACCGAGCATGTTGAAGTTTTATTTGTAACCCTATTGTTAAGCCGTTAACCCAGAAAATATAATTCTGGTCCGTGGCTCGAACCCGAAGATAGAATAGTCTAGCCCATTGTCTCGTGTAGAACATTCTTTAACATTTCACCTGAGATCGTTTTACTTCTGATGTTGATCGGATAACAACCTCCTACAATGTTGACATTATATATGGAGTCATGACATCATATGTATATGTGAACTAAACCGCTGCCTTATATATATAATTTTATGATTATAGGAACACATAATTAAACTGATTTTGATAATCAACCTAAACTAGATTTTAATGAATATGAAAAAAATCCGTAATCTAATTCGATTGATCGTCGGTTAAGTATTCGTGCGATTGCTGAGTTCTATTGACACTTTGAATGCCATTGAAAATGACCCAAACTTATTGCGACTTCTATATGTTTCCTAAGGTTAAATCAGCATTAAAACGAATAAGATTTGAGTCCGTTGAAGCTGTGAAAATAAAAGCGACACAAGTTCAAAGGGGCTGAAAGAAGAAGGCTTCCAGCACTGTTTCGAACAATGGAAGATTCGCATGGAGTGTTGTAGTGAGAAGGGGTGTATTTTGAAGGTGATAATAAGTAAATATGTATGAAATCAAAATAACATGTTTTAAAGCATCAGTCTAGTTATTTAATAGCCGCTACACGTATGTGCTTTAAGGAGACTGCGTTAGAGCTGTTATGAAGTAAACAACAGTTCTATTTATAACGCTGTACGAGTATAACAAAATAATTGACCTGAAATCGATAGTTGTTTTTCTCATTAAATCAACGTTATTAGAATGATTTTCAGTCAGCATGCAGAGGAAAACAATGATGCAACTGCAGCATCGTAAACAAAATAATAATGTAAGATAAAACTCTTGAAACAATAGACAGAATGAACTTGGATTGGAATGGTGACAACTGATACCGGAATGGTGTAGGTAACATCAAAAATGATTTTTATTGTAATATGATTTATTTATTATATATTATATATATATATATATTTATTTATATGGATATATACAAGTGTATATATGACATTATTATCTAATATAGTTTCAACTGCTGTTCTTTGTCAAGCAATAATAAGGTGTATTCTTTTATTTTATTAATACACATATATTTACATATTATGAATCTATAAGATACGTCCAGTTCATTTATAAGACATTTCCAAATATTGAATTTACATACGGATAAAAATATAAGTTAAACGCAAAAAAAGACCCCCCAATTTAAATGTATTTACATGGGCGTGCGCACGCCGGGGCACATAGGGTATTTTGAATTTTGAAGACACAAAATCTTACACAAAATATAATGAAGTTAAGAACACTTAGGTTTTGTTCTCCTAGCGTACGCCCATGTGTATATATCTATGTATGTAGTACAACTTTTTAATGCGGGTTGGAGCTTTTATAGCTTTCCAATAATTTAGAATGTGGTCGGCAACACCTACAAAGTTAAATGATACGTAAAAAAACACTTAAAACCCGCGTTGAACTTCAAAATGCTTTTAATTTGACATACATTTTGGATTGTACAACATTTAAATGTATTATATATATATAATCCTCTTAAGATGAATTACAGAAAGTAATGACAAAAGTATGTTAAATTCAGTCTCCAGTTTAATCTCATTTATTTCCATTTTCATAGCATTCTAATTCATACACTTGTTTAACACTATTAAAGGGATTGAAAACTAATTTAAGAAGAGATGTTTCTTCTTTCGTTAAAAATTGTCGATATTTTTGTTTGTATCTCACTGCAAATAGTTAAATGATATACCTCACTCCCAGGTAGCAAATATAACGCAATGTAACACTTAAATTAGCTGTGGCAAGTTAATAAGTGTGAACATTGTTCGGTAAAAAAATGTCTATATGAGACGTAGAAAATTATCCTTGGAATGAGCTTATGGCATCCTTGCATTGAAATATTTCTCCCCAAATGATTTTAGACAGCCTTTGGTCACAATAAAATAGTTTACATTTTGTATAACTACTATATTGCAAGATCGTTGTCATGCTGCAATATGGTTTAAAAGTTGTGTTGAGTATGCATCGTAAAAGTAGAAGGATTTATAGTTAAGTAATCAAAAACTTTTGTCGAAGTCTGTACCAGCAGTATCTATAACGCTACTCGTATGAAACCTGTGTGTACGTATATAGAAATGCTATCAATGTTCGTCGTATCCTTATTGACTTTATCAATAAAACTAATTTAATCTCTTTATTTTAAATTCCCTTATTAGTATCTATAAGTTGTAAATTATGTATTGTAAATATTTATAAATATATACATATATATTGATTTAAGTGCTAATAACTGTTGAAAGTTGATGCTCTCCAATATGTATTAAAAAAATAATTAAATTATTTATGATGTAAATAATGAGAATTAAAATATAAAGACAAAGTTATTAATATAGTCGTATTTTACCAATTGTTACACTACGGGAAGGTAACGTAAAACCCAATTGTGAGGTATAAAAAGTATACAGATTTAAAATAACTTTAGAATCCTTAGTATTACATTTAATATTGATTGATGGCAATGTACGACAAATCTCAATTTACAGAGCTAAAATAAACTGTTAAATCGTGGGACTAATTGCCGATTTTGTACGATAATTAATCTAACGACGATATATCTTCTCGTAACCCGCTTTAAAAAATAAATGAAGTTTGAATAATGACTGAGGTCAAATAACTGCTAAATACCAATTAGAATGATACATTGATTGGCTATTTGGTAATAAAATAAAGTGGTGTTCTCCCTAGTATAAAAAAAGTAATTCATAAATTGATTATTTACTAAATATGCAAAACAGAGTATAAAAGGATGAATATACGAGGTGTGTTAAAAAGTTAACGGGAAATTGTGATTGAAAAAAGCCCTCGCTTATGATTTTCAATTTATAAAAAGTCTTTTTCTCCGGAAGTTGGTAGTAAAATTAGAGCCAAATCTGTCAACCAGTTTGTTCACTCAATTTACACTTATTATAGACGTATTATTCTTAATATGGAACGAATGATCCCAGCACCCGATAAAAGATTTATTTTTAATATTTGTATACTATGTTTAGACCTTATCAATCATTATTCAGGCATTATTATTGTTTTATTATATACTAAGTCTGTTTAGTACACTTGTACTTATGTTCCGTTTTTGGAGAAAATTGCAACAAACCAGACAATAACGACACTCTTTATAAAATTTTTTGCTTTCGACTTTTGTGACCGATTGTTTCAAGATTGATATTGACAGACGTTAATACAAATGGTTCAATCTAAATTAACATATAATGGTGCTCTGAGAATGAAACCTATTCTTCAATAGACTGACGTAAATACTTTAACACATCAGAAGGCATAGAGGCCGAGAGCGACAACATATTCGTTTCTGGAAGTTGAGCATTATTTTGTGGAAGTTTCGTTTAGTCGATTTTATTATATTATACGAGTATATGTGTAATGATGGTTATTAATTAATTATAAGTTTCAATATTGTGATATTTGTTTAGGATAGGGTTTTATTTGTAATCTGCAAGCTATTAATTTTAAGTGAAGTGAGTTTCCAATAGAGTATAAAGCATAGTGATCTTTGAATCGATTCCCTTTGCCAAGTATAACTATATTAGAGTAAAGACATGTTTTTTAGCTGCATTCTCAGCTTATTTTAGAATCAAGTATTAAAAAAAATTTGTACCGCAGAATAGTAATTTTCATAATATATACAGTGCATTTTCACAGAGTTGTTTAACAAATTCAGACAAAAATTCATATAAAAAAAAATTAATAGCGCATTTTTCTATTAAATTTGTATTAAAAGTATGTACATATTTAATAGTATACTGAATATTATGATTTGATTAATAATCTTTTAATTGGTAATTGAAAGCATAGTTAGCTTTAACTTCAAATATATCCGCGTCTATTTCACTTGCAAAGTTTTTCAAAAACCCAAACATATAAACTAATCACATTTTTCCTTATAAATTTAAGAGTGGTATTCTTTCCTATAAGCCAGCCATCAAGACCAGTCTTGTTGTCTAATTCTCTCATTTTCTATCTCAGTCATCCAAATAATAGTTAAGATTCATATCAGTAAATTGTGTTGACTTCAATTGTACTCGTATACTGTATTCTGTATGGTACTTTACAAGAGGAAAATTGTGAAAGTAAAGTTTATTGAAGTCAAAGTAAATACAAAGTGGAAAGTGTTTTCCATTTGAGTTTACTTCACCCGTAACTTGAAAAACAACGGTTAAGTCAAGTATACGTATATTATATTCAGTTCTCTATTGTGAAATATGTTTATTGTAAGGATCTAACTACATATAACAATCGAGAAACAGCTTAACAGATTCTCCCTAAGGGGGTGCAAAAAAAGGAATTGAACTCGAGATTGTAAATACCGTGGAGGATAACTTTAATAGCACTATCTCAATGCAGCTTATTTCAACTAATATAATTACTATTATCTTGTATTTTGAACTTACAAGATAATGTAAATTACAGTAAACTATTTCACAACCAATTTAATTCGTTATCTAATATATTTAAGATCAATTTATATGAATTTAAAATACTAGAATGCGGATTTACTGATGATTGATTTTGATGATGTAACTAATCAAAAAGTTGTAGTGGTAGAGACTGACAAGAACGCGTAATCCGTACATTATTAAAAATACCTATATCTATAAACATTACGTAATATTAAGTTAACGGTAAAAATTATGGCTAAAACAATTGGGAAATTCTGCTTCAGCACATTTACTGGTTACACCGGCATTGTGGTGATATCAAACGAAAGCTAAAGTAGACTGGTATACAGAAAAAGAGAATCAACGTCGATTATTTATACTTACAGCTTGATTTTATAACATCCTTGCTACAAACAAAAGTTATAGGACTATACAAAATAAAGAGATATTTAACTATATTTTAATTAGTGCGAACTTTAATTATTTCCAATGATTTATTAACTTTATAATTAAAAAAAAAAACAAGGAAAGAAAAGTGGGGTAGAATAGAACATATCACATGCCGTATACTACAGTCTACGTTCCACTGCTTGTTTAAACGAGTGCTTTCTTGAGTTAAATAATGTCACTATATTTATAATAGATAATGAAATTACTTCGTTGGTTTTTCCTGAAATGTGCTTTAACTGTGTGCCATTTATTTTTATCTTTCGTTGTAAATGAAAATAAATGTCTTTGTGGAAAAGAAGAAGCATTTTGTATATTCATTTTAATATTCCTTTCTTTATTTGATTTTAATAAATATAATCTTTTGATATAGGACAGTGATAAAAGAGGTTTAACTTTATCGTCTATGTGTTATGTATATTATGTTTTATGTTCCTGTACTTTTACACAAATCATAACAAGATACTCGTATTAAGTACTCGTGATTAGAATAACCTTTTTATAGTTATTGATATTTTTTTACTAACCCTACACTATTTTTCAGGGCTTCTATATTTTATATTGCATTTGACATAACAAAAATATGCAGAAGATGAAAGGGGTATTTTACTTTTTTATATTTCTTCTTACATTTTCTAAAGGGACGGAATACAAGATAGGAGAAGGAAAGGAGAAAGTATTATGAAGGAAGTGAGATAGCGGTGACGAAAGTGGAGATTTAGCAACAGTATAGGATGAGGAAGATGAACGAATAAAGATACAATACAAGATACAGAAGGTTATGGACAGAATGTCACTGTACCTAGAAAAACAAGGATGTAAGAAAAAGAATATGGTTGCTAGATTTAGACTTGGGAATGAATAAAGAGGCAGTAGGTACTGGGGTGCAGAGGAAGAGAAATGATGCAGGTTGTTTGACAGTGAAGACGAAACGCTAAAGCACATCAAGAATAGGTGTAACGGGAAAGTGGAAAGCGAAAGCGAACTAATGAAAATCCTAAAAGGAAGGGAAAATGAAATAAAATGGATAAAGGAGGTAACAAATGTGCAGTATAGTGTGTTTACCGTTGATAGAGGTCAATATAAATAGGTTCCCATAGGACTTTGCGTGAATAATAAAGTTCACTATTTACTAATCAAAGCATCGTTAGAATTGGACTATATAGCCCAGTAAACAATTTGGTGAAGTGTCCTATTTGGTGAAGTTCGAGTCACTCGTACAATTTTATTCTAACGCTTTACAAGTTCGAAGCAACAACACAGAAACCAATTTTAGTTAAAATTTATTCCCTACCTGTCAAGATTTTGTGAAATAAAATCTGATATATGTAGTCTTAGCAAGTTCGTTAATAGTTCAAAAGTGGTACACAAAAGTCGCTTTTAGTTAAAATTCATTCTCTAGAGTTGGACTGTACTGTCTGGTTTATACTGACATAATAAATGTATTCTATGACTAGCAATGAAATAAAGAAACCAAATGATAAACAAATTATAAAATCAACAAATATAGTGTATAATAAACTAATCGATACTGACGTTCGCCATTTCAATATCGATATGAGTGAACAGAAAGTGTTATTATTCGTTTTCTCACCAACTATGACACTGGCAACTTGTACATCCACGTTACACTCCATTTCTATGTGACTACCATATGTTTATTCTTTTGAAAGAAACATTAGGAGAGAAAGTATTCGAAGACGACGCTTGCTACAATTGCAGTCATCTTCTTTTTCTATCAATTTTTCAAAAAGCTTTCTAAATCGATTTATATTTTTATAAATCATCAATAAATCTGTATTAAAATATTCCGGTTTATATTTGAATGGCTCTCATAATATACCTACTCTTAATATATTTATTTTCACGAGATTTTATTTTAGAAGTATTTCAAGCAGTTTCTTTAAACGCATGTTTGACATAACTACTTACTATATAACACATATAGAACTGAGCTTTAGAGCTTAATGCTATACAAGAGAGAGGGATTTTGGTATCATCAACATAATGGGACGGTCTCTACATTCAAGCTTCAGCATTCCATTCACTTCAGTTTCAGTCAGTGTGCAGAGGCGCACAGAACGAGATTCAAAAGTATCAATCAGTTGTTTTTGAGAAATAATTTGTATGATTCGTAGTGCTGGCTACCTTTTTCCATTGGAGTTTAAAGTATCAAAACCTCGTGTATTTAGAAATCCATGGTACATAATTATTTATTGAAGTTATTTTTCAAAAAGATCAATAACACCAAGTACAAGCGGTTACTCTACTGTCACTTTCTATTTCCAAAAGTACTTTTCTGCTTCTTCTTCTCTTGACCCTCTCCCTTATTTTTACCTAGTCCTCCTTCATTCTCATCATTTCCTCACCTCTTGTCTTCTTTGTCTCTTCGTCTCTTTGTCACTTCAGATTAAAATCACTTCTGCTCTGGCGTTACTTTTCTTTGCCTCGTTCCTTTTCTTTATTTGCGCCATCCACCTTTTCTCTTCACTGCCTCCCTTTAATAATTGCACAATATTCTTCTCGTTCATTACTTTTTTCTGACATGAAAACTTAATGTGCTCCAATGTTTCAATCTCCGTTCCGCACACTCTACATATCCTTTCCTCGCTATTTGCCCAGTATCTGTTTCTTTTCTCATCGTTTCCCAATCTAAATCTGGTAATCCTTTTCATGTTTTTTGTGTCTTTTCATCTTATGTAATGTGGTATCTCTCTCTCCTTTTAAATCCTTTTATATCTTGTAATGTAATTGCTCTTCTAGATTTTTTCCATTCTTTCCTGTTGCTGTATCTCCTTGTCTCTTCTCCTTAGCCCCTCTTCCACACTTTTGCCTCCTTCTTCAGTAGAATTTATGTATAAAATAGTTCCATTGCCTCACATAATGTAATTGATTTTATTTTATACAATAGTTAGTTTTCAATTTTACTTTTTAAGTGGAAATGTAATTAACTTTCCTATGCAATATTTTAATTCAAATAAATCATCTGTCCAGCATGCTCCCCACAGTTGGATATCGGTACTACGTCACTGTCTATGAACATTGCATCATATAGAACTTTAGACTATGGTATACATGCTACATACACATACTCGTGCATGCTGGTAGATTCACATGGTTTTCGAGATAGAGTTATTGTCTTTATACTGTATCTACAGAGCCGGTCCGGACAAACGCGGAGCCCGGTATAAAGTTGACTTGCGGGACCTTTCGTATAAACAAATTATAATTTATTGTATATTACTGTTTATTGAATTATAATTATGAATTAAATTATTTTAATATGAAATGTAATTTGGTTTGCGAAATCAAGTGGACTCTTCGAAAATAGTCTTATAGCAAACCCTAGTTCGCAAAATTATTGTAAAAATGTAAAAGTGTCAATAAATGTTTCCGTTAAAATAAAGTATTGTCGGTTTTCTCTGATAACGGTCTTATAAATATGTTTAACATAATTTAAATATTAAAAAAATTATCATATTATTTTATGACGAGAAATGTGCTCTAATTTTTAAGTGTTCAAATTTGTATTGAAATGTATTCGAATAAAAACACAAAACACGGTGCTGTGCCTGAGCGATAGAGGCGGTTGAACAGGCCGGCTCTGTTTATGTATGTACATCATACTGCTACTATCATACAGATTCATTGTAAAGTACAATAGCAAGGCACATTGTTCTTTTATTTCATTGTTTTAAATTTTCAAAAAAATGCTCTTTGAAATGATGAATTTGACACCTAAAAGGTGAGATTTTATTCAAACGTTGTCTATTTATCAAACGAAATATGAAAATAAGTCTTTTGATTACTAATGTACACCTAGAACGCTGCTTTTCTGTATTCGTGATTATTATTAACTGTATGAAGATTGTATGAAGAACTATTCGTTATATTTATATTACGTTTTTTATTTATATTATATTCTTTTAATTTACATTATGTAATGTTTAATGTAAAGTTACATATTATATATAATATTGTTTTATTAATTTGTGTCAACATCGAAAAATGGATTGCTAAGTAGTTTTTTACACACAAATTTGGTGTGTCGCATTATATTATACAGGTTTACTGGTAAAATGTCACGATCCCTTTAAGGGATTGAAGGAGGCCATTAGCTATTAAATGACCTATCAAAGTATAGGGCAACAATGCAACATTTTCAAGACATTTACAATTTTATTATTTTTTGGAAAAACATCGAATAGACAATATTTAAATTTATTAAAAAAAAAGCTACCGTATGAAATTTTACTTTCTCTTACCTGGACATTCTAATAAATCATAAATAGCATAAAATAATAAAAAAAAACAAATCATTTTAAAATTAGTGCTCCAAAACTCTATAAGTTTGTCAATTTTTCCAATGTCTTTCGACAAAATTTATGATATTGTGAAAAAAATGTCTGTTGAATTTGATCGGCGTAACATTTTAAAAACAACTACACTTTACTGGCTATCTAACAAGATACAAAAGCTATATTATAAGTTTGAAAAAATGCTTGAAAAACAAGTAATTGAGAATAAGAAAAAAATCGTCTAAAGCATCATAATCAGTTAAATTTTGAATTATTTGCCTCTATTTCGAATGAACAGGCGCATTATTCGTCTTTTTTCGTCGTAGTTGAGTTTCATTTGTAGCAATTTTTATGCTATTTTGAAGATCTTGAACGGTGAAATGATGAACCTTTGAACCTTTAAACCTTTGAAATTCATTATTTATCAAATATAAGTGAAATTAGTAGTAAAATTTAAATTGAATATCGTATAATATAATAATGCAGAACTACTATAGAAGTATTGATTGTCACATTAAATTTTATATTCCTTTAAATTCAATTTTAATTCTTAATATCTTCTATAATACTACGATGCATTCAACAATAATTAAAATCTGAGTTCCTGATAAACAACTTTATCTATACATAGTACTGCTATTTAAGAGAGTACATTAAAATTTAAGAGAATATTTTGTATATAATATGCGCGTTTTTTTTTATTCAATTTATTTAATGTCGGCTATTTCAGATGCTTCCGATGTTTGAAATTTTTCTGGTGTCGTATATGTGATCTACATCGCTGCCTGATAAGGTTATGATTATATATGTATATTATTAATTTAATTGATAACAACCAAACAGAAAATATAATTCTGGTCCGGTGATCTAACCCGAAGACACAGCTGTCAGTCAGTCAGTCAAGTCTCAATGCTCTCGCCCACTATGTCGTATCTGCGTTGTCTGAGCTTGATCAGTTTGTAATTATTACCACAAACTGCTTAAGAAAGACTTTGATAAATCGAAAACATATATTTTATAATAAATCAACAGAAATTGTTAAGTTTTATGTTGTGGCTGACGATGTATCTATATAAATTAATGCAATCTAATTACAAGGTTGATTGATTTTGAATCCTTGTGAAGCCTTGCGAAGGATCACGACTACTATTTCTGACAACGGTTTATGCTTTTTGACGTCGCCATCGTTTTCTTTCTCTTCATTATATACGTGTCGCATCATATAATCACTTTTTGATAAATCTTGAAACATCAATCATATGGACTTACTTGATCTTCTTTATATACTTTCTGTTCCTTATTGTAAGACGCATGGGCTTGTAGAGTATATTATTATTTGTTATACACATTATTGACAATAACAACGAGTTCGCAAAAACTTGTTACAAAATTTCACAGTTCACAAGTTCAAAGAAATTAAACAAAATTATATTTTGATGTCGGGGCCGATTTAAGCATAGGCTATAGGGCCTCGTCAAATCCCAAGTTTTATAGGAATGTTTTGTTTAGATATAATAGATTTCGCCGTAGAAACTAAGAAAAACAAAAATTATGGTAAAAGTAATTTCATATGGGCTAAAAGGCAATTGTTACTACATACTCCTACAATTTTTTTGTTAAAAAATACTGCTAGTATTACCACAAAAGAATAATTTTCATTATTTCCAAAAGAGAGGGTCGTTATTTGAGACGATAACAAGTAAAATTGTTGCAGATAAGATATTAAACTTATTATACTCGTTTATACGAGTATCTACATTTCAAGCATTTTCCTAAATAAATTTGCATTTATTTTAATCAATAACTTATTAATTTGTTAAGATAAATGAATTTTATTTCATAAATTAATTTTGTGAAGAGAATCGACATAATCAAATTTCAAAGTTACCTAAAATATGGAAATATTCAAATTATAAACTTGCTCTAACAATAGGAGTTAAATAATAGCATTGTGCATATTACAACCAATTTGGTTAAGATTACTTCAAACTTCAATCCACAATCTCGAAATTAATTTTCAATTCTTGTAATAATTAAACATAACACTTACCTAAAAATTGAAGAAGTTCTTAAATTAATAAATACACTTATCATATATAAGCCATCTATAAATCACGGAACACAAGAGGAAGGGGGGAGGGGACTATGAAATTTTGTCAAGTTTGGACAAGTGGAGAGGAGGGGGTCTGAAGGGTTGTGACATCACCCTCAGCAAGAAATATATACAATTTGTTGTAAAAAAATATGGTTAAGAAAACGTAATTTTGTAAAAAAATATAAAATTCTAAACAATATCCACGAGGTTTAAGAAAAAAGAAAAAGTAATTTATTTTAAGAACAATAAAATATGAAAAGAAATGTATTAATTCAAATGTGTGTCATCGCAAAGGGGGAGGTCCTCAAAATGTGACAAGTCGTGAAAAGGAGGCGGGGAGGTGTCCGACTTGCAGGAAATTTATGAATGGCCCCTATCTATATAGTCGTATACTACTTGACAGGTGTGCAGGGCACGAAGTTAACTAAATTTTTAGGCAGTTGGAGAGGCGTTAAGTATAATGAAGGACTGAACTCGTTTTCAATTTGACACGAGCGTAAGATAATAATTTAATGTAGAAAATTCATTTCAATGAAATTCATCTCATCTCATCAGTAACTCATGGAATAAAAAATTTATCGCGTATCAATTCATCGCGGTTTATCGCAGTTTATCACAAATTGAATGGAACGAACACTAAGGAGCGGGAATGGGATTTTTAATAATGGGAGCTGTAAGCTTTATATAATATTTCGAAAACGGCTCTTTTGTTTACTCTTGTTCAAACCCGTACATAATCCTTTTCAAGATTGACATCAGTGTGTATACCACCCTGTATGCATTCGTATGTGTAAAATATTTTTATTAATACTTGAATATATAAGTAGACAGTGTGGTTCTACACAGATTAGAACTTTAATTACTTCGTTGTGTTTCTAGGTTAAATCTTGTGGTAATGAAGGTGGTTATAAAGTTTGATACGAGGTTTGCCAGTCCAGTCGACACGTCGGGCACAATGTTACAGATAACGAAAACACTGGCACGGTTGAATTTGGATTAAGATAAAAATAATACTTTTAAATACATCTAAATCTTATGAGAGACAGAATTCTAATTTTAATTATCTATGTCCCATTTACGATATTACAAATCACATAACATATAAATGGCACTACTATTGACCATAAGATTTTTAGATAGCATCAAACGATATGTGTCAAATTTTCATGACATTCCGATCATTTGCTTACGAGTTACAGTGGGTTGGGTTGAGTGACACTATTTTTTTAATTTTCAGAACAATGGAAGAATATGAATTACGTGTGTTGGTAAAGTATTGAAGATCACTTGTCAAACCATTGCTGTGTTTCAACGTTTTACAAAATCGCAGACATTAAAAAAAGAAACTTACGAAATTGTTTCGTAAAAATTTACTTTATTAAAATATTTTTATGCAATAAATTTTAAATTAATAAAATTAAATGTTTTTATATATATCATTAATATAAAATCTTTTAAGAGATTAAAAATCTTTATGTTCGATCCCCGGATCAGCGCTTCATTTTCTGGATTTTTTTATAATAAAGATAAATTGATTATGTATTGTGAGTTCTGTAATCATAAATCTTATAAGGCTTTCGATGTAGCACACATATATGAGGCCACGACACTATGGCAACATAGTTAGGAGGTCGTTTGTGAATACAAATAAATTAAATAATAAAATCTCCTGTCAATAGTCTATTTTCTGAAAATCGTAATATTATACTATATATGAAACATACATAAATATTCGGATGATATTTTTTTAAATGTTTTTCTTGTAAAGCATAAAACAATATTTTGAGTCTGTGTTGGAAATGAAATACTCAGCAATGTGTGCAATAGTATTATTTATACATTGTAAGTCTAATACCGGTTTCACACCAGAGATACAGTTTTTAAAACATGTTTTGTTTTATTTTAAAACAATTCTGTTTTTCGAAACAGGCACACTGTTGTTCACACTGAACAGACCGGTTTTGTTTTTAGTGTTTCTGTGTGTTTCATAAAAATTATAAACATGATAAACAACAACTGACTAGCGCAAATGTTCACGAAAAACAAAACTGCGTCAGCTAGCAGACTAAAAATCAACAACAAACGTGTTTTTCTTTGATCTTAAGGGGAATGTGTTTTGTTTACTATAATGACAAAAAATGAAAAAAGACAAAAATGTTTTAAGAGCTGTCTCTTTTGGTGTAAACATTTGTGTTTCTGTTTAGAAAAACAAGTTTTTGTTCGTATTATATTGAACTGTCTCTCTGGTGTGAAACCGGTGTATACCGATATTTAACACCTTCTTCCAGATTAAAATTAGGAGTAAGCCATAAATAAAAGAAAATCGATTCTTTAAAATTGTCAAATGGGTGGTGTAGCCCCTTAGTTTATCTAGCTGTATGTTAATTAAATATTTGATGTACTAAAATTCTAGTAACGAAAATTATTTTTAAGGAGAATAAATGAAAGCGAAGCTAGAGGAAACGTTAGCTGAGGAAACGTAATTTTGTTTGAAATGTATATAATAACACTATTTTTGTAATTTAATTACACTATGCTGTGTAAGCTATGTTGATTGTTCTGTAGTCTGCATATTCCTGTATAATGTCGCTCGTAGACGAAAGCAACTTTGTACGAGGATAAAGAACAAATGATGAAAATTATTCTAATTAACCAGTATGACGCAATCGACCCTAGGAAAATTAATTTAAACTAAGCGTATTTAAAGTTTAAATTAAAAATAAATGTTTTAAAATAATAAAAAAAATTTTGCGACCAATTTTGATTGCACTTTTCAAGTCTGAGTTAAACTTCAGTTATGGCATAACTAACTTTTAACATAAAAAATAAATTTTTAATTATAATTTTTTAAAAAAAATCACAGTTAACTAAAGAAAAATGTAATTATTGCATATTGATTGGTTAAGCAATAAATATTTATAACTAGAACAAAAATAAGAACTGAAAAACAAAAGTATTCATCAAGGTATATAATAAACTTTAAATATTATTTCTGGGAAATTTAATTTCGGTATTTAATTTTGAGATGAAAGAATTAAAGGAACTAGAAAAAATATGCTATCAGGTAACACTAAAAAATTTAAATTTTTAAATAATTCTGTTTTTTAAGCGGCAAGTTTAAAGGAATGCTTTTGTAACAAAATTGGTAGCAAAAAAATTTAAAAGAAGAAGAATCTGTAATTGAAATTCAATGAAAACAAAATAGTGTAAACACTAACCATTGGTTTCTAACATAATTGTAAGAATCATACAAGCATTATAAGTGTCTCTTGAGGTAATATTTTAAAGAAAAGTATATTTACTATGGATCACAATTCGGTAAGTAAATTGTATACACTTGGACCCAAAATTGGATCTGGTAATCAAGGATGTATATTCTTGGGAACCCACATTGAAAGTGGTGAAAAAGTGGCAATAAAAGCTGAAATGGTGAATGACAAAAGCTCTCTTCCTTGGGAATTTGATATGTTTACTTTGCTACAAGGAGGAACGGGTATACCAAAATTACTTCAATTTGGTACAGAAAGTGATAACTACGTTATGGTTATGGAACTGATGGGCCATTCATTAAGTGAATTATTTGAGAAGTGTTCTTCTAAGTTTTCGTTGAAAACTGTTTTGATGCTAGCAGATCAATTAATTTCTAGATTAGAATTTATTCATTCGAGAAATATTATTCACCGTGATATTAAAGGTGAAAATTTCATTATGGGTCTCAATGAAAAAAAGAACCAAGTTCATGTAATAGATTTTGGATTTGCAATGAAGTATATTGATGATGAAACCCGTAAACATATTCCCTATCAACGACGTGCCAAATTTGTAGGAAACTTAGCCTTTTCGTCAATGTCGGCAAGTCGTGGTATACAACAGTCCAGAAGAGACGATTTAGAAGCCTTGGGCTACTTGCTTCTGCAGTTCTTGCGCAAGTTACCTTGGGTAACAAAGTATGAAAACATGACTAACGGAGGAAATTTGCAGGAATTGGTATTGAGTATGAAATTGAAAATGCCTTTGAAAGAACTCTGTGCCGGATATCCCGCAGAATTCTATGAGTATCTGCTATACTGCAGAGGACTACGTTTTGCAGAAACACCGGATTATGAATATTTGCGATACATTTTTAGTGAGTTATTCGATCGAAAAGGATTTGTATTTGATTATAAATACGATTGGAACCACCTGGACAATAATGATGCATAAATCATATGTAGCATTTCAATAAGTCAGGTAATATAAGAACAGTTACATATAATAAATAATCATTTAATCCTAGTCCTAATACCTTTATATTTCTTTTTCAGAATTGACGTATTTTGAGATCTTACCATATATACCCAAAGGACCCCAGCAAGACAATACTGGTTAACCAGAACTTTTTTACTATCACCTACAACAAGAATAGTACAACAAGGCAGCTTAGCTTATCCCCAAGGTATAAGAATAAATAAATCATACTATCCGTAACATGTATTGTTAGCAATATATGTCATTTTGTGATGAATAACTGAAAACCATCTGACTAAAAAGGAAGTGGGAAACAGGAATCTCTTTCTGTTATGAAAATGAAGTTTAAATATTAATAGCTTGCCAAATTTATTGAAGTAATATCTTAATCATAATAGTAATATCTAAATACGAGTATCATTGTAGGAACTGGTTATCTTTAAATTATTTCTTAAAATTGGGATTTTTATTCCCACCACTAGTATTTCTACCACTAGTAATGTGCTAGTACTTATTCATCTAACATTAGTAAAATAAAAATCTTGCGTAAATTAACATAAATATGTAATAATAATATATTCAAAAAAATAAATAAAAATTCTATTACTTAAACAACTTGTATATCATTTCGTTCAATAAATTTCTTAGTAGTACATTATGTAGGAGTATATTATTAAGTTCGTTTACTATCGAAATAGTTAGTTTGCATGTGGACAATTAATCACGATAACACAATATGATAATACACAATTATAAAATACAATATTAGTAAAAAACATAAATGCATAGCATTTATATTTAATTTATCTAATTCTCTGGTTTCTGTTTTTATTTGCACATGCCAGAAGTTGAACAACAAGTTTTATTGTAATAAGTAATTAGCATAGTCTAATAATAACATTGTCTGTTGACCCTTCTTTATAACAGACATTGTCATAAGATCATTTTATGCATATTTTATATATACTATTTGTTGAATAATTAATTAGGCGGCAAAGCGTTGTCAACTGCAACTATCACAAGCAGAAATGATGAAAAAAATCTACTGTACCGCGGTACTTTATAATAAATCGTACATACTTTTGAATTATACATATATACTCGAACAGTAAAGTGGGTTATATCCGAATATAGTATGGCCAGTAGCGAAATGAGTAACTAACTACTAAGAAGATCTTATACTGAATTAAGATGCTCAATAAAGTAGACATAGCGGAGACAAAGGTAGACAAACTGCGTGCCCGTCTATGGTCCATGAGACGAAAATTCTACAGAAAATTATTTATTTATTACAACTATATAATGTAGGTCTATTTACGATGCTTATAGTTACAGAGGCATCGGTTTTGCATTGTTTGAATAAAATACTTGTATTACTATATTCATAAGTCTATCATAAGAGTTCTGTCCTTTTATCTAGAACCTCAATATCCTAAAATTGTAAACTGGTACTACACGGACCAGAGATAATAAGAGATGATCGACTCCATATAAAAATGGCGGGATTTTTGCGGTAATAAGTGTTACTAACTTCAAACTTTAGAACGTCTCGTCCATGTTGGCATATGCGTGAGTGAGGAAGGGGTGAGAGTGTGGTAGACTCATATTAAAAATCATAAATTAATTTATAATATTTAATAAAATTAATTGACTAGTATAATATAACATTTATTAAATTATTTGAATAAAATAATATAATGTTTTTAAAATGAAATGCGAGATTTATCACTAGGTAAAAACAATATTTTGCACTCTACACATAAGTATAACGCACTGTTAATTACACTTAATACAAATAAATATTTTTAGCACAATGAAATCTCTAATGAAAAACACGATGCACTTTAAGGACGTCTGCACACGGGTCGACTGATTGCAAACTAGCCGCGCAACGAACGAAAAAACGAGCCATGTCGAGCCGTGTTTTCTAACTCAATAAAATTTTTAACAATAGCATAATAGGGGATTTTATTGTGTCGTGTTCTTAAGTATTTGTATGTATGTATATATTTAAATACTTTTGAAAAATATTTGTGCATATCTCTGTTCATGATATTCACCATCAAAAGCACGCAACGAAATTGCCCTGCGACCTAGAAACACAGTCGCTCAAAACCAATTTTAATCAGTTTAGTTTCATTCGTGCCGTGCGTTCTCTTACTCGTATACACGTGCGCTATCTCACTCACAACACAGTTCCATTCTCATTCGGTTCGGGCAGATTCGGGGCTCGGCTTAAATATGCTGATTAATTGACATTAATTGTTGTTTCATACCAAAAAGACTCACTTCCGTTAATAACCGTGAAAAAACCGTCAAAAAAAAGCATACTTCATGTCAGAGAATATACCTGATATCTCTATCCAAATAATATTCTCTCTCTCTATCTGTCTCAGTCATACCCTGAACTATAAGTATACTGAACTGTAAATCACTCAAGCCTAACTTCAACTCTGCGAGTCACCCAGAGACACCATTCATTTGTCTGCTCTTGCTCCCGCTACATCCCACTCTTATCCCACTAGTACGAGGTAATCGATGATTAAATAAAAGTACAACCAGTAAATAGCTTCATCTAAAAGTAACTAATAATTTGGCATTAGAAATAATAAAACATTTGCAAATATTATTCTGAAATAAATTACGGTCTCGAAAATTATTTTCCGCAATTCATTTGTGGTTGTAAATAGATCTGAATGTAGTTACACTTCTAACTTCCGGCGTTATGTACCGTGACGCGACGGTCCATGCTGATGGTTATTCCGGATACGGTGGTATACCCATAGCTGTCACAAGTTTCTGTCTGTTTGTTTGATATAATAGCAAATGCATGTTAATTGTTGGTGTAACAGAGAGCAGGACTTCAAAGTAAACTTAAGCTTTCATACAGTTAGATAAATCGTTTTAAACTAATTCATAAGTTATTTTGGGGAAAGTTAATTTTGTTATGCGATTTATGAAATAATATTTTACCGGTTATATTTGGGTCCACTCTCGTATATACAACGTGTCCCAAAATTCAACAATAAGCGGGACCCAGAGGATGGACTTGCTCATGACTACTTGAGAAAAAAAGTGTATCTCATTTTTGTTTTGAAATTACAAAAAAAATTTAAAATCTTTCGAAAATTGTAACCCTTTAAGATGTTTTTAACTATCATGGCCACAATTTTTCAAATATTTCTGATTTTTTTTTGTATCGGCAACCTATTTTTTATCGAAAAATCAATCAAAATTATTTTTTTCCCGCATATTTTGAAAGATTTTTACTTTCAATCCACTTTCACTCATCGTGGTGTAAAAAAAAGTTCATACATACTTACATACAAAAGCTCATACTACTATGGCAATTTTTTTTTAAAATTGACGCAACTATTCAAGATTCTAAAATAGTATAATACTAACAATTTTTCATTAATTTTATAAATTTATGACATTATTTACATTACAGTTAATGTTCAAATTGTTTGTCACCGACATTAATACAGGCACGACATCGCCTTAAAAAAGTTGTTGTATATATGTATATATATATATATATACGCGTATAAAAATATATATTTATACACCCACGTTCAGTAACATGAAAAATATTGCTTGATTATTTGGATTTGTTCGTTAATTTATATTTGATCCAAACTGTAAATTGTTTTTTCACCGGAAACCAGCTTTTTGAATTCTATATTTGTATACTCGTATACCCGTACATAGAATAAATAATGCATTAAAAATGACACGAATAAAAAACATGTCTTTTAATTTGCAAACTATATTTTAAAAAAGCGTTGAAATGCAAGTACCAGTACTACATGTATGGTATATAATTTCTCCATAAAGTATATTTTGAAGTGTTAAGTAGGACAAAAGAAATATAACTTAAAAATAAACGCGTCAAACAAAATTGACGGACATTTATTTATCTTTTAACACATTTTAGAATATCGTCACTAAGTCAGACATGATTCTATTAAAATACAGAAGTGTTTGATTCGGTATAAAAATACCCTCGTTCACATTTAACCTTTATCAGAAATTCAAACATCATGTCAGTTAATGACGTCATCCCTTTGTAAGGATATCAACTACTAACGTACCGTCACTCCAATCACGCTTCAGTTCGAATCACTTGTTGCATCCTTTGAATATTTAAATTGATATATAAATCTAAATATTTTCACAAAGCTTGAATAAATAATATTGTATAAAGAACATTATACTCTCAAAGCACGTCGATTATGGAAATAAATATAAAAATATAAAGCACTTCATAAAATTTAAGAGGAAGATTTAGATAATCTGTATACCTCTTCAGATTTAAATGTCACAATTACGTAGAACATCATCGTTTTGTTGTACGACAGGTGCAGACACGTTAAAATTTATTTTCGCTCTTTTGTCCCCTATTATATTCCCTTCCTATATAAAGTTGTGGGACAATTTCACGAGGGGATGAATACTCTTATAAAGGTAATGTTCATGTTCAAGATATGGTAATATATTGGTCACAATTTTCAACATTACCAGAGGCGCAATAAGTACGAGCTTAAGATTAAAGATATTATCATTACTTCGCTGTAACAAGTGCGAATTATTATCACTGAAATATGTAGCCGAAATCGTTCATTTTTTACCCGCTAAAACCAATAATTTTGAACATAATAAATACAATAAAAAGTTATTTAATAAAATATTGATATACAATATTTAATTATGTTATGTTAAGTTATGTCAAAAAGTACAAGTAACTATGTTTAGAGGATCACAAGATCAGTTATGTACCTTTAAGTTCGATGCCCGGAACAGAGGTCTATTTTCTGGGTTTAGTTTTAAAGAAAGGTTAAATAATTACGTGCATATATAATCATAAACTCATTTATCAGTTTGCGATGTAACCTATATATAGGTCCTCTGGTCTCGGCCTCGAACTTAAAGGTACATAACTGATCTTGTGATCCTCTAAACATATTTACTTGTACTTCTTGACATAACTTAACAAAAATTCTAGTAACGAAAATTATTTTTAAGGAGAATAAATGAAAGCGAAGCTAGAGGAAACGTATGCTGAGTAAACGTAATTTTGTTTGAAATGTATATAATAACACTATTTTTGTAATTTAATTACACATAATGTCGCTCGTAGACGAAAGCAACTTTGTACACAGAGTATAAAGAATAAATGATGAGAATTATTCTAATTAACCAGTATGACGCAATCGACCCTAGGAAAATTCATTTACTCTAAGCGTATTTAAAGTTTAAATTAAAAATAAATGTTTTAAAATAATAAAAAATTATTTGCGACCAATTTAGTTTGCACTTTTCAACTCTGACTTAAACTTCAGTTATGGCATAACTAACTTTTAACATAAAAAATATATTTTTAATTATAATTTTTTAAAAACAGTTAACTAAAGAAAAATGTAATTGAGATATTTTGATTGGTTAAGCTATAATTATTTTTAACTAGAACAAAAATAAGAACTGAAAATAAAAGTATTCGTCAAGGTATATAATAAACTTTAAATATTATTTCTGAGAAATTTAATTTCGGCATTTTATATTGACATAAGAGAATTAAAGCAACTTAAAAAGAATTAAAAAATTTAAATTTTTAAATAATTCTGTTTTTTAAGCGGCAAGTTTAAAAGAATGCTTTTGTAACAAAATTGGTAGCAAAAAAATTTAAAAGAAGAAGAATATGTAATTGAAATTCAATGAAAACAGAATAGTGTAAATTGGCGTAAACACTAACCATTGTTTTCTAAAATAATTGTCAGAATCATACAAGTATTATAAGTGTCTCTTGTTGGAATATTTAAAAAATATATTCACAATGGATCACAATTCGTTTAGTGCATTGTATACACTTGGTCCCGAAATTGGATCTGGTTATCATGGATGTGTATTCTTGGGAACCCACAATGTAAGTGGTGAAAAAGTGGCAATAAAAGCTGAAATGGTGAATGACAAAAGCTCTCTTCCTTGGGAATTTGATATGTTTACATTGGTACAAGGAGGAACGGGTATACCAAAATTACTTCAATTTGGTACAGAAAGTGATACCTACGTTATGGTTATGGAACTGATGGGCCATTCATTAAGTGAATTATTTGAGAAGTGTTCTTCTAAGTTTTCGTTGAAAACTGTTTTGATGCTAGCAGATCAATTAATTTCTAGATTAGAATTTATTCATTCGAGACATATTATTCACCGTGATATTAAAGGTGAAAACCTTGTTATGGGTCTCAATGAAAAAAAGAACCAAGTTCATGTAATAGATTTTGGATTTGCAATGAAGCATATTGATGATGAAACTGGTAAACATATCCCCTATCAACGACGTGTCAAATTTGTAGGAAATTTAGCCTTTTCATCAATGTCAACAAGTCGTGGAATACAACAGTCCAGAAGAGACGATTTAGAAGCCTTGGGCTACTTGCTTCTGCAGTTCTTGCGCAAGTTACCTTGGGTAACAAAGTATGAAAACATGACTAACGGAGAAAATTTGCAGGAATTGGTATTGAGGATGAAATTGAAAATGCCCTTAAAAGAACTCTGTGCCGGATATCCTGAAGAATTCTATGAGTATCTGCTATACTGCAGAGGACTACGTTTTGCAGAAACACCGGATTATGACTATTTGCGATACATTTTTAGTGAGTTATTCGATCGAAAAGGATTTGTATTTGATTATAAATACGATTGGGACAACCTGGACAATAATGATGCATAAATCACACGTCAATAAGCATTTCAATAAGTCAGGTAATATAAGTACAGTTACATATAATAAATAATCATTTAATCCTAGTCCTAATACCTTTATATTTCTTTTTCAGAATTGACGTATTTTGTGATCTTACCATATATACCCAAAGGTCCCCAACAAGACAATACTGGTTAACCAGAACTTTTTTACTATCACCTACAACAAGAATAGTACAACAAGGCAGCTTAGCTTATCCCCAAGGTATAAGAATAAATAAATCATACTATCCGTAACATGTATTGTTAGCAATATATGTCATTTTGTGATGAATAACTGAAAAGTTTGATGAATGATAATGATTCCAACATATTCCAAAAAGTGTACAAACCATATGACTAAAAAGGAGGTGGGAAACAGGAATCTCTTTTTGGTTTGAAAATGAAGTTTAAATATTACTAGCTTGCCCAATTTATTTAAGAGACTTAAGGCATAGTATACACAATACTTTTCTAATATTTTTGATGATTAAATCATAATTATAAATTATTTTTGTATCTTAGTTATGTATTAACTTTTCATCCAATACTTACTACTCAATAATTTTTAGTCATTGATTGTATGATAATCATTACATTATTAAAATAAGAATCTTGCGTAAATTAACATAAATATGTAATAATAATATATTCAAAAAAATAAATAATAATTCTATTACTTAAACAACTTGTATATCATTTCGTTCAACAAATTTCTTAGTAGTACATTATGTAGGAGTATATTATTAAGTTCGTTTACTATCGAAATAGTTAGTTTGCATTTGGACAATTAATCACGACAATACAATATGATAATACATATATATATATATATATATATATATATATATATATATATATATATATATATATATATATATATATATATATATATATATATATATATATATATATATATATATATATATAGTTGCCAATATAGTCAACGTTGATGATAGGACTCTACATCGGACATAGGCCAAAGTTAATTAATTTAATGAAGATATTAAGCAAGAAAGACTGTCAATTAATAATAAATCATTTATACAACAATAATGCTTACCATATAACTTTTGAATGATAGTTGGGAAAAGAAGAACTGGAATACAGAAGAACAAAGGAATAGTTTAAAGAAGGGTTTAAAATTCTGAGATACCAGCCAAACGAGTAAATTTATATTCTTACAACAGCGCAATAAACGTAGTGGATAAAGCTTTTTATATACTCGTATATATATTTATTTCACTTTGAAATAATATATAGAATATTAGACGAATTTTTTACGTTTAACTTTTATCCCTACGAGACTGATAAATAAATGGGCCCACATCAAGGCAGCTTGTTTCTTTTGATTTAAATAACCAACGATATTTTATACTTAAACATAAAAGACGTAGTTTATTTATTAAATAATTTTTGATTCGAATTTAGTATTTCTAATATATGCTTTGAAACAGAAATCTATAATAAGACAAACGATTGAAAAACGAGAAGTATTGCTTTAAGCTTCAAGCAAATATTTTTCCTTTTTCCTTTTAAAAGTAATAAATACGTACAGCAATCGAACTCGAATTCGAACTCCAGAGAAACATCTAAGAGTTTAGAAATAATAAATTAGACGCTATATGAGATGTTATACTCACTAAAAGTATTAGGAACCGGAAATTCAAACCTATGTACTTCGTTCAAAGATTTTTTATTTTTGTGCATCATATTTTATTAAATTAGGAATTAAATATTACAAAAACTGTTGTACCATTTACATATTTAATTAAAAACTTCATTTTATCCTAAATTTTCCTTATATCTATTGAAACCTTTACAATCCACATTTTTTATAATCATATATTATTCATTTTAGTTTCTGGCTCCCAATTTTAATTAAAAAAGGAACCGCTCATAAAAATGACAACTGGAATTATGTTTTTCGGTTCAACTAATGAAATAAACAATTGCTCCTACGGTTGCGTTCATGTCAAAATTTTGGGAAATAAGGTTTATTTAGTTACCGTTATCTATCAATTAATTATTAGACGCAAGCATTGCCGAATGCCATAACTTACATAAAATGCTCGAACTCTTTCTTATATTCTTATTATATCATAATTTAATATATTATAGTTTATTTTCTCTAGAGCAACTTTCGACTGCGAACTCTGTACTACTGGTGTAATCACTTAACTGTTTTAGGGGTTTCTCTCAGAGAGAATATTTCAACCAAGGGGTGATATATTAAAGTACTAATAAAGTTTTAAGATCTTCTTTTAGGGAATGTTAAAGGATGTTTGAAATAAATTTTATTCTAAACAAAAAAAAAATCAGTTTTAACACAGAATTGTGTGAAATAAACTGCTTTAAGCACTAAACAACTGCATACATGGATCTTTGGTTTTGTTACATTTTATAAATGTGTTAAAATATATGTAGAACGTAATTTACATAATACTGGTGAAATTGTACGTATAACGGAAACAAACTTTCTGAAATGCACTCTGAACTAAAAGAATTTCCGTTTCAGGCATTGTGGGTTGCGGTTATACTTTTATGTAGCGGAGAGGCTCTCAACTTTTTATCCAGCCGCGTAACGAAAATTATTACGTAAGCAAAGTTAAGATAAAAAGAGTTATCACTAATGAAATGAGATAAATTGTCACCAGATGTAGTTAAAGTTTTAAACTTAATTTACTCTAGTAACGTAATAATAATTTATGCCCTCCTTATCTTTCAGTGTTTCAAATTTTTATTAACTGTCGCTAAAGTAAAGAAGAATTAATAAATGATGTGTCAAAATCAATATTTTCAATTATTATTATTTTGTTATAATATTTATTTTGAACGCTAGGATTAAGAAAACTGTAAATCTTATCCGCTAAACAACAAACCTCCTAAATATTCACAATAATAGTCAAAAAAAAAAATCCGTGATATATTTCGTTGAACTTTTCCTTACGTGTGGTGTGACATGCTACATATTAAATAAAATTGATTATTATTGTTAAACGTTGTTTCATTTCCAAAGGCTTAAAAATACTGCATATAATATGTAATCCGAGTGTTTGAGCACATAATCAATTTAACTTTAATAAAAATCAAACTCAGTCTACGACAAGCTTAAATATTTCCGGTTGTCTCTTAGTAAAGTAATTAAAGGAACAAAACAAGCAGTACCAAAGCTACAGAAAGTTTACCCTATCTAATCTTAAACCCATATGCTCAATTAGAGATTCTAAGTTTTTCAAAATAATCGTAAGAAAAGTTGGAATAGTTATATCACAAAACATCAGTTTCACCATAGATTTGTGCAGGGTTCCTATGTTAAAAATGCCAATTTTAACAGTCAAAATCGAAAAATTTAATACCGTGAGGAATATGAAAATTCTACGTATAAAGAACATTACTATATATAACTATATATATATATAAGATGATCGTAAAGTGATTTTCTTGGGAACGCCCTTAATTATTAATGTCTTTTGCAATATAGTACTGGTGTTGTCCTAATAGAAGAATCTATCAATATAGAGTCTGCACTCTGCACAGTATTGTAGAAACTCAGACATGGTTCACAAAACAATTCAATGCGATTATAGGATTGTTTATCTAGGGTTTGTGAGATCTTTTGATCTTTAATTTAAAACAAAATGTAATTATTTTCAATAAATACCACTTAACAAATATACAGATATACTCGTATATATAAAATACAATAAGAAATATAGATCAGAACGCTATTGTTATTAAACAAAAGAAGACATCAAATAAATAAATTTACTTACAAAGACTGATAAATAAGCTTTAAGGCATTACATTTAAAATAATATGATTGTCTTTGTTGAATTATTTTCTTCGCTCGTAACTGTTAATTATAATTCAATTAATCAAGTTTTCCTTTGTTTTATTTCAGTTCGTCAATAAGCTCTTAATTGCTTTAACAGATGAATATTGTTTTCTCAATTATTATTATGTATCATTAATAAACTAAACATATAACACTAAATATATAAAACTCTATAAGGCATCAAAGTATTTTTATTATATTTTTATTATGTCTTTTCCCCGCCTTTTGATCGGTAATAAGCAAAATCCTTTGTAGACTAGAGCGCAAATATGATTTGCAATTGCACTATCGTCCATAATACATAACACTCAAGTTTTAAAAAATAAAATATACTGTTTCTTTTGTGAACAGAACAGGCCTAAAGCTAAATTAATTTGACTTTTCATGAGTTAGACAAGTTATGGCTTTTTTTCTAAACATACAAAACTGGTTGAATAAATTCGCACAAACTACAAAGGATGCTAATCTATTAACTTATATGTTATACCGGTGTGAAAAACTTTTTCCGACATATGTTCGATGTCACATGTTGGAGTAGCATTAATACATTAGTACATTAGACAAACCATGTCCTAGCAAAGCTACTGCTTATTTTACCGTGTAGTTTCCATTAATTATTGGCAATTATTATCGATTGCTAGTTAACAAACTTTGATGGTTAACTGCGTAAATAAACAAATGAAATATGTAATTAATGTGCATTAAAAAACCATAATCTTTTTATTAATTGAAAGTTCGTTCTGTAATGAAATAATAATGAGATATTCTTCAAAATAAACTTTTTAATAAACTTTTAATACTTAAGTTGACAATATTGTTTTAATTGTTAGAAGAGTTCTTTCCGTACTTAACACCATTCATTAAAAATTAATTCTCTTTATAGACTGAGAATTATTCATGCACTTATTTCTTTAATGAAAAATGTATAGCAAAAATAAAATTAAAACTCTTGATATAAAATATGTAACCAAGTACAAGTAGAATCGTAAACCAATTTGTACTGGATCAGAAGCACTCGCAAACAAAACATTTAATGGGATACATAAAAAGAGCAGAAGTTGTTTTAGGGAAATAATTGTTAAGTTTGTCTCTTACTTATTTATGCATAACCATGTAAATTTAGCAGGACTGTCAGTATGGGGCGACACAACACAACACGAAATGAAATGATTGTTAGCCCTGTGCACTGGGTCTTTTAAGGAACAGTTAAAATTTCAAACTCCTACTTCTCTCTCATGAGTACAGAGCGCGCTTCACCTATGCCTCCTAAAAAATCTAGGTAGTGGTAGGGACTTAAGGTTCCAGCAGCGTCCGGATCTGGCAATTTACCGGCAAAAGCGAGCCAGTGTAACATCCCTAAAAGGGTCAGCGTAAAAACGACGTTAGTATTTTTCAATGTTAGTAAATGCACTTTTTTTTGCTTTTCTCGTTGTTTTACAGTTTTTTCATTGTTTAAATTAATGTTTTATGTAATATAATATATTATTTCTTAGATTATATGTGTAGATTTTTTTTTATTAGTTTATCTTTTTACTACAATAAGTTTTTGAAGATGGGTGATAATTCAACGTTAATTCTCTTTTTGTCACTAATTATTATTAAATATTATTTTATAACTTAGTACTTTGTATTTTCAACAATTAAAGCTTATTTTGTGCCGAATAATCACCGTTCTGTTTATTATGACATGGCAGAATCCGTAAAATATTCTCCACTTTCAGGTGCATAAATAATTCAACTTTTTCGAGCCCACATCAAAGACACTACATTCTTTCGAAAGCTTATAGTCTAAGATAAAAAAGTCTACAACTGTTTTTCTTAATATTTGTTTGTTATAAAGTTACGAATTTTTTAACTATATACCGTTTTTTTGCGTTTTTACTATTTGTCAATTTTTGTTTACAACGGTTTTAAACTTTGAACTTTAGCAACTTCTGTACCATGTAGTAGACACTTCAAGAAGTAATCCAGAATTTTCTCAGTTTTTTTGAAAGCTTAGAAAACTCTAAAAATTTAACTGTTCCCTCAAAGACCCAGTGTACACACCATGACTCGAAAAATATAGTGTTCACACGGAGGGTTAAATTAGGCAGTCATTTTGAACAGCTGCGATCCGACTGTTGTCCAATGTAATAACCCACTAATAGGGAAGCATATTATTCTTCAATGCTCCAAGTGCTCATCGCACAGATAAGACTGTAATATCCATGAAGACAATAAGCAGATATTTGAAAGGAGAGAAAGTCTGAAAAACCTTATTGTCTTTATCAATGAAACTAATTTAATCTCTTTATTTTAAATACCCATAGACGTATTTATAAACTATAAGTTATGCAATACAAATGTTTATAAATGCATATAGTATTTTTAGTTCTAATAACTGTTAAACTTTCATGCTTGATAAATATTAAAAAAAAACAACTTAAGTTATGATCATTACAATTGTGTGTACATTTTTTTGGGACATTCTGTGAAATTGAATCCTCTGCAATTCTTAATCTGACATATTAATTTTTTGTCTACTTGCTTACCTAGCACGTGCTGGGCCTACGTATAAACACTTCATCCAATTATATTACACAGGTTAAGCGATAAGCCAGTAAAGGAAAGAATCTCGAATAGGCTCACTTTCAATAAAGATGTATCAGCTTTTATAAAATAATTGTATAAAGATAAGAAACAGTTTGGATAAGTATTCCAGATGTCTAGTTGGTAATTGGTTTATTGGTTGTAATAGATTTCTAACCCATCTTTAAAACTTATCACGTATTTTCATATAACAGCATCAGTTTTGGATACGTTTTCAAGATGTTTACATCACGAACACGTTCTGGGTAGTATAAACAGAAGTGCTAGGTTATCACGTTTACAATGGAGGGTCACTGTATTCACTAAACGCGAAATGTATATAATACGTTAAATATCGAAAACATTTAATGTAAAAGAAATCTGCTAACATTTCATATATTATTTTATTGTAATATTTTTAAGCAAATGTATGTCCAAAATGTCCATAAATAATTCGCAATTTTTTGCAGATTTGATTCTGTAATATTTACGTTTTGTGACAGGAGAATACAGTTTTGATTTTGACGCATTTATCTTATATATTACAATGTAAACAAATAGGCATATTGGCATATAGGCATATTGTAATATTACTAACAAATTATTATAAATTACTATCACTACGAAGATATTGTTGAATAATAGCTAGACGTCACTGTGGCCCAGAGTATTTATACTTGACGCCAGACTGCTATGTCTTTGGGTTCGATCCTTGGTTTCGAGCTTAAATATAAAATTTATGAAGCAGTGTAGTAGCACACATATATGAGGTTAGTGGTAGGACTAAAAAAAAAAATTCTAGCTGAACAAATAAATTCCTAAGCCACTGATAGCATCAAAGCAGGTTCATCCTATGAAGAGGAAACCAAATTGAATTGAAGCTAGTCAATGATATTTCTTTGGTTGTCAATGGTATTTTTTTTAAAATATGTTATTTGTAAAGATTGGTGCATAATAAATATATATTAAAAATTCTACATTAGTAGATTACACAAATTTATACTGGAAACAATTAGATTTGTAGCTAAACATTTTCTTACAAAACCACCACCCAGTGCTGATTATATAGTATACCTTAAAAAAAGATAATAATTTTAATATTTTCATTGCCTAGTTGAACATAAATTTATACAAAAAAATCCAATTAAAGTAAACAATGGGACATCATTTCAAATTCTGTATGATATCCGTTGAACAATGGAATATACTTAAAAGGTTTTATTTTTCTCCTCTAGAAAATCCTTTTTATTTATAGTGTGCCAGATAAATCATCTTCGTAGGTCTCTGACTTTAAGGAGTTATGATTCAAATTCAGACAACTTTGTTATGATAATAAGAGAGTTTGAATTTCATTTTGATTCAAATATAAAATAAAAATCTTTGTACAACTGTCGTTATAGGACATCTTTTAATTTAAATACTTCAGTTGTATTATAAAGAGAAATAAATTAACATATTCAATTAAAATGAAATTAAAACCACTTTCTTTTAAATTATAACAGATAAGGGGGAAAATATAAGTTTAGTTTAGACATTTCTTGTTATCACAAAATGCACAAATGGGAGAATATAAATGTGCCATAATTACGTAACAAATACAGATGTGCATTAACAATGGTCGGAAAGTGGTAGGGGTGGGGGAGGGTTTAGTTTAGCATGAGAGTTGCCTGTGGTGAATGTCAGTAAATGTGTGTACATTCAAAGAGAAAATATAAAATTTAAAAGTGTCAAACCACCACAGATTATGAACAATATTGTATTCTACGTACTTCTAGTAGGTTACGTTCTAGATACTATTGGGTATTTGAAAACATAACTAGTACTCTGTGGTCAGCTCTGTACTAAGCTATGACAGTCTCTAGAGTGGTTGTTGAAAGTACATGTTTAGGTTGTTTTTCCATTTTAAGTCTAGCGCTGTTGGAACCGAATATGCACGTATCCGGAGATGTTCAAAAATAGTTTTCACAAGTATTTAAATACAAAGTGAAACGTATGTTAAAAATAGTGTTGAAATAAAATACTTTTTATGTTACTGATGTAAATGTTATTTATATCGCATATTTACAGTATTAACTGTTTTTCAACTTTTAACTTATGAACAGTAGTAACTGTTTCTTTAAATAATTCATCTTTCATTTTTCAGCTATGAAAATTTACTGGATAAATAAAGCGAATAAAGACATTTTACTGGAGCGAAACTTAGCAAACAAGTATTATATTTTAAAAACATTTTCTATACGAATATAATATACTACATCATCCTCATTTCTTCAACTTCATCATCATCATCAAGTCCAATATTCTAAGCGCTTACTAAAATTGTAACACACATTCAGTTTATTTCTGAGTCAGATTTTCCCATATGCATCAAAGTCTTTAATTTTGTTTTGTCAGTAATTGTTTTTTCTCTCTTTTTCCAAATAGAAAATAGGTTTGTAAAAGTTTTCAAAGAAAATCCTATATTCTTAAAAGGTATTTAAATATGAAATAGGAAATAGGTATTTTATATTTTGTATTTGCATTTGAAATAAATGTATTTGAGAAAGTCGAGTCAGTTATACGTATTATTGATGCGTCAATCTTTGTGGCCTATTTCGGTCCTTTTTGGATTCACAAGCACAGAAAACGACATATATAGCCGTGCCACAAAGATACGCTTCTAATGTGAGAGAAACATCTAAATTCAAATCCATCTAACCAGACACTTTGTCTTTATATGTCGACAAATGGTAGTAGGGAGGAAGATAAGAATGTAAATGACGTCGTTTTTTGTAAAGTTTTATCCCTTTATTTATAAAGGGTTAATAATGGTTATTTAAATCGTTAATAACTCCTATAATATTGCGAACTGAATAAAAATAATAATCATATTTGATGTTTAGATAGCCAACTTTATCAATATAAAGTAATATATAATCAATGGTGTAGTTTTATATAAATTCACTTCTGGTTCGCAACAAACTGTCAGTCCCTTTTGCTTTCCCTTCAGAAATGAATGTATTATTACAACAAGGTTATTTTTTGAACGCAAGTGAATTTTATAAACAATATCCATTCCATCTATTACGGCAACATATTGAAACCAAAGAAAATGTTTAAGTATAATTTGAATATTAAAAAAACATATGTGCTAATAAAAAGGCTTTTTGTAATCATTCAATCATAAACTTTACAAAGTGCCAGGAAAGAAAACGTTCTCGAGTGTCATGCCATGAGACGAAGGAAAATATTATTTAAACCAGAATTCGAAGCGAAGGGTTGAAATATTTAAGAGAATATGCGCTATAAACACATCAAAGTTAAAGTTATTACTACACGTTATACTGTGTTAAGGGCGTTTTACACGATCAGAAACTAGAGCTCGAAAATTTAAGGTATTTTGAGGATTGGTTTTTTATATTAAAAATAATGAATGAAGACTCATTATTAATTGAAATTTGTAATTGAAAGTAATTGTAAATTATTTTAAAAAGTGCGCTGAAGTAAACCCTGTCAAAAAATTGGACCTGGACGTGTTGCCGATTTTGGCTCTTCTATTTATCTAAAAACTAAAAACCAAGAAAATTATTAATTAGTATGAGTACAAGTTAAGATAAATCAGATTAAAGTTTTAAGTATGCTATGGCTATATGGCTATTGATATATACTAAAACGGCTGTAGAAACGAAAATATTGTCAATATCCTCACAAAAATTTAACAGTATATTCTTAAAAGACTATACTTTCGAAAAATCAAAATCGATTTTTTGAAAAGTCTAGTCTTAAGTACATGTAAAAGTGTTTAATGAGAATATTATCAGGATCACAAAAATAACCTTTAACTCTTTTCTCCTTAGCAAGTAAAATAAACAAAATTCTTTCACTAATCCCCAAGTTCCTTTACAAATACAACTACAAATAATACTAAGTGGTTTTAAAGATTGTAAATGGAAAAATCTGGATTCTTGAGCACTGTCTATGTGGTGGTACATCTAGTGGGATGATTAGTGCGGACATGCTTGACGGATTAATGTCAGCTTAGTTAGTGTCTCGAAATATCACTCCCCCTTCCCACTCACCTCAACCCATACTCCGTGGGAATACTCACATACTGTACAGTCTTTCCATCCACCCTATTTGACAACCGACGTCCTGACAGACGTGATGTATTAAACTAAACAAAACATTTAAATTCGAACATACTCGAAGTTCGACAAACGAATATATTTATTCTGAAAAAAATTACAGAGCAATACGAAAAAAGTTTTAATGTTTCAAGAAAAAATATTGATTTATTACTATTAGTTGAATTTAGTTAACAAACCCTGCGTGGAGTTAGAAACGCTTTGCTATCGTAACCATTAATGGAAGAAAATTTGATAATTTTAGGGAATCGATTTTCTTTAAATGTTGATAATTTAAATTCTTTACAATCCAAAATATTCCATTCAGGAAATTAATAAATTAAAAATGTAATAAAACGAAGTAAATAATAGGACTGGCCTTGGAATATAATTTTGGTAAGTATTATTTTTTGGTTCCTTCAAGAAAACATAAATTTACGAACGTGAAGTTTCACATTTTCTCAAGTAATAAAAATCTGTTTTCTGTAACACATGTTGATGTATTCCACCTTTCTAAATATTTCTTTTATGACAGCATAAAGTTTTATTTTTTATTTCAAATATTATTTATTGGCGCCTGGTGTTCATTAGAAATTAAAGTTCACCACGTTTACTTTACTATTTCATACATGGTACCTTGAATTTAAATTTAAAAGAACAATGAAAATATCATGTGGTTCTAAAATGTTTTGGGAATTTAAGAAGACTCGGGATTACCCATATTCTTAGGCCCTCAGCGCACGACGCGACTGGTTGCAAACCTTAGCCCCGAATCTGCCCGAACCGAATGTCATTACAACTGTGTTAATTTATTTTGCATATAATTTATTAAGGGGTTATATGCAAGAGGCTGACAAAAAGCGATTCCTCTAGCATTAATCTTGGAAACACACTTTAACTTATTAATGTAAGAATTTATATTGTTCTATGAAACTATATTGGATATGTTATATCCTGGTTATAATTATTTACTTCAATTATTTCTCAATTTGGGAAAGTGGAAAATGATACTGATATATCCTTAGCACGGTACAGATGTACAGTGATGTATTCATAAATACTACAGCAGACGACATTAATCATAGGTTCACCTCATAATAAAGTGTACTACTGCGTAAAAACTCGAATACATCCTACTCAAAAGGTCGTCGTCGCAAATAGTGGGCTGCAGAACGAGAGCGAACTTATTCAATTATTCAAACTACAGAACTGATACAAAATAAAATTTAAGAAAAATTTAAATACTGGAAACGGATTTTAAATTAATATTCATAAAGATAAAAATAAATATTTTACTATAAATATTCAGTAAAGTAATTATAAGACTTAAAATTCCGAAAAAATGTCAAAGTTATTTTTAGTACCGTACTTAACATGTTTTGTTGCGTCTTATTAGGCGGAAGGAATGTCAGCTAATATATCTCACTCTCTCCTAAATTTATCCTGCTCCATTTCCAGTTCAATCTACTTTGACAAATGAGATCATAAGTCTAAGAATTTATTAGACTTTGTTTCTTTACGTTTTAACTAAAGGGTTAGTTTCCCCCGTTGTATAAAATTCTACTCTATAGCCTACGTATATATACCCGTACAGATACATAAACAGGGTCCAACAAAGTGAACGACAAGTGGGGCGCCCCGGGCCGCACAAGTTTAAGGGGCCTCCAGCTCAGTCAACTGATATAGTATACGCGCTGTGCAGTTTGTTGTAACAAACGCTCGTATTCTATTTTATGCCGTAACTAATTCTAAGTTATTATCAGGTTTTCTTGAGTATACTCGTATTTAAAGTTCATTTGGCGGTGTGCCCAAGTGCACCACCGCAGAGATAGAAAAAAAGAGCGAGGAAAGAGAAGGAAGGGTCGAGTAGAAAATTGTCAGTTCAGAAATTGAGGATTTGCGGAGAGGAGATAAGGAAGACAAGAGGTAGATGGCAGAGATATATCCAAGAAGAAAATAGAAAAGGAAAAGAGCCAAGAAAAAATAATAATGGGAGAAAAACAATGAGTAGGGAGCAAGAAAATATAGGAACAAGAGTAAAAAAAAAATCAAACATTGCTGTTGGAATTCTTAAAAATGTTAGAATAGTTTAGGTTGACAATGAGATGAAATTTCGTGATTTAATATAGATAATAGATAAATAATATTAATTATTTAGATAAAAAAAAAATATTAAGAAATTTTCATCGTTTTGAGGTAGCTGATCAATATGAAATATAAATAGACAGAGTTGACCTTTATGCAATTAAATATACTTGACGTGTTATATCAGCAAACCGATTTACAAATTTATTAGACTTCAACATATTTAAATTACAGATTTGTTAAACTGAGAACATCTGAAATAATATATAATCTTCTATAATATGTAAAGAGGGTAACTAAGGGTGTACGGTGTCTACACACGTCGTATTATCGCTTTATGTATTCTTATGTTTGTAACCTGATATCACCTTCATCTGAAACAACACAGCTTATTATTGATGTTAAATCAATAGAGGGGTTCATATACAGAGGCGGATCCATCAGGTTGGGAATGTAGTGGCCACTAGAGGCCGTAATCATTTGTGGCTGCCAAAACTTCTTCAATTAAAGAAAGACAATAAATCAAAATCTTTCTTGAAGTAACGAGAAGAAACATAATAACTTTAGCGGTTTCACTCTATATGTAAATAACAGCAGAGTTTACTACGTACAATTAATAATCCTGTTTTAAATATAGTATGGATATATGGAGAATATGGATAATTTTTTAATTTATTTAACGTCGGTATATTTCCAATGCTGTCTCATTACCGCCGACCTCATACATCAATGCTGCGTGTTCAATGAATATAGTTGAAAATATCAATATCTCAAATACTAAAATTCTAATATTAGTAGGTATGAAGCATCTGTGACAAGTGTCTAACATGCGTCCCTCCGTCACTAACGCAATAAAGCCATAACTAACCCAAAAATATCCCCTACCACTATATACTGCGAATTTTTCGTTATATATATGGCATGGAAGCTGAAACATTAGAGCATATTATGAATAGATGTAAGGAGAGGTGGAAAGCGAAGTAGACCTGATAGAAATTCTGCAAGGGAAGAAGAAGGGATAAAATGGATGAATCAAGTTAGAAGCAAGATAACGGAAAATAAGCACAAGGGAGATGAAGAGTTTGTATGGTATACACTAGTTCGATTCAAATAACACTGTACTATCGGCCATTAAGGTACATTATGAGTAGGGATCAGGAGAAAGTGATAAGTGGAGTAGGCGTGAAGAAGATATTGCAAGGAAAGTGGAAATGAAGAGTACAGATGGCGGAAGTAAGAAGAAAGAGTAGAGAGAAGGAAGATAAACGAGAGATAGTTTTTAATTGTAAATTTCTATATATACATAAAGAAATGAATTGAATTAGACTTTTCCCATTTGTTAACTTAGAAAATGAAATGAGAAATAAATGTAAACAGATAGTAAGGCCAAAAAGGCATACGCAATAAAATAAATTACAATAATAGTATCAAAAGCAACCAGGCTTTTAATGAAAACAGAATTAAAGGTATGAAATTGTTGTTTGTGGAGAATTTTAAGTGAACGTCTCGTAGAATGTATTCTGCGAGCTAACTTCAATGCCTAATGAGAAATAACATAATTAACCAAAGTGTTGCTTGACGTATTTTAAAGATTATTTTGAAAGTTATTAAACAATATTCATTACGTGTACACTTTTATTATATTTTAGAAAATGAACATCATCATATTTTAGTTATTTTTGTTTACTTTCTAGAGGCTCATCATTATAATTTAGTTAAAACGAATAAATACTTAATTACTTAGGCAGGTAACATCAGTAAATTGTAATTGTAAATATTTGCTTAATATAATATACCAATTTGTTAAATGTGTATTACTTGTTTTTAAATTATTTTTAGAATTTGAAAATGTTTTTAACATATATAGCTAGGATAATAAACAAACATATATAAATACTTTTTAAGACAATTTAGTAATTGAAATAATACGAGTATATGATTCAAAGAAGGAATTGTCGAGAGGGAGGATGTGAATGACGAAAGAATAGAGAAGAAGGAAGGAGCGGCAGCGAGAAAAGAAGTAGAGGAAAGAAGGAGTAAAGCCTAGCGGCAAACACATTAAATAAATATCTATCTATCAGTACTTGTATATGACAAACAATTAAGTTAATAATGATGTATATCTGTAATCAATAATTTTATGTAAGAGTACATATATCACATAATAAATACAACATTTAAATTTGAACTTTGTTGTATCTATGACACAAAAATTTCACAAAGTATTCTTTAAATATTTCTCTTTATCATGTAGTAAATATAGACATAATAATATATTAACTGTGTCGTCAAAAAACATTATCGAAAATATGCTTTTTATGTATCGATTTGACCTTAATCTACATTTTGTGTTTAGCGGTAGATTTATATAACCAGTTTCTATTTTTAAGTGCTTCCGGAAGTTGATTTAATTAATTTAACTATAATATGCAAACTAACAGGGTGCAAAATACTCGTAATTTAGAATAGAACGCTTTTAAGTGAGTTAGTTTAATGAAATCACGTCTTACGATAGTATACACTCCTACTCAAAGTTCCTTAATATACGAGTACGTACGCATACGTTACGAATGTAGTCGTGTTTATACATAATCGTATACTAATCGTCAATATTACGCGAAATCAATTCAAATTATTATAGGTATTTTAATTAAAGTTATAATGGTAATTAACTGTTTGGTTTCAATGCACTTCACAGTTGCTTAATTTAATTTAAAATTAATTTCCGTAATAAATATTCAATTAATAGTTAATGGTCTTGCTTCTAACTTATTAGCTTCAGAATTAAGAAGCACAAATTTCAGCTATGAATCAAGCATACAAAACAAAATAGATATTTTCCTAACAGTATATAATAAATGTAACGCTTGCATGCTTAATGGAATTTGTCTATTATTATATATATTATATATATATATGCCATATACTCATAAAGTTATTAAGTAGCGGTGTTGTCAACATACCATATTAATTATTTTATATATATAATATCAATAAATTTAACAGAAATAACTTCATAATTTATATATAATTACAAATATAGACGACACAGAGGGCGAGAGCATTAAGACTTCACGCAAGACTGCTGTGTGTTCGGGATATCTGTTTAATTTATTATCTATGGTACATACATAATCGTACACTTATTATGTACTACTTATGTAGCGGTAAATGTAATGTATATATACATATATAGCATTGCAGATAAATAAATTACTTAAACAGCAATAAAATAACATATTAACTTCCTTTGAAAAGAAAAAGCTGTATAGAAAACCAAATGAACAGTAATGAGTTAAGAGATCTATTTAAATCATTATTACGTTATAAGTAGCAAACTATGAACAAGTAACTCTTTTAGAAAATAAGAGAAGAAATTTCTAAGAGAGAAAAATATAAAGAAATAAAGAATAACATAAAATCCTAAAAACGTTTTTGTGTATACAAAAGTCTTACAAGGTTATACGACTCTTTAGGTAGAAGAAAACTTTTTTAACTCAGTTTTAGTTATATCCGTAATCATATTTCGTAACTTTTTACTTTTCGAAATATTTCAACTGATTACTCGATTTGTTGTCTAATGTATAATCAAAGCGTCTGGTTTTTACCACAAAACTCTTGTATATACCATAAAAGTACATGTTTGGAGCACTTTCTAAAGAAGACTTTTAGTAAATAAATTTATTTTCTGGTAATGGAATAATAAAACGTACATATGTGTTTGGTGTTCAAAGCAGAATGAGATCAACATTCAGTACTTGTAAAGTAAAGAGAGAAAGGAAGTGAAAATGATTCAGGCTGGGGAATGAAGAGAGAGAGGCAAAAAGAGGTAAGTATGCGAGTATAGGAGTCAGGATAAAGTGAAAAGTGAATTAGGCTTAGAAGAGTTGTTGCAAGGAAAGAGGAAAGGAAAAGTATAGATGACGGGGGAAGGAGAAAGAGAAGGGAGAAGGTTGGGAAGTAAGAGCAATGATATATTTGATTTTTAACAATCAAACTCAAAAGCATATGAAACCATTGAAAAATATTTATAAATAAATTAGTATAAGTGAAGTAAATCCTTCTTGGAAAGACTATAATTATTTTATAACATTTCTTTTTACAAATTGCGAAAATAATTTATCGTTTTCAGTACATACTCGTCATATTTTATTATTATTCAGATTCAGATATTTTTTTTATGATAAACAGTAAAATAAAATCACTAAGTCGTCTACAATTTTATGTCTCTTTATTACCCTGTTTCAAGCACTTACCCTCTTCAACAAAATTATAATTCAGTATTTCCATCAGAGAATCTAAGGGAATTGTATAATGTCATTCAAGTGTTGAAACAGATGGGGAGTTTTGAGCTGAGCTTATAATATTTTTATGATTTTGAATCAAAAAAAATATTTTATTAGGTTAAATGTAATAGCAAAGTAGTAAACTGTAATAATTTAAGGACTTTATATACTAAGACGAAGACGAATACGCAATGAAAATTGTATGTAATATGGAAGATGCAATAGACTAATTAAAAGATACTATATATTGAGTTATTTATTTAGTTTCAATTGAATCGAAATAGGCTTCTGAATCATGACTAATTTTCTATACTAAATTTCTGTACTAAATTACTGTACTAAATAATGATAAATTTGGCTACCAGAACCTTAAATAACCAATTATTTTTTTAAAACTCGTTATATTTCAGAACAAATTAACAATTAAAGTTAACGATCCAAAATTATAGAAAATACCCCTGCATGGTACGCTACGTCCGCTGATTTGTCGTCTCTTTTATTCGACAGAGAAGAATACGTGTGTGTGTGTGATACGTCATTTACTACTAACTGTTGTGCTGTGCATCTCATTAACTTTTATATTACAATAGTTGACATGCTGTAAAAATGAACTCTGTCAACTTTAGGATATTTAAAAAAATACAGACGTCAATATACATAAATTAACCTTTATTTCAATAAAAAAAAACGAAAAAAGGTGGGTGGAAAAGTTGATGGTTTGAAAAGAAATTGATGTGCCGTATTGCGTCAAAATTTTCTTTTGTTCTTCCAGTGAATTTCTCTTATATACGACTCTTACTCAGTGGCTTCAACCTTTATTCCACTTTAATTTTAAATGCACTTGTGTGCAAGTCGTGTTAACCTATCGAAAGCGAGTGAACAGTTATTGGAACCATTAATTATTGATTTCCCGAATCGTATTTAATTTTGTTTGCTGTTTATTGTTGTTTTGCTCCGATTTTACAATGGTTGGTTTAGTAAATTGTAGTTTAAATATTGGTTAATACTTTCGTTTCTTAGCTCTGATTTTGGATCAATTTGAATATAACTGTAGCATAACCAAAAAAATTACAAAGGGTAACTTTTTCGTTAGTTACCTATGGCCTGTCTTTGATAAAACTTGAATTGAAATATCCATTTTATAGATCAATATCATAACTGTAGTTTAAGTAACTATTGAAAAATCGACGCTCTAAATTATATTCTGTCCAGTTGGTGTTTTATCAAGCATAATTATTTATATTTAGTGACAATTAGGCCTTGCCTCATAAGTAGCTACCTAGTGCCGGTTGCTTATTAATGTTTTTGCCATTAGGCACTACATTCTTCTGCATGCTTTCTGTCATTAAATTACATATCATTGTGCTTAATTACATTTGTGATCCTTATTATATCTAAACATTCTCACTCCTTCCAAAAGAAAATATAAAAAGAAAAACAAAACATATAAATTGAAACCCCTACTGATTCACTCTTCCTGCTACTCTTCCTCCTGTTTCTACTTTGCCATTCCTTCTCTTCCCTTGCTCCTTTTCTCTATTTCCGCCATCCACATTTTCCTTTCACTGACTCTCTTTAATAACTGCACAATATTCTTTTCGCTTTTTACCTTTTTCTCACATGGTTGCTTATATTATTCCATTTTAAATGTATCAATGGTGACTGAATTAATAATTAATTATTAAACAACAGGTTAAGTGGATCAATCGAATAATTTAAATAAATTCTAAACAAATAAAAGTGATATCTTAAGAATCAAATATGAAAAACTCTGTTATATTTAAATAAATAATATAAAAAATAAATTTACATATATCAGATCTTCGTATTCAACTTTCATATTTTATCTTTGATATTTATATTCATATTACATGGTAGGTTAACTTCTTGAAATAGACCTTAAGTGATTCTACCATTAGGGAATATCGTCTAGATTTTGAAATTCAAATAAATGAACTAATACTATAAATCAGTAAATTAAATGGAGTTTAAAAGTTTTAACTAAATGAATAACAATAGAAAAGTTTTGGTATGATTTGTATTCAAATTATTAAAAAAATTATTTTGGGGGATGTGCTGATTTTAACCATGTTCCGTGCGTCACGTCCTGCCGCGTAGTAAGCTATAAGGAAAATGTTTTAAGGGAAAAATGTGTCTTTCGTTTCCATTATATTTAACCACGGTAATGGAATATAAATAATAACACACTATAGTAAAATAATCTTTTTTTATATATTGTATACATATATACCAATATTCATTTTACATATGCATATAATTTTAATAATTGTGGTAGAGATCATATTAAAATCATGGATTTTATATTTTTATTTTTTAGCATCATATATAAGCAATACAGCGCTGCCTAATAAGTTTACGATTATGTATGTACAACTGTATATTATACAGTCTACTTTTTTCACAGATAATATACAATCCAGGTCACAGATTACATTCTATGGAGTATAAATTACACTACAAAATAAATTTTATAACAACCCTAAACTGTATAGGATGTAAAATAAAATACGAGATATTAATATAAATTTACACTAGTAACAATTTGCTGATTTTCAAACATTAATTACGAAATGATATTTATTGATGTAAATGTGTCGCCAAATTTTCTGAGGACGCTACTACGATAATGCTGCTCTTATTAAAATTTTATGCTTATTCCTTTAATAGTATTATGTTAGGACTACACGTAGGTCATCTATTAATAATGCATTACCTGTCGTTTCTTAATCCGTTGTTATTAAGCATCTTGAGGTAATGCCATCAAAGGAATAATAAGATATACTTCTATTACTGTCGTTCTAAAAGAACTACATCAGATACAACATTTCTATAAACCAGCGAAAAACAGTTACATGCATTTAAGGATTATCTATATGTATTTAGTAGACATGTATATATATATATACATATATATATATATATATATATATATATATATATATATATATATATATATATATATATATATATATATGTATTTTTTTTTCTTTCTTTTTTTCAATAGACAAACTTTATTCTTTATTAGATAAACTTAGAAGAGAGAGCGATTCAAATACTAGACTTTTATATGATATTGGAATTATCGCTAATCTAGCTCACACATAACCCCTATCCTAATCTTTTATGATTAACCAAATAAATCCAATATTTATATCTAGTTATGTATAGCCTACAAGTCGACGTTAAATAAATTAAATCCTGTTCTAAATAAACACTCCAGTGCTTCTTCGCAAGTTGTTTACTAGTATATTTTTATCTTAATTTTTTAATGACAAATTCTAACCTATAAATGATATAAATATTTAGGTTTCAATTATAATTCTATTTTTGTTTCTCTGAATTAACTAATAAAGAGCACGCACGCAATTCTATTGACTTCTAATTATAGGACAACAAATAAATTATGGATATTATAAGATTAATTACTGACACAATATTCTGAGAACTGTTTCGTAATTTGTTTTAAAATACCTGTTAGATATGTGACTGCGCATTGTCTAAAATGATCTCTCATATAGTAATGTATGTCTTAATAAATTATAGGTACTTTGCTTGTTATGTTGTAACATTTAGTATCTACATACGGAACTAGTTACTTTTGATACTCCAATGCTATAGAATATAGAAATACTATAGACACTATAAAATTTAATGTTTAGTTGTATTAATAAATTTTACTCTGGACTAGAACTCAACTTGCTTAGCCTGACTAGAACCCTATCAGGTTCCTAACTAAAACCCTATCAGGTTAAGCCCCTCTTGAGGCAGTCGCATTTTTCTCCTACTAGAATCTTGTGGATCGTTATCGGGATCCAATCAACATCTAGTGTAAAATTTTACTCAGGTAGAGACACTCCAACACTGATACTTTATTAACGATTTCTTTTATTAAAATTGCAAAATAGGTTGTTATATCGCATATGTCGGTAAAGGTTTTTGTTTGTATATTTTATTTGAACGGCTTAAATCTAATATTAGAATTAGTATCGATGATCCACTCAACGAGGTTGGCAGTTTTACCGTTGACTAATAATTTTATGATTGTATATCTGGATTGTATAATCCGGAAATCGAAGTCAAATGCACAGTACCAAGACGTTAAAACCTCAACTATATTTAATTCTGTGATTTCTTTTTTTTTTATTATAATTAAGCTATTATATACGAGTATGTAAATTATAAATAAAAATTAAGGTGTCTAGGTTGTGTCTACCTTGTCAATGAATTCAGTGTCCTCCTCTACCCGATTCCTACGAACACTTAGCATCACGTGATGATAATTAAAGACAATGATCGAAATAGTAAAAACTAATCTGGACGAAAGGTCTCACGACAAAAAACAAATGCAAGTGCGTCTATTGAAAAAAACTAAATAAATAAATAACGAAAAACAGCTCTCTCGCTGGTCAAATGTTCAGATGGAAAAATGTGAAAATGCGTTCTTTTTAATCTTTAGTAAACACACAGGACAAAACGTCTGAAGGAGTGCTTGTTCCTAACAGAACGGTTGGCAACTGAACTGTCCACCAAAATAAAAATATTAAAATTTAAATTATTAACTTTGTTAAATTAATTTTCTAAATTACGAGTTCGTACAGTTACATATGATTTTGTAAGTGTAATTAAAATTTTTTTTGGTAACAGCTCTAAATACCTTCAGGTAAACTAAAAGAAGGTGAATAAATAATTCTTTGATCCATGTTTACAAAACACATCTTATTTAAGTAAGCTATTCTAAAGCATTATATTATCAATAACAAATAAGGAATGAAAAACGAAATAAGTATACATTTCAGGGTTTGTAGATTTATATTTTCAGTTTTTTTTTTTTATTCAAATATTATTATTCAAACAGAATATCAATTCAATTGATCAATTCTATTTGGTTTACATGTAATACTGAAATGTAAAATATACACAAAAGGCATACAGAACGTACGTGAACATCGTATACATATTTATTGAAGTAAAATAATTTGAAAGATATTCGTCTTTACAGTTGAGGAACGCAAACGCATATCGATATTCCACTATCTTATAGGGATGTGCACGTATGCAGACTTGTCGAAACATTTCTTTATTTATGTTTTTTTCTTTTGCATTTTCTCAATATGTTATTTACAATATATGTTGTATAACTTAATGATTATAACTTCAGTTTTTTTTAATATTTATTTAGGTGCATCAACTTTTGATAGTTATTAGCACTTAAAACAATATAAACATTTATAAATATTTTTTCTGTTGCTATTGTAACTCTTTCTTGTATTTTTTTTTCGTATTATTATTTGTTATGTCATTGTCTGATGCTTCTTTTTGCAATTTTTTTGAAACTGACTCGACAATTGTAGTGGGGCACTCAATTTTTTTGGGACACTTTGTAGTTACTGAATCCTTAATGATATTTCTTTTAGATACTTTTCCATAACTCAAGAAATATTGAACATTTTTTTTTAAATGCCCATTTTAATTTATTATTGAAATATAATTGCTATTAACATGGTATTCTCATTATTATTTTATTGATGATTTATCGGAAGTGTACCGATGTTAAATAAATTATATAAATAATTTCTATTTCATTAAAATAGTTAAACCTCTTTCCCACTCACTGTTTATTGATAGCTATTTTACATTTTTTTCTTTACTTTAATATTTAATTTTTATTTTAATAAAGAACTTCTTTTAAAAATAAAAATTTACTGCATTTTAACAGATTGTCACATTCACATAATATAGTATTTTTGTTTTAGAAACATTGGGCCCTCCAAAGAAACAAAAAAAACATAAATTAAATTCTAAATTAAAAATGGTACAATGACTACGCATATTGCCATATGCTGTACAATTTAAATGAAATACAAAATTAAAAAAAATTAAAACAGTGAGTAGGAATGATACTTCATTGTATGTAAATTGTAAATAATCATATTTTTTGTAGGGGGAGTGGGAGTAATGCAAATAAAAAATACTGCGTAACTCTTGTATGGAGTGTATAAATACAAACCTTTCACAAGACAAAATAAAAATATTTTTATCTGTTTACCCCATATAAATATAAATACATAATTTATTACAAACAGATACTTTTAAAAATTGATTAAACATTTTATATACACATACATTTATTATTAGTTATTATAGAAAGTTTAAATGTATTCGTGTAGATATTGTATTTTTTCATTCATTTCTGGTACTGCAAGAGGTGGAATTTTAAATATCATTGAAACATAATGATGAAAGTAATTTACGAGTACATCAACTTGAAAGTTTCTTCACCACACCATTCAGATATGAATAAAGAAAATTGAAAAAGAAAATTCTTGAATACGAAGCTTATATTTAATTTGTAATCATTGATGAATGAAAAACCATTCATTGCTAATAATATTGAAAGCAAAAGTATAGCATTAAATATTTGCTATAGAATTTTTGTAAATTATATTTTAAAATAACAGAATATATAAAAGAAAAAAATAGACCGCTAACAGGATGAATATACTTCTAGCGTTTTTGTAAAATGTATGTAGCAGATACATTTATAGCTAAATACAAGTATTACAATGTTCTCGTTAGTGAGAATAATTTTCTTTTCAGAAACAGAATATATTATTATATATTTCTTTTCATTATTACAGAGTACGAGTTATACACTACACTGTGTGCAATGAAATCCTTGTCGATTTTTTCTCCACTCTTGGAGCTTATGCGATACTAGCATTTATTGACCATACATAACTCGCTAAATTCGTGAAGAAATTGCATCTGCTTGTGTACGAAGAAGATAGAATTTTTGAAAACATGATGCCAGGCAACTGTGTCTATCTTCGTCTTCGTCCTCCGGACTAGAGTTATACTTTCTAAAGTCGGTTGTTATCAAAGTTTAATTGATGATGTCAGAGTTCACAAATATCATAAACTTATTAGTCAATGGCGTAAGTTACATATACAAGACCATGACTACATAGAAACTGCCAACAATAGTAGGAGGTCATCGGTGATCGGAAATAGGCCGACGTTAAATAAATCAGTTTAAAAAAAATTAATTATTAGTTATATATTCAATTATATAAAATATTGTTAGTTACAATATATATATAAATTTCAATTTAAATTCATCTTGAGATTTCAATTATTTCAATAAAGAAATAAATTTAAACTTATACAAATAAGAAATATTCCTTTATAGACTTTATGATAGAAGTGATTGAAATTGAAAATCTATTTTACAACTGACGAAACAGTTGTGGCCAACATGAGATCATCAGAGATCCAACATTAATCTATATGTTCTACAATAAAAAAGAAATAAGGAAAAAAACCGGTGATTTTTTATTTTTGTAGAAATCTACAGATGTGGTGTGGTGGTGTGTTATATGATTCCATGTGTTACAGAATTCACGTTTTTTCCGCGTGGGATTATTCCTCAATGGGGTATAGGTCTTAAAATATTAAATTAAAAGATTCACAATTGATGTGAAACTTTAGCATTGTACTGTATTTTTTTCGAGTTTAACTTATTTAATATTGGACTGTTTTCGGTGCCGAACTTATCACCGACGACCTTCTACTTTTGTGGTGTCATGGCCACATACATATGGGCTTCATCGCTGCCTAATAAGTTTATTATTATGTATGTACATAATAAATTTAACTTATTAACAAATGTAAATGTAAATTTTAATAACGAAATATCAACTAATGTAGAAGTATTTTTAACTATGATAGCAGATAGCTATGAAGCAATTGACTGAAGTAAGCCGTGATTTTGCTACATCTGACATGGAATAACACTTCATAAAGGCATGGTTTTAATTTAACCAGTTACCAAAATGCGTGTATATCACCGATACAATATGCAATTAAAATTTTAACTAACTGACTGAACGTTAGAATCAATTTTGTTATCGTTATTCATTATAAAAGGATATTCATTACGCGCTAATTCAAACGTGAAAGCAGTATTTCATTATTACTAGAATGTTTATTTGCGTGTTATACAAAATTTTATTTGAGATAGAATTTATTCGAATATAAATCAATTATTTTAGATAGGCTATAGTATTGGGTTATAGTAAAACTTAAATATAAAAACCGCTTTATAGAATGCCCGAGTTCTATTTATTTCTAAACGCATACGATAAAGATAAATATGTCAATTTTGTTTGTTTTAGAAGTCAATTTAAAAAGAGTTGGCCCTCGTATAAAGCAGTTGAAAGGTTCGATAGCATCGCCGTGTTATATAAATGATGTTATACGAGACCCTACCGAAAAAATAAAACGTATTTATACATACTAGTGATTTATATCGAATATCGCGTTATACGAGGGTTAGGTACACTTTAAATAATATGTGCAATGTTAACCCAACATGTTCATCAATAAAGTTAATGATTTGATTTTATATAACGGTGATAGTAGACAGTTGTAATGTTAATATTATCAACTACACATTTTAAAACGGCTCATAAAATAAAACTATAATAATTTATATATTGTTATGTTTATTAAAATTTTAATAATCATTATTTTAATAATAATATTTACCATCATAATAATATTTAATATCAATATTAAAATAAACAAAATCATGTGACCACAAAAAAGTTAATTAAGTTAAGTACTGGGAAATGTTTTTTTGCGTATAATATTAAAAATTACATAATTCAATTAAGACCTGACCTATTAAGATCAGTTACAAATTACTCATAAAAATTATAAAACTCCGCTTGCTTTATATCTCTCTTTTACATTTTATTACATTAAGAGCCACAAGGAATAAAAAGTAAAAACTAATTACAAATGTTTTCCACCAGTTACAGTTTTAAACATCAAATTATTGTCAGAATATTTTGTATTTAATAAAACAAAGTTGAGGTAATTAAGTTTGATGGTTTGCGGTTAATCAAAAAGGTACTTTTATTAAAGATAGTGTAGAAGTATTCGTTATAAGGAGTGGTGTATTAAACATGGCGCAACAATACAATTGATTTCATTGACATATCATTTTTTGCTT